>JAUMHM010000085.1:5789325-5800622 GCA_032362435.1 Melikaiella ostensackeni | reverse complement strand
CCCCCCCCCCCCCCCCCCCAAATTGGCAACGTACTTTATGAACGGACCTTAACTTAAGAGAATGATCCTTGTACTTTAAATTAACAAAATGAAAGTGAAGGGTCCCAGGGCATAAGTGCCAAAACCCCAATTTTTCTGGAGACACAGAAAACTGTCCAACTGTAACGCATTTAATTTTTTTTAAAACACAAGAAATCACTTTCAAGCTATTACATAGCTCTATTGAATCGTGAAAGGAGCGCTCACAAAAAAAACAACCATGTGCGAGGAAACCCTTGTAAAAGGAACGGTGCGTTCCAAAAACGCCGATTATGACTCAGAAAGAGTTCCATAACTTTTTTATTTTTTTATTAAAAAAAAAACAAACAAGAAATTATTTTCAAGCTATTATATAGCTCTATTAAATAGTGAAAGGAGCGTTTAAAAAAAGGCAACCATCTGCGAGAAAACCCTTATCAAAGGTGCAGTGCGTTCCGAAGAACGAAGATATTGACAAACAGAGTTGCATAACTTTTTTATCTTTTAATTTTGAAAAAAGTACTTTCCAATTATTCGACACTTACGCCCTTATGCCGCGGAACCCTTCAGGTTTAAGACACTTTTTATCGTCTAACTATTAATAACTTTATTGTGTCGCTAGTATACACGTGATAGACATCGCAATCAACAAATAGTGACAACAGAAGTATCAGATATCAAATATAAAAGTTACCTGTGTGCACTTGCTATGCGTACTTACAATTAAGTTTATCTTCCATATAAAATAAAGATTTAAACCTTCAATGATTCCAGCACAGAGTCGGCACAGCAAGCTCAACGGAATTTCGTAAACGAAATCGAGCCTGCAATATTTACGAACAATAATTCACGTCTTATACGAATAGGATGGAGAATTACGAATTATGTAGTATCTTGTTAAAAGCGTTGTAGGAAGTCTCCAGGTCGAAGATCAGTTGTCTGACTTGCGTGTCCGTGAGTTCGTCAGAGGCCGACATATTGTTCAGCGTTTGTAACCAATCAGCAACTTTTTGCTTACCGTCAAAGTCGCTTGGAAGAATACTTAGACGATTCATAGTGTCCATAAGATCTCGGAGATCTGGATGGAGTTGGTCCATGGCTTTGATTTCTAGACGAAGCTTATCCATTAGAGTGATGAATAAAGAGACGATGTCTGCGATACATTTTGAAGTGTTGCCCTTATCGTCCTTTATCGTTATTGGCCTGTCTTCTTTAATTCTCTCGAGTGCTGCTGGACAGTCAAGTCTGAAACCTCTGGCGAAGGCGTCAATCGTCGGATATTGATCACTTTGTACCTGTAATTGAAATGAAAATAAGAATAATAAGGCCGGACTTTACAATTAAGGAAGACGAAATGCATATATCTGTATTCCGTAGATTTGAGAGCCTCTTATTCAACAATTCAAAATGATAAAACATAAATGAACAAATGCATGAGTAGTAAGCCCTAGAATTTTCACTATTAACTGCTATTCAGGGTTGCTACAGAAGTCCGGTTTCAAAATTCCATGACTTTTCCAGGCTTTCTAGGTCTACCTTTGAAAAAAAAATTTAGATCACTTTTCAAAAAATCCAGTCAATTAAATGTCAACACATTCTATTGGTCGCAAACTAATTTACCAACAATTTCTTGTGCAATTATTAATCAATGAAAGCCCTGGTGGAAAACATTTTTACTACAAACTACAAGTTCTATGAAAACTTCGTTTTTACAGATGATTGTAAAAAATTATACATTTTCTAATATCTCTGGTAACAGTTCGGCATAGAAAACTACGAAGTATAAAAAATTAAGATTTTGAATGAACAATTATGAAGTTTAATCAATTTTTATGGGAAATAAAGTTTCAAAGAAAAATTATGGAAATCTGATGCAACAAAACACAATCTTTTTTTTAAAACTTTTTTGTAGAAAATTGCGAATGTCTACAAAGATATATGAATGATTAAACTACTGTAGTATAAAATTTTACGAAAATGAATAGCTACAATTTTGTACGAAAAAATAGAAAAATCTATGACACAATAATAAAGGTTTAGTTTTTCATCATTTTTAATAGGTTTTCATAGAAAATGATAAATTTCTACAAACAAATTGTAAGGGTTTTCTGAAAGGGAGTGATCATCGTACATCCCGAACTACACAGTGTATCAATACTTGTAAAATTTTAGACGATGCAAATTTTAAAAAACATATCATTTCGGGGTTTAAAAAATAATATATTGGGTGAATCAACTAGAATTAAGACATACTACAACAAATTACGCCGAAATCCGTCCTACGAAAAATGAATTCCTCAAAGTGCACGCCATTATACGGAAAAGTACGAAAATCAAATAATAAAATTTTTTATTATCGCTTTCTACGAAAAAACTATCATGAGTGCTAAATCCATTAAAAAATCCTAGAAATTTTCGTAGAAATTCTAATGAATTTTCATAAAAATTCATAAACAGGGTGTCCGTTACAGCAGAAGAAAAAAATTCCTGGTCATTTCTCGGTTTTTTCCTGGTTCGCAGCAATTTTTCACGGTCATTGAAGTTAAAAAATTCGAACTCTTAAATGTGAACATTTTTTCATTTGAAGTAATCAAAACTGAACTGCATATTGAAGCACTCAAAGTGGAACTCTTTTAAATTTCAAATGTTTGAAATTGAAAGTTAAGAAATGTTTAACTCAGACATTTTTAGTTCAAACACTCAATAATTTACACGTGTAAAATGGAAGCTTTCAACACCTTTCAATTCAACTATTTTTAATTAAATACCGTTTAACTGCAAAATGTTAAACTTTTATAAATTGAACAGTACAAAGATCTCTGGTTAGAAAATATAAATTCACGTTATATTCACGCAATTATAATCATATTATTTTTACGAGTAAAAAGAAATCAATTCCTATCAATTCGCAAATTTAACATTCTCCGTGAAATACTAAAATAATTATTGAGAGTTGGAGGTAGGTGCAAATAAAGAAAATACAGTTTATAAAATATGTATAAATTCACGCTATAATTTTCAATGCTTAAAATTGAAGAATGAATCAATAAATTTGTAAATGTTCAAAGCTGTATTATTTTAAGCAGTTTCAAGTTCAAAACATTGAAAACTGAACAATCTAAGACAAGTTTAAATTTAGCACTCTGAAATTTTAACGATTCACGGCTTTCTATTTTAAAGTATCCAGTTTCAAATTGTTTGGTTTTTAATATTTGATTTAAAATTGCTTATTTTAAATGAACAGTCAAATATTGCTAAATATTGAAAAATTGTTTTTTTTTTTATATTAAATTGAATGAGTTGAAATGGAATATCTTAGACTGAAACAATATTTCAATAGGATTTAAAATTAAACATATGCATTTAATTATGAATCTATTAATTTGAAATTATTTGAATATTGGAAATAGTTTATAGAAGTTTCAATCGGACGTTTACACTTGTTAAACTACTGAGGCTTTCGAATTGTAACATTTCAATCTTTAACGTTAAAATCTGCAAATTGTTAAATTTTTTACAGATTCAGAATCGTTTTGCAAAGTTAATTACTGATCAGTTTTTAATACTCGAACTACAATTCAATTTTAAAAATCATTAATTTATATATACTTACAGTTGATCATCTTAAAAAGTTTTTATAACAAAATTTTAATTTCAAACGCTACTAATTTTTTATTATTTAAGTATTCAAAACAGCATTTTAAAACTCTTTGAATTGAAAATGTACGCATAAAACGAAGACTTAAAATGGAAAATCTTTGAGGTCAAAGATTTTAAAATTACGCATTGTAAACTGAATGATTTCATAATTGAAAAACTTAACATTGAACATGAAATTTTAAAAAAAGTTGAAATCGAACTTATTTAAAATTGCATAATTATATCATGTGATATTTCAAGTGATCAGATAGATTTTTCTTCTAAGAATTTGCAAAAAAACCCTGGTCAAAAAATAAATTCACTGTAATTTCTCAGGTTTTTCCGGTCTCAAGAAATTCACGGTCATTTCCCGGTTTCTTGGTCCAGCGTCCATTCTCACTAAAGTTATTATAAAATTTGAAAACATTCTGCAATTATAATCATATTATTTTTACGAGTAAAAAAAATCAATTCCTACCATTCGCAAATTCAACATTCTCCGTGAAGTACTAAAATAATTATTAAGATTTGGGAGTAGGTGCGAATAAAGAAAATACAGTCATTTTTCCAAATTCCATGACTTTTCTAGGTCTTCCAGGTCTTGTAGCAACCCTGCTATCAAGCATAATTTTTTATGGCATATAATTTTTTTTTTTCGTCTTTTAGAGAAACTGAAAATTGCATATTCAGATTTAGATGGGTAAAACATAAATCTCGTTTGAAATAACAAATTCCATAGTTTGTATAGACAGTTCTGAAGTTGACACGATTGTTAGTAGATTTATTCTTTTTCAGTATATTGCACAACAGAGTATTCTATATGCTAGTATTTCTTTAGAATTTGTTCACGACTGAAATTCATTATTGTAAAAACGATTGTGGATCAAAATTAGAAACTTAGAAATTTAATCGTTTTGGTTTGAATTGTTGGAGAATATAATGCAGATATTTTTATCAAGATCGAAATGAAATCTACTTTCTTATAAACTTTTTTGTCTATCTTTCCATTCTTTAGTAAAAATTAATTTGCACACATCAAAATTATAATAGAAAACAAAGATCAGTACATCCAATTAATAACCTAACATACTTTCTTATTAATCTCAAAAATCTGTTTTGAAAAAATCCCATAAATCTTGCATTTGATCAAAAATTCTTTCCGTAATACAGTAAATCTCAGTTTTTTGGTAAGCGAATAAATTCCTTATTATTTTATACCGGTCCTTCAATCGCATCCATCCCATTTCCCAATTTTTATAAATTTCCTGAAATTTTAAAAAAATTCAACAAAGAAAACTTTCTAATTTCATGAAATCCATAATACCAAAAAGAAAAATCTACGTCAAGAAGAAATCAATAAAAAAATCAACTTCCTGTGTATAAACTACACACAATAGATCCCAATATGTTTCCTGACATTGATATGATGGTTTTCTAATTTATTCTAAATTGCTATATACGAAAAGGATAATATAGTTGTGAAAAAGTGCTTGCCTGTTTGAAAGCTGCTCTATATTGCACTAATAATTTACTGCAAGCGGCAGTGTACTCTTTAGGCGTGACACAGTCTCTGATGTAGGCCTTCTCTAGATGCTGAAGTGTATTTACAACTGCATACAAGTCGGCTTGATTATCATATTTTTCACGTTCCCGGGCATTCTTGTATAATTTCACTTCTTCGTACAATTCTGGCCGATCCTGTGTTATCGACATCCTTGCCTGTGAAAATAGTAACAATAAGAAAGGATTCTCTCATCAGTAAGTAGTAAAATGTAGCACTATTACATTTTTTTTGGCAATAAAACCTCAACTAAAATGAGGTTCAAACCTTTCATTATTTTTGGAAAATAGAATTTATTGTAGTTAAATAGAAGTGAAAAATATATATTTTGTTAAAGATGCATGAGAGAAATATAGTAGGATTTTTTAATATAACTGAAAGAATTGTTGAGATGAAAATGTTTTAAAATTATTCTAGAAATTACACGAAAAACATCAAAATACCTTTCAGTAAAAATATATTCATTAAGTATTTTATACGTAGAAATGAGGATTCTAAAACTAGTTCAATTAAGTTACTCCTAGTAGAAATTTAACACCATCCCAACTATTTGTGTCATTTCGTAGCATCCTATTATGAATTAGCATGATTCATGCAAATGATGTAAATCATAATTAGCAGTCAGGAATCTTTAGGTTATGTTTACACTCATAAAGTTACATAGAAATTACAAACTTTTGGTCTTTTTCGGTAAACAAATCTTCAGCTTTCTGATCACTTGTTTATCAACAATTACTGAAATTAATTCTTGAAACAAATTTTCGTAAATACAACAGAATGTTTTTGTTCTTTGTGACAGAACTGTCAGATGACACAACGTACGTTCAACATAAAATTACCATAAACGTGACGGTGAAATATTCAATAGCAACGGTCTTACCTTTAGATGTTAGCAATTTTGTACTCTGCGTTTTGAGAAACAGAGTTGAACGCTATTTTACATCAATTGAATTAATAAAAAATATTCCTCAAACACTGAACTATCACCAGTCATTGAAAATCATTGAAAACTAATTTCCATTGACGGCAAAAGTTGGCATTAAGTGCATGATAAGTACAAAATCTGCCTTACCGGTGGACGGGAAGGAAACTTGATTATATTTCAAATTTTAAATTTCGCGCCTTTTAAATTTTGCAAACGAATATAAATTCAAATGAAAGAAGTTGTTATATAAATTATTTGATATTTATAGTTATAGATATTCTCTATTTATAATATTACAATATTTTCATCACATTTTATTTACATACTTCACATATTTTTATTTCATTTTATGTATAATCGTAATCTATATTATATTTTACGATTTTTGATAAAATATAATGAAGATATTGTAATATTATAAATAAAAAACATCTATAACAATGAATATCTACAATAATGAAGTACATGGCCTCCTAATGTTGTCCTTCCGTCCGTTCAACATGGAGGTTGCTGGGTTTCTCAATTCTTTTTTTTAATATTTGTTTATTACTGAGTGACGAAATAAAAAAAATTATTTAAGAAAAATTAATTTTCACAGTCATAGATAGCTCAATAAAAAATATAATAAATATTTAGTTTTAATTAATAGAAAAACGAGTTTTCCTTTCATTATTCATAACAAAAGAAAAACTATAAACTTTAATTTTAGCACTTTTTACACTATTTCATCTAACCTTAAATTATCCGAAAGTTGAATTTCCAACCCAAAAATATGAATTTTCAACAAAATATTACTTTTTAACCAAATAGTTGTATTTTCAACCAAAAAAAAAGAATTTTCAAGAAAATAGTTGAATCCTCAACCAAAACAGATTAATTTTCAACTAAACAGTTTTATTTTTTACCAAAAAGATAAATAAAATTTCTGCCAGACGATATGAAATTTCAAAATATATAGACGAAATTTCAAAGAAAGTGTTGGAATTTTAATCAAGAAAGAATTTTGAGTCAAGAAAGAAAAAAAATGAAAACCAAATTGTTCAATTTTCTACAAATAGTTGAAATCTCTACCCAAAAATATGAATCTTCAACAAAATAGTTGAATTTATAACTAAAAAGTTAAATTTTCAACCAAAAAGATGAATTTTCAAACAAGAAAATTGATTTTATACCAAAAAAGACGAATTTTCAACAAAATCCATGAATTTTGAACCAAATAGTTGAATTTTCAACTAAAAAATATAATTTTTGTAATTACAAGAATTAATTTTCAACCGAAAGAAAACTAATTTTCAATAATATAATTAAATTTTTAACCAAGAAAGACATTAATTTTTACATTAATTCCTTCAATATTTTTCTATTATTTATTTCAATGCTGATTATCCTATAATCGTTTTCTATACGAGTACAATGATTTTAACTGTTGAAAATTGAAATTTCAATTTTCTTCGGTTTTCTACAGTTGGAAATTCAACCGTTGGAAATTCAAGAAAAAAGCGAATTTCACATTAAAAATGTTATATTTACATAATTTGACATTCAAATTTAAAGCAGGATTACATGCACGCTATAGTGCGCATATTATGCTAGTTATGTAATAAAAATATTGTAATAATATAAATAAAAAACATCTACAACTATGAATCTTATCAAATAATTTGTATGAAAACGTCTTTCATTTGAATTTATATTTAAATTTTCAAATTTCAAAACGCGCGAAATCTAAAACTTGAGATCTAAATAACTTTTGTGTTTCAAAATATCTTTCGAATTAACTCAAACTTCATTTTAAAATATCAAAACTAGAAAGTATTAAAATCATCAGTATTTTATATCCTGTATAAAATTGACAAACTTTATTTTTAGTGCTGACATAGTAAAGACTTAAATGAAAGAAAACAAACTGTAATTAAATTTATCCATCATCATTTATTTATTTTCCGCAATTTCGTTATTTCGCTGACATCTTGCTGACAAGCTTGTCAACTTTGTTCTAAGTGGCATCATTTTCTATAGGACAGAACGAATTGTATTTGAATTTAAAAATATTTCAACAATAACTTATTTATAAACAAATTGTTCAAAGATTATTCAGGTTACAATTTTCCAAAAAAACCTAAATCTTCCTTTGAAACTAAAAATAATAATAGAACCCTGCCACTGCTAGTTGGGAAGTCTACAATTTACTTAACAGTAAACTTGTATACAATTGAGTTTAAAAGACAGCATGATAAAAACAGAATTACAAAATGACGTAGAAAATTAATATTTTGTAGATTCACATACAATGATTAACTTATACTTAAAAGTTTTTTTTCATCAATGCCGACATTAAAATCTGCAAATAATAATTTGAATAAGATATTAAATAATAACATTGATAAGAATAAGTTAGAACTGACCAGAATTACTCAAATGAGAATCCTACATAAAGATTAAAAATTTAAGTTGAATGATTATTTTCAAACGATCTACGGTATTTGTTTCCCTCAAGAGAATTTTTTTACATTTGAATCAATCGATGGAACACACTGAGACTATTAAAAAATTCATATAAACCTGCCTATGTGAATTATTCGCAGAATCTCATCTTGATAACACATTACGAAATTTCAAAGATTTCTTTGATCACATTTGACTTCTTATTCTTGAACCTAAGACTGCAATCGTCAAAGACTCTTCCTTCTTGAATGCAAATACAGTCGAACTTTTCTATTATTTTACTTTTTGCACTTTCGGAACTTTTTTCGCCATTCATCACAAAGTTAACACTTCCATCGATAGTGAAATATGTAACACTTAGTATAATATTTTCTTGATCGAGAATTTGCAAAGGGGGATAAACTTTTAAACGTTTTCCTCTTTTTGCGTTCAATTCGCCTACGAATTCGGGAATTGTCATTACTGTTATTAACCTATTAATTGTGTTTCTACTATTTATAGTTTGTGAATCTAAACCTGGTTCAGGCTGGAGATTTATCATTTCTTTTAGGAGATTATGTGTATCGGCGATTAAACGGCATTCTGTGAATTGTCTGTTGAAAGAGGTGTAGTGTCGTTGAATGCACAAATCAACGAACTGAATGTTGTCGTTTTGAAACGTTTTTTGGGATATTTTATGATGCCACATTCGCATGAACGATCTTTCGGTGTCAACAAGGTTTTGCAGTTTAGCCGCTAAACTGCCTCTATAATAGAAAATAATATGGAATTATTAGATTTTATCAAATTTAAATTTTAAATTAGGGAACGTCCATCAATTACGTGAGGATGATTTTTAAAACTTTTGACCCCCTCCTCCCCTCCTGTAAGGATTCGTATGATTTTTGTGACGCACCCCCCCCCCTCCTTCTTACGTCAGATTTTATATTTTTTCTCAAAATATCAATTATTTTTGCTAAAAACGAAATTTTAAAAGATTTCAAACGATTAAAAAAAGATTTAAAAAAGAGATTTAACGGATTTTAAAAGGTACCGAAGGATTACGACAGACTTTTTGAAATTTTAAGGATTTAAGACCGATTCCCGCGGATTAAAAAGGATTTTAAGGGATTACAAGAGATTTTGAGAGATTTCGAAGAAATCACGGGATTTCAAAGAATTGTAAAGGATTCCAAGGGATTTTATGAGATTAGGAAATATGTCAAAATAAAACACGGGATTACAAACGATTTTAAGGAATTTCAAGAGATGCCGAAGGATTTCGATAAGATTTTTAGGGGTTTTAAGGATTTAAGAACGATTTCCGCCGATTACAAAGGATTTTAAGGGATTCCAAGGGACTAAGAGATTTCAAAATATTTCAAAAGAAATCACGGGATTTCAAAGGATTACAAGGAATTTTTAGGGATTATAAGGGATTTTAAAGGATTTGCAGATTTCAAAGGATTTTACAGGATTTTAAGGATTTAAGAAGGATTTCCGCAGATTACAAAGGATTTCAAGAGATTTGCAAAGATTTCAAAGGATTTTAAATGTTTAAAAAAAAATTAAAGACGTTTTAATGATTTCACGAACAAAGTATTTCAAGAGATTTGAAAAAATTCCAAAGTATATCCACAGATTTTGGAGGAATGCGTGAGATTTCAAAAAATTAAACGGAATTTCAAAAGATCTCTGAATATAATAAAGGAATTAAAGGGATTTTAAGAGATTCGGAAGGATTCCCAGGGATTTTAGGGATTTCAACGAATTTTGAAGAGATTTCAAAGATTTCAAGGGATCTCATAATACTTTGAAATATTTCACAGAGTTTAAAGGATTTTAACAGATTTTTAGAGTTTTTCAAGGATTATGAGGGATTTTGAAGATTTCAAACGAAATCAAAGTTTCAAAATATTTCACGAAATCTCAAAAAATTTTAAGGGATTCCAAAAGATTTAAAGAAATTTCAAAATGTTTCAAAAGAAGTCATGGGATTTCAAAGGATTCTAAAAGATTTTAATGTATTTTCAAATATTTTAAGGGATCTCGTAATACTTCAAAATATTTTACGGAATTTGAAGGATTTCAAAAGATTTCACGGAATCTCAAAGGATTTTTAAGGGATTTTTAAATATTTCAGAAGAAATCACGGGATTTCAAAGGATTTTGAAGACTTCAATGAGTTTTAAAGGGATTTCAAAGATTTCAAGGATCTCGTAAGATTTCGAAACATTGCAAGGAATTTAACTGATTCTTAGTGATTTTAAGGGATTTTATAGGATTATAAGGGACCTTTTTGGGGATTTTGAAGATTTTAAGCGACTTCAAGGATTTAAGAAGGTTTCACGGAATCTTAAAGAATTTTCAAAGTTTTTATAGGATTTCAAGTGATTTCCAAGGATCTCAATCGTTTTTAAGGAATTTCCAGAAATTCGGCGCAATATCCATGGAATTCAAAAGATTTAAAGGAATTTTCCCGTGATTTAAAATTTTGTAAGGGATTCACAAATTTTTCAAAAGAATTCACGGGATTTTAAAGTATTGCAAAGATTCCCAGGGTTTCCAAGAGATTTCATAAAAGGCGTACACCGCATATAATATTGTGAAAAGTAATTTTTCACAGCAACAACTGGATTCAATTAGCATATTTTTAAAAAATAATCAGAAAGAGAAAACTTATGGGCTGTTCAATTATTACGTCACAAGCGCGGGGGGGGGGGGGGCTAC
>JAUMHM010000085.1:5774942-5789225 GCA_032362435.1 Melikaiella ostensackeni | reverse complement strand
ATGTGGTTGCAAATGAACTTTTTTGTTGAAAATTCAACTGTCTTGTACAAAAATCGTCTTTTTGCCCTGAAAATTCAACAATTTGGTAGAAAATCAAACTGTTTGGTTGAAAATTAACTTTCTTGTTGAAAATTCAACTATTTCAGTAGAAAATTCAACTCTTTGGTTAAAAATTAAACTATTTACTAGAAAATTGAAATACTTGATAAAAAAATTTACTTTTTTCGTGAGAATTCATATTTCTGGGTTCGAAAATCAACTACTTGGTTTAAAGTTGAACTACCTTGTAAAAAATTTAGTTTTTTTTTTGGGTTGAACATTCATCATTTTAGTTAAAAATTTAACTATATAGTTGCAAATGAACTCTTTTGTTGAAAATTCAACTGTTTTGTACAAAAATCGTCTTTTTGACCGGAAAATTCAACAATTTAGTAGAAAATCAAACTGTTTGGTTGAAAATTAATTTCATGTTGAAAATTCAACTATTTCAGTAGAAAATTCAACTCTTTGGTTAAAAATTAAACTATTTACTAGAACATTGAACTATTTGGTAGAAAATGTACTGTTTTCGTGAGAGTTCATATTTCTTGGTTCTAAAATCAACTACTTGGTTTAGTTGAACTACCTTGTAAAAAATTTAGTTTTTTCTTGGGTTGAACATTCATAATTTTACTTGAAAATTTAACTATGTGGTTGCAAATGAACTTTTTTGTTGAAAATTCAACTGTCTTGTACAAAAATCGTCTTTTTGCCCTGAAAATTCATCAATTTGGTAGAAAATCAAACTGTTTGGTTGAAAATTAACTTTCTTGTTGAAAATTTAACTATTTCAGTAGAAAATTCAATTCTTTGGTTAAAAATTAAACTATGAATTTGAACATTGAACTATTTGGTAGAAAATTGACTGTTTTCGTGAGAATTCATATTTCTTGGTTCAAAAATCAACTACTTGGTTCGAAGTTGAACTACTTTGTAAAAAATTTAGTTTTTTTTTGGGTTGAACATTCATCAGTTTAGTTAAAAATTTAACTATGTGGTTGCAAATGAACTTTTTTGTTGGAAATTCAACTGTCTTGTACAAAAATCGTCTTTTTGGCCTGAAAACTAAACGGTTGGTTGAAAATTAACTTTGTTGTTGAAAATTCAACTATTTAAGTAAAAAATTTAACTCTGGTTAAAAATTAAACTATTCATTTGAACATTGAACTATTTGGTAGAAAATTAACTGTTTTGCTAAAAATTAAACTGTCTTCGAAAAATTTCGCCTTTTTGCTTTGAAAATTTAACTATTTGGTTGTTGATGCAACTTTTTTGTTAAAAGTTAATTTTTATTTCTTGAATATTTGTCTTTTTGGGTTGAAAATTCATCTCTATTGATAGAAGATCTTTCTTGGTCACGTAGGCATGTTGGCAACTAAACTCACTAGAAACGTGAAAAAATTCAATCCGAACTCGGATTCATTCGGACTGAAAATTTGGTTCGGATTGAGCTGGATTAATTTTTAACCGATTTGGATCGAACGAAGTGGAGAACTTTTTCGGATTGGTTCGGATTGATTCTAATTAATTCGGATAGTTTTCGGAATAAATCGGAATGATTCGGGATGAACTCCTATTCGAAAGTTTTGCGAGGGCTTCCCTCCTTCGAAAAGTAGTAAAACCTCGTGCTGGGTGCGCCGTACTCGTATCTAAAAAATAAATCGGCAGAAGTGAAGCACGCACTATTACCGCGTGTAGTGTCGAGGAACCCCTTTTATATTAATAGTCGACGACTGTGACGGTGATGATCGAGGGCCTCGAGGGAAGAGGGAGAGAGAGAGAAAAAGTGAGCGGCAAACAGTGACAAGAAGAGTCGTTGTTTGATCGCTGGATCCAGAGGGGGCCGGAGGGGGGCTTCAAAATGATAGATAGGAGGACGGGATAGGATACCGTGGCCCCCTGCTGCCTTGCACGTTTAGTTGTGTTTCTGTTTCAGTTTCAGCTCGCGATGGAAGCTACTTACTCCGCCTAGAGTAGTGGTATTTCGATTCAGGGATAGACAACTACACAGAAAGAGAACAAAAAGATCAAACAGGGATAGAGGAAGAAAGGAGTGTGACAAATATCAGGGGAGATAAAAAGGAAGTGCAGATACTAGAAGATCCAGAAATAAAGACTCGAAGATTTGGAGAAAACAGGATAAATGAGATAGAGGAATAAAAAAATGAAAAGAAGTTCAGGGATAGAGAAAGGGACACAAATTTAGAAAAAGAACAAAGAAAACAGGCAGAGAGGAAGAAAAGTGTGATAAATGTCAGGGGAGATAAAGAGGAAGTGCAGATACTAGAAGATCGAGAAATGAAGATTCAGAGATTTGGAAAAAAAGGATAAATGAGGTAGAGGAATAAGAAAATGAAGAGAAGTTCAGGGATAAAAAAAGAGACAAAATTCTAGAAAGAGAAGAAAAACAAAGAGAACAAAAAATCAGGGAGAGAGGAAGAAAAGTGTGATAAATATCAGCGGATAAGATCGAGAAATGAAAGACTCGATCTAAAAAAGGATGAACAAAGGATAAATGAGATAGAGGAATAACAAAATGAAGAGATGAAGTAAAAGGAAAGATCAATAAAGGAGAAGAACAATAAAAAAGAGTGTTTGAAGAGAAGGGGTATAAAAAAGTAGTAAACAAGGATTCTATCATAGATATAGAGGAGTGATCAAAGTTGATATTAGCAAAGTTTTGTACTTTGACGAGAAAGTGGGGGAAAATGTATAAAAGAGGAAAGTTGGAATAAGAAGGAGGGATTGAAATCGATTGAAGTTCCTCTACCAGTACTTGAAGAATCACTTAGCCAGAAGAAGTACGGACGGCCGTGGTAGCAGAAGCAGAGAAGCGAAGGAGACCGGATGTAGGTTGGTGCAGTGATTCGACTGATTCGTTCAAGAGTGCCCGTGGCTTCCTACGAACTTCCGAGTGCCGTGTTGGTTCGTAACTCCCGCGTGTACGTGCTGCAAGCCTTAATTCTCTTCTTTTTTAACATCCAATCGTGATTTTCCTCTTTTTCTTTCGTTTTCAATTTTCTATTCCACTAAATTTTTGTGTAACCAAGTTACGGAGAAGAGAGTTTTGGAAAATGAATTTTGGCCTTCCGGAAATAGGAGTTACAACCTGGAGGAGAGGATAACTTTTCAGGGTGAGCTGAGGTTTATCTGAATTGATTTATTTTCACTCCTTTAAGGTGAAATGTTGAAGAATTGTTGCAGGATCCAGAATTAGAATTGATACAGACTTAGAAATCTTAATAAAAATGCCGTTTTATAAGTTGATTTAGAACCAATCTATTCAGATTATTCAATTTTTTTTAATGGAATAAGCTAATAATTCGAACAATTACATTTTTCTGAAGGCTGTGCCTAGTCGTCCCAAAAAATTGTGGGAGTTGGAAAAAGGGATGGACTATTCTTCCCGAAAATTCGAGACGACTAGCCAAGCTTATGAAAAATATTTGAATACTCATCCCGAATTTCGGGACGACGAGACCCTTCGATTTCTAAAAAGTGCTAACTTTTTATTTTCTGTGAAATGAAAGTAGCCATAAGAAGTGAGAAGATGATGATAAATCAAATTTTTATTAAAATTTTTTAATTAAATTAAAAGTTTATTTCTTCTAATCTAAAACTGAAATATATATTTTTTTTAATAGAAGTCATTAAATCAGTCTCAAGCTTCTGAATAAATAAATTATATATATATATATATAATAGAATAATAATAAAACTTATAACTATAATATATAATTATAAATAAATAAAAATTAAGTGTACCTACATGCGAATATAGTGAAAATAAAAGAGTTTTATCTTGGACCTTGGACGATAGGAGCCTCCTCGATAATTGGTTCCAATATCCTATATAATTATTAGTATTACGAACTGCGTTTCTAAGAATTAATTATCAAGAAGGAAGGCGTTACTTTGGTTATTTTAATATCTGAAAATTCGAAGTTTGCACATTTTTAGTTGAAGTTTATTAATGATCCAAACTGATTTTTTTTTTAACACCTTCAGGGTGAAATGTTGAAGAATTGTTGCAGGATTCAAAATGAGAATTGATAGAGACTCAGAAATCTTGATAAGAAAGCTGTTTTTTAAGTTGATTTAGAACTGATTTATTCAGATTATTCAATTTTTTTAAATAGAAAGGGCTAATAATCCAAAAACAATAACACATTTCTAAAAACTGCTAACTTTTTATTTTCTGTGATATTAAAATAGCCATAATAACTAAGAATATAATGATAAATCAAATTTTGATTTAAAATCTTGAATTAAATCAAAAATTGATTTCTTCTAATCTGAAACTTAAATATTTTATTTTTCCAGTAGACGTCATTAAATCAGTCTATAGCTTCTGAATCATAAAAAATAAGCCTACGTGCAAAAATAGTGAAAATGGAAAGAATTTTATCATCAACCTCAGACAATAGGAGCCACCTCGGTAATTGGTTCCAATATTCTATATATTAGTATTAGAAACTGTTTTTCTAAAAATTAATTATGAATAATAAGAGGCTTTACTTTAGTTATTTTTATATCTGAAGTTTTGAAGTTTGTATATTTTTAATTTAAATTTATTAATAATCTGAACTGATTTTTTTTCACTCCTTTAGGGTAAAATGTTGAAGAATTGTTGCAGGATTGAAAATTAGAGTTGATAGAAACTCAGAAATCTTGATAAGAAAGCTGTTTTATAAGTTGATTTAGAACTAATTTATTCATATTATTCAATTTTTTTAAATAGAAAAAGCTAATAATCCGAACAATAATTTATTCCTAAAAACTGCTACCTTTTTATTTTCTGTAAAATTAAAATAGCCATAATAACTAAGATTATGATGATAAATAAAATTTTAATTCAAAATCTTGAATTAAATCAAAAATTAATTTCTCCTAATCTAAAACTTAAATTTTTTCCTTAGTATAAGTCATTAAATCAGTCTCAAGCTTCTGAATCATAAAAATTAAGTGTACGTGCAAAAATACGATTTCTGAACTTTCTTTATTTTCAAAAATCACTATGCTAACCATTTACCTAATAGTATGAAGTATCAAAAGCAGATTTAATATGTTAAGTTTTCGAAAATTTTAATGTACTTCAGAGTATCATAAAAAACGTATTTTTGTACAATTTTTATGATTAATTTTTGATCAATTTCAAAGCGCTCCCAAACTTCGAGGAAAAGTTTAAATATTTTTCTTATGTAAAAGCTTATGTTCATATTTCCACCTAGAATTTTTCCAAGAAACTAAAGAAGCACTTACTTCCTGGCTCGCCAAATGGCACTTCAATGTCAAGTTGATTTTGAAGCTCAAATAAATAAAAGATGAAATTTTTCAACACGTTTTTTTATTTATTTTAGACACGGTTAGACAGAATGGCATTATGATAGATATATTCCTCAGGGTATCTGCTGAAAATTTGTTACTCTTTTGTCAATCGCAATTTGCTGATGTAGTTGCTGTGCACTTTATTCAAAATCAATGTCTTCCCAAGTTATAAAATCTGAGTTATAAGGAATTTTGACTCAAATCGTTCCTTTACGATATCAGTTGCAAATTTTCTGCTAGGGCCAAACCAAAAATGTTTTTTCGAGTTTTACCCATGTACCTGAAGTTTTGAATGTTCAAATGAGCGAAACATATTTTCCCAATTCTATTTTGTCTAGAAATATTGTTCCCACTAAATATAAAAATATTTATTCTAAACTTCTTTTATAATTGCATTACTTTCAATGCAATTAACAATTATTTTTACATTGTTTCTAGTTTAGAAAGCAAATAATTAAAAATTTTGGTTCATTTGAACGTTCAGAACTTTAAGCACATGTTTTACTCGTCTAACAGGCCACTGGTTCTTACCAGGGCCCCTCTGATAAAATTATTTTTAAAAACATATAAAAAAAGTTTCAATATAAAAATGAGTGAAAAAGCTCCTTTTGCAATTAATATCAGGACTCGGTGGAGGGTGAAATGTTTTTTTTGGTTCCATACTTCTACTTATGTTGAAAAAGCAATTGAAATTTAATAAAATTTTAAATTTTGTGCTCTTCCCTATGGCCTCAAAAATATCCGCTCCTGACTTTTGATAATGAAAATAAATTCTTAAATATTTCTATTGCATATTCTTAAATTTTTAGTAAATGCTATTCTGGTATACACCCTTAAATTTTTATCAAAATCCATTGGCTGGTTTAGTTTTTATAGATTCTTGACCACAAAATGGGATTTTCTCCTCCTGTGCTTTAGGGTGAAATCTTCCAGAATTGTTGATGAAACGTTGTAGGATTTGGGATTCAAAATTAGAGCTGATAGAGACTTAGGAATGTGAAATTTAGAAGATTTCAAAGATATTACCTTCTAATAATGTTTTCATAGAAAATAAAACTTGTTACTCCTACAAAAAATTACTGTTTTGTAATTTGAAAATAATATAATTTTGTATTTCTAGTTTGAGATTCAGCCTCCTTCTTCCTCTTTTTTTCTTACTACTTTTATTTTCACCTTCAATTTTTATTGCCAAGTCAAATCTTGATGCGAAAGCATCTTGAAATCTTTGAAATCTGTGTGAGATCTTTGAAATCTTCGTAAAATCATCGAAATATTTTAGAAAATTGAAATCTTTGAAATCCTTGTTGAATTTTTATAAAGTCTTTGAAATCTTCGCGAAACGTTTGATATGTTTTCAAGTATTTTGAATCCTTTAAAATCTTTAAAATCATTTGAAATCTTTGAATTGTTTTGAAATGTTTGAGATCTGCCTGAAACCTTTTAAATCTTTGATATCTTTATGAAATTCTTGAAATCACTATTTTGCAGTTTGAGGTAGTTGTAACAAAAATCAGGTCTCCGGAAAGAAAATTTTCTATGATTTTAAGAAATGAAATTATATTATCACTGAAAATAATTATTTTATCAATATTTTTTTCAATTGAATTTTTTCTTACTGTCGATTTTTACCAATTTTTCAAAAATGATTGGATTTCAATAAATCATGCTTAATTTTTTTGTGGAAAACATTGACTACAACTCTACTGTTTCGAATTTTGAAAATAAGTAAATACTCGTAATCTTGAAATAAAGTTATTTGGTTGAATTTTTTTTTCAAAACTTATTTCCACAATTTTAGTCATAGAACAATTTACTTTGGAATATTATAACCTCTGATTATCATTGTCTTGTAATATGACATATTTCGGAAATAATTTCCATAAGCATATTTTTGTCGAGAAAAACCACCTGAAATTTACTGCAAAAGCTTTTTTAGACAATTTATAACCTAAGCCTCTTGAAATCGAATTGATTTTTCCATTTTTTATATGAATTCTTAACAAATATTTAAACATTAAAAAATATTTTTGTAAACAAAATTGCGCCTATTTCAGAGTCCCTGCGTAGTAAAAATATAATTCTAAAATTGAATTATGAAAAAATAAGAAGCTTCAGTTTGGATATTTTCATCTGTGAAGTTTCCAAGTCTTCTAATTTTTATTTGAAGTTTATTAACTGAAATATAATAAAATATTGTTTTAAATTTTGCAAATTAAGCTTCATAAAATCTAGAAACTCTTCTACTATAAAAGTTTTTTTTAGTACAATTTCTCATCAAAACTAAAATTAATGTATTATCATTAGATTTTCTATGTGAGTTTGCAAAATGTAATACATTTTCAAAATAAGAATTTGATTACTTATTATTAGCAAATCAAAAGTATTATGTAGATTATGAAAAAAGTAGTTCTTATACCGAAATTTAAATTTCAAAATATCTATCAATCTTGAAATATTACTTAAGTATTTATAAGCAATGGAAACAAAATATCTCAAAATTTCAGTCACAGTTCAGTAAAAATTTAGATATAGTCAAATTCAAGATGAAATTATTAATTTTAAAAAGTGATCAGTATTTTACAATAAAAAAAGATCAAAAGATCAAATAAGATCAGTATTTTATAACGGAAGAGAAATAGTAATTTATTACAAAAATAATATATGTATTTCAAAGTAAGTTCAATAGAATAATTATAATAAATAATAAAAAATAAATAAAAATAAATGATTAATAAATTTTTTTGTCAATCCCAATACTAGATATCTTCAATTTCAAAATTAATCTATATTTTCTTCAAGTTAATTTATTATTTCTCAAAAATAATTTCCAAGAGTATATTCTTTCGTAAAAAACTACCTGAAATTTAGTACAAAAGCTTTTTAAGACAAATTTATACCTAAACCTTTTGAAATGAAACCCTACGTAGTAAAAAATACAATGTTTTGATTAAATTAAAACTTTAAATATTTTCTGTGAGTATAAATTACAATGAAGTCTAATGACCTCAGTACGTAAATTAAACCTTTTAAAATTTATTTTTTCTGCATCTATAAAAATCAATTTTCTAAATAAGTAATATCTGTCCGTTTGGACAAATGGAATTGTTTAAGACTTCCTGTTCAATCGCCGAAGTTAAGCAGCGCTTTACTTGGTTGTACTCGGATGAGGGCCGTCGTTCTGAATGGAGTGTATCAGCTTTTCGATTGCCTTTACTCTCGAGCTGATAATCATTTTTAAAGAATATTACATTGAAGTCATGGTTTCCTATCTTCCTCTCTTAAGGCCATGTAATACTTATCCGATTCCACTTTATCGACATTTTTTTAGCAACAACCCTTAATGCCTTTTATATAATTTCCCAGATGTTCAACTCGATATCTCAAGTCGCGTGGACGTGAGTTGTTGCAAAAAAAATGTCGGTAATGTAGGAAGCGGGTAAGTATTACATGGCCTTAAACTGATTAAGAATAATGGATAGCTTTTGGAAAAAAAGTCTCTATGATTGTATAATTGACAAAATTGATTCAACTTGGGGCCATTGGCCAGAGATTCAAATCTTTTTTATTTTGAAGGATATCCTTTTTTTGGATTATAAATAATGTCTGTGATTGTGAACTCTGAATTTTTAAAATTAAACTCAGAATTTATTAGTTATTAAGAGGACCCGTGCAGAAACCTTGATGTGGGCCTAGTAAGGTTCTGACCAGTTTCCCCTATTTCTGCTGTGGCCCTGATCGGGTAAACTGACATGGGCCACACATGGCTTGTAATTCTTTTGGGTATTATTACCCTACTAAGGGAAACCTTGTAAGGGCCCTCTCAGATTTGTCAAATAATGCTCTAGTTTCTTAAATTATAATAATTGTATAGAATAATGGTTACTTTCTGATAAAATCGTACTTTTATTATTTTTTTTTTTACGTTTAATTTTTTTTCTCCCTAAAGACATATAAATTCTCCTTGAATTATTATGGATTTTATCAGATTTATATTCACTAACTGTATTCACTCCCATTTATCTAAATTCAATGGAATTTTTTGAATTAAAAAAATTTTGTTCCAATCACTTGAAGTATTTTTAATTCATCTTGAATTTGTATTAATTTCATTGAATCCTTCTAAATTCACTCTAATTTTACTAAAATAAATGAAATATTTTGTATTAGTTTTTTTTTTAAATTCATTTGAATTCGTTTGGAATGAATGGAATTCTTCCTGAATTCTTATTAAACAATCCTAAATACTTTTGAATTCTTCTGAATTCTCTTGAATTTTTTTCTTTAATTCACCATGAATTCCTTTTAATTCTTCTAAATTAAGTCCAATCTTACTGAAATTAATAGAATATTTTTTATTTTAGGAATATTTAGAATTCATTTGAATTTATTTGGAATTCGTATTGGTTAATCCCTAATTCGTTTTAAGTATCTTGCTTTTTTAATTCTTTCTGAATTCTACTTAATTCAATGGATTTTTTCATTGTTTTTTTTCTTTAAATTTATCCTGAAGTCTTGAATTCTAGGGAATTTCATCAAATTCTTTGGATTCTCTCTGAATTTCTATAAATTCTTTCCAAATTAAAAAAAATTTATTGAATTCTCAAAATATTTTTGAATCTTCTTCAATTCACTTGATTTTTTTAAAAATCGCCTTGAATTTTTATAAATTTCATCGAATCCTTCTCATTTTCCGCAAATTCTTCGAAATTAATTCGAATTTTATTTAATTCATTGGGTTTTTTTAAAATTAATTAATTAATTTTTTCAATTCACTTAAATTCTGTTGAGTTTGCCTAAAATTCCGTTCGCTTCCATCTTATTCAATTCGATGGAAAGTTTTTTGTTTTGAAAGTTATCTTCAGTTCACTCGAATTCTTATGAATTTCATCAAAGTCTCTCAAATTCCCTTAAATTCTTCTAAGTTCTTATGAAATCACACTTAATTCTTTGTAATTCCCTTGAAAACCACTAAATCCAATAAATCTGTTTTGGATTTTCATTTTTTTTATTTAATTCACCCTGAAGACTTAATAATTCTCCTTGAATTCTTAGGAATTTTATGAGATTCGTATTCACTACTGCTATCCACTTCCATTTATCTAAATTCAATGAAATTTTTTTGGATGAAATATTTATTTTCCATTCAATTGAATTATTTTAAGTTCATCTTGAATTCAGATAAATGTCATCGAATTCTTCTAAATTCACACCAGTTTTACTGAAATAAATGAAATATTTTGTATTCTATGTATTTTTTTCAATTCGTTTGAATTCATTTGGAATTAATTTGAGATTCGCCCTGATTTCTTATTAATTTATCCGGAATTCTTTTTAATGTTTTGGAATTCTCTTGATTTTTTAAAAATTCTGCATGAATTCTCTTCAATTCCCTTTTATTCCACTTAACCCTGAAGTCTCTTAAATACTTTGAATTTTTAGGAATTTCATCAAATTCTTTTGAAGGCCTCTGAATTTTTATAAATTCTTTCCAAATTTAATGAATTTAATGGATTTCATAAAATATTTTTAAATCGTGTTCAATTCAATTGAATTTTTAACAGTTCGCCTTAAATTTTTATGAATTCAATCGAGTTCTTCTCATTTGCCTAAAATTCTTCTAAATTCAATCAAATTCTCATGATGTTCATGAAAGTCTCTTGAATTCCCTTGAATTCTTCTAAATTCACTCCGATGAATTCTCTTGAATTCACTTTGATTCCATTTAATCCTGAAGTCTTTCAAACATGCTTCGAATTCTTAGGTATTTCATCAAATTCTTTCGAATTCCTCTGAATTTTTATAAATTCATTTCATATTTAATAAATTCTATGAATTTTTAAAACAATTTTGAATCGTGTCCAATTCACTTGAATTTTCAACAATTCACCTTGAATTTTTATGAATTTCTTCGAGTTCGCTTCATTTTCCTTAAATTCTTCTAAATTCACTGAAATTCTTATTATGTTCATGAAAGTCTCTTTAATTCCCTTGAATTCTTCTAAATTCACTCCGATTTCACTGAAATCAATGGCAATTTTTTTCTATTCATGTGAATTCTTTAGAAATTTAACTTGAATTATTTTGAATTAATTCTGAATTCTTCTAAATTTATCCTGATTTCGTTAAAATTCACCTGGAATTCTTATAAATTTCATCGAATTTCTGTGAACTCAAAAAAATATTGCTCACATTATTAATGCACATTAGTCACTTTCAGTCAATTTAAGTCACTTTTTGGATTAGAAATTAGTCACTTTTGGTCACTTTTCACTTTTTTTTCAATTAAATTAGGCTGACAGCCCTGATTATACTATAATTTTGGGCACCCGGATTTCTTACAGATTTGTTAAAAATATTACGTAACAGTATATATTTACTCCCCCCCCCCTCCCCATTGTAACAGATCATGACATTTTTATGAACCCGCGCCCCCCCCTAACAGCTGTAACGTTATTTATGGATTGCCCTAAGTAAGTTTTTTAATGCTGTTTATTAATTTATATGATCAATTTTTTAATTAAAATAT
This sequence comes from Melikaiella ostensackeni, assembly GCA_032362435.1. Classification (NCBI taxonomy): domain Eukaryota; kingdom Metazoa; phylum Arthropoda; class Insecta; order Hymenoptera; family Cynipidae; genus Melikaiella; species Melikaiella ostensackeni. Next base: position 5,777,332 of record JAUMHM010000085.1, on the reverse strand, counting down.
AAATCAAATCGGGATAGTTAGTTTAATATCAATAAACTTGAAAATAATATAAAAATTAAGGAAAAGTTACGAAAAAAACCTACAAACGAAATTTTTAATATCATTTGTGTCTGGATGTCATCCAATCATTTTTAGTTTCAATAGTGGAAATTTTTCATACAAGTATTTTTTAATAAAAGGAATTAGTTCAATGAATTAATTGATTTGAGAATTTTTTTGTGTGATAAGAAAAATTTGATAGTTTAGAGAAATAAAAGAAAATTCGCGGTTCTGTTATTGTCTTTAGATGATAAATAAAAGTGCGCCAACATAGCAACAGTATGACTTATAATAATAATAATAATAATAATAAATTATATTACGGGCCCGCAAAATGTTTTTTTTTTATTCCTCAAAACTATCAATTACTTTTTCTCATCAAACAAAAAAAATGTTTAATAAACTAATTTATTGGACTAGTTCCTTTTATTAAAAAACAAGCCTATTTTTATGAATTTTCTATTCACCGTACTTGGCTTTATTTTTTAATTTCACAACTTTGATTACCTTTAACATAAATAAATAAAATATTAATAGTCCTGTACTTGGCAGAGTTTTTTCGCACGTAGTGTTTTGGTGGTATTTCGTTCATTTTCTTAGCAATAATAACAAATTCACATACAGTAATCAATTTTTCTGAAAACATTGGAATAAAATTGTAATCTACAGTCAACTTTTTCTTATGCGTTTTTTTTTAAATTTTGGGGTCGAGGGATTTTTCAAATTTTTCATTAATGTCATTCAAACTTATAGAATAATTATTTGAACAATTCTTTCCAAGAAGCTCAGTATAACTTAGTCGGTGATATGTTTGTGTCTGCATATTTCGCAAATTGTTAATTTTTTATATGAATTCAAACCCAACTCTGGTATGTTTATGAATCACATTCTCCTAAAAAGCGGCATATGTACACCTATATCTATGTGAAGTTTCATCGAAATCGATCGATTTTTTTTGGTTTTCGGTGCGTCTGCATGTTAGAAATCGTAAATTTTTTGATAAATTCAACTTTAACTCCATAATATGTTTATGGATCTCTTTCTCCTGAGAAAGCAGCATATGTACACCTTATTCACTGTATCTATGCAAAGTTTTATTGAAATCGATCGATTGGTTTTGGCTGTCGGCATGTCTGCATGTTAAAAATAGTAAATTCTTTGATAAATTTAAATTTTACTCCATGATATGTTTATGGATCACTTTCTCCTGAAAAAGCGGCATATGTTCACCTTATTTATTATATATATGTAAAGTTTTATCGAAATCAATGGATTGGTTTTGGCTGCCAGTGCATCTGCATGTTAGAAATCGTTGAAGAAATGAGTGAAAAAACTAAAAAAAAATTTCATTATAAATCAATGGATTTCAAATTCATCAAAACCTCTTTTAGAATATGATGACATCTTTATAAAAAAAGAGTTTGAGTTCATTTGATGAAAGCGTATAAGCTGTACCTTTGTCTGCATTTCAAAAATCACGTTTTTAAATTTTCTTTCCTCAACGGATGTGATTGCAAATTCATTTCGTCCTGATTATTATGTGAATTCGTGAAATGAAATGTGGTTGCTAAATTTCTATAGTCATTGGAGTCAAATTACAGCCTGCAGACGATTTTTTGCTAAGCGATTGTTTTTTTTTATTTTGAAAATTCGATTATAGTTTATTCCTTCAATTTTCAATTAATATCTTCGAAACTTACAGAATTTTTGTTCTTTGGTGAGTCCTATATGGGTGATTCTCATCAAATATGCACATTTGTGTAACCGCCAAATATTTTATTAATTAAAGACGCTAACATAATGAGTCTAGGTGTTTTCAATGCCGTATGTTGGCTTTTATTAGGGGCATTTGTAAAACTGAGAAAAAAATTTTTTTCTATATCTTAAAATTCGCGAAAGTGCGAAATGTAATCTCCCCTGGCTGTAACCACCTATAGGTCGGATGGTTTCAGATGTAACTGAAGATGCAATTATCAACTTTGATCATTCAAATTTAGCTCAAATTAATTTTTTATATAGTCGAATGTAATCACGTTTTTATATTTTTTATCTTAGTCTTCAGAGCATATTGAACTTTGTAACCACTTTTTGATTCGCGGATGAACCTTTGCAGTTCAGACTCTGCAGAAAAATTGTTTTGCGAAAATATGTTTTTTGGCTTCATAGGAAATAAATGCGAAGATGTACTCCATAAATTATAACTTTTGCATCAATGCTAAAATGTGTAATAAGCAGAATATAAGACATTTTCCGCGAAAAATCTCACAACGTCGTTCCGACACTAGTCGCTTGATCAATCTCTCTAGCAATCAACCCAGGTGAAGAGCTTCGCAAAGCCATTATAATAACGG
>JAUMHM010000085.1:5749492-5762998 GCA_032362435.1 Melikaiella ostensackeni | reverse complement strand
AATATGCTTATGCAAATTGATATGATACCAGAATTGAGTAGACTTAATTACACTTTCTTTGCTTTTCATTATGAAAATAAAATGGAAAAAAATTAACCTTGACATTTATTGTACTTATAGTTAGTTAAATAAAATATTAAAAATTGATAAGCTGACGAGCCAGGAATTTATTAAAGCTCTTGCGGCTTTGTACTTAAATTGAAATATTTTCTGTGAAATTATTTCGAGTCACGCGATTTTTTGATAAATGAAATATAATGTTACGAGAGAAATGATTTATGTTTCTCAATTTATCTCAAAATATTTCTGTAAAAAATTCTTATTCTTTTCTTGAATTTGAAAAAGCTTAAATTCAAGAGAAATAATTAATAATCACAAACATTTTGATTCAAAAGCCCAAAATAAAAAGAATAAATGACCAATTTCGTAGTAAATTTCGAAGACAGTAAATTTTAAGGCCCTTAAGTTCAGAAGATTCCAAAATCAAAGATTGAATAACTTTGAAGCCCTTGAATTTAAAAGCAACTAAATTTTCAGACTAACTTTGAAGCTTCGAAATTTGAAGACCTTCGAATTCAAAGGAGTAGGAAACTGAAATTTTTAAAATATTCTAGAATTGTTTGAAATCTTTTGTAATCTATCAAAATGTATTTTGACACTTTTTCAAATCTTTTGGATAAGATTAGAAATTATTATCTGAGCTTAGAATGATAAGTATCTGACAAAAATAGATAATATATAGTGCAATTTGATGTTCATACTATGTAATCGGAACTTATGTTAAGAATTTTTGATAAAAATGGACATTGATTGGTATCTTCAAATCATTATGAGATCAGAGGCTTATTTACGAAAAAAAACTATATAAATCAGAGGTCCAATGCAGAACTTGGTAAGATCATATTTTAAATCGATAGATACTTTTTAGAATTATTCTGATAATTAAATTTAAAAAATTAAAAAACCGGTGCAAAATAGTTTGGTAAGCTCATTCATTATATGGTGTGTCTTTGATTGTGAATATTTAATGAACAATGTGCTTCCTCATAGAGGATTGTTTTGTTATAAATAAATAATTTTTTTGATTGTAAAAGGATTCTAAGGGGATGAAGAAGACGATTTCGCCTTGGTTTTTAATTATGTATTTCTTATTTCGTATTGCTTATTCTTATTTATTATTCATCGTTTATTTTTCATAGATGATAAAAGGTTTTTACATGATGCAATAGATTCATTTCATCAACTTAAATAAATTTTTATGGGTCGTTGCCAAAAAGTTGTGAAATTTGAGTCCCGTCCGTTTTACCCATTTCCGTGATTTAATACGTTTTTCTAAATAATACTAGGATAAATTACTTACATCAAAGTAGTTTTTAGCAAAGTTTCAAAATTTTAATTGCTTTTTTTTGAAAATGGGAGAATAAAATATCCCTGAAGTTTTGTTTCCACTCGGTAGCACTCATATTTTAGAACAGAACTCGAAAAAAATCACTTTAAAAAATCTAAAAAAAAAAGATAATTTCTTTTATTCCTGTGTAAGTGTTAACATAATCACAAGAATGTTAAGTATTCGTAATAATCATGATAAAATGAAAAGAAAATTAAAAATGTGAACACACTGCAAATAGAGCACAAAATAACTTTTTTCACTATCTTCTAAGATTTTTACGTCCACTCTAAATATTTTTCAAATAATTTCGAAATTTGATGTTCTATTTGGTCACACTTGGTACCTCTGCAGTAACTTTTTTATAAATTATGTATTCGTTTCGTTCAAACTGTCAAAGCTGGTCGAATTTTAACACAAAATTGATCAGAGAAAGAATTATTCATTGAAAATTGTCAATAATCATCTTCTTAAAATTTGTTTTCGAAGGTGTCTTCATTTATTTAAAGGCAAAGTGTTCAACTTTAAATAAAAAACGACAAAATTTCAAGTTTCCAATTTTTAACCCAAATACTTTAAATGAAGGTAATTTATTATGTAATCGCCTGAAAATAAACTGGTGTCAAAATTAATTTAAAAACATTATTTTAGAACTAATTTGCTTAATCCTTCACGAAAGAAATTTATTTCGAATCCGCTTCTATTAACAGAAAACGCGGGTATACATCATTTGCGTTGTAAAATTTATCTACACTACAAAAATGTGATTCTTGATCTCTGAAATTGGTATTTCCGTTCTATTTTGGGTGTGAAATAATAGAGAAAAAAAATTAGCCTGTCTTTTGAACTTCCTTTTTAAAACAAGTCATAGTTTAAATTTGACAAATTTTGGCAACGACCCTTATACTTAAAATATTGGTGTATTTTAGAAATGAAGAATTTTTTATCCTTTAAACATTAAACAAATTGGCAAATCTTTATATACCATTATTTTGTCGTACAGGCTTGTTAAATACATCAATCGATTTATCTCAATATAATGAATAAATTGAATAATTACAAAATTGGTATACATATTCCCAAAATTAAGAACGTTTTTTTCTTACAAGCGTTAGAAAAATTTACAAATCTGTTCATATCATAACTTCATTTGGTCATAGAATGCTTCTGAATACATCAATCGATTCATGTTGTCAAAATGCACAATTTTTCTACTTATTATGTTGATATATTCTCAATATTAAAAAAAAATTACTTATTAACAAAAAATTAAAAACTTCAAAAATTCTAAAAGATGAAACTTCTTGTATGGAGATAGATATAAACATTGTATTGAATTATATTAACTAAATATCACCCCGTGTTTGAAAAAAATGGGTGACGGAATGGTACTACTGCCAATACTGTAATAAATTTTTTTTTAATTTTTAATTTTTCAAATTCAATTTTTGACATTTTAACGATATTTGATGAATGAACCTCAAACTTTTCTGTTAAAAAACGATGTTTTGTTTAAATAAATTAGGTAAGGATAAAAAATAAATATTCATCTAGAGACCTAAATGAATTCGATATAAATATTTTTTAATAATGGTATTCATTTTCTTTAAAATGTGTATAACATTTGGCTATAAGTAATCAATTAAATTGTAGTGAAGCATCAACTTTTTGATGTCAATAAAATTCTTCGACTGTTACAAAATCTACATAATTATAGAACTAGACAAGTGCTCTCCTGCTTTGTGTACCTTATGAACATTTGAAATTCTTGTCGGCTATCAAGAACACGTGCTTAAACGATTTGCATTCGTCACGCACAATGTTTAAACTTTTTTCTGTAAACTGCGCAACTGATATATTATTTCCTACATCTAGATACCTATTTTGTTAAATTAACATTTTTTATTGCTTTCAAAAGAGTTACAAGTCGCTGAAATATATGATATCCGATTTGTAAAGTTTGACTCTTAAACTAGTAAAAAATTTGTAAGTCTAAATTTTTTATTAGTTGGTAAAGTAAAAATATCTAAAAATTGTAGAAACTGTCTCCAAAAATGAAACTGAAGGAAGAGGGTCAGTAAGGGCTCTTCATGGGTCCAGAATCAGAAAATATTTTTTTCAGGAAATAAAAACACAAAAAGGTTTGTGGGGAATGTCCAGGAAGTTGGCAACGCCAACTTCAAATTTTGAAAAAACGAAAATTGTGCTGAATTGTGCTAGATTTGTGCTCTATTGTGCCGTAAAAGATTTTTTGAAAAAATCAAAATTTGAGCCCAAAAATGAAAAAAAAAACATTTTTTTATGTCAGCCTCGCCAACTGTTTTTCGAAAAAATAAAAATTGTGCTGAATTGTACTAGATTTTTGCTTTATTGTGCCGTAAAATTGAAAAAAAGAAATGAAAATTTGAGCCCAAAAATTGAAAAAAAAAACATATTTAAGTCAGCCCCACCATTTTATCTTTTTGACAAAACAAAACTTGTGCTAGAAACTACCTGCTACGCATACTACTGTGCAGCAAATAAGAAGTCAAAATCTTCAACAATTTTTGAAAAAAAGCGACTAAAAAAAAACTAAAAAAAATGATCAATTTCAGAATTTCGAAAAACGAAAACTTGTGCTGAGTTGTGCTAGGCTAGCACAATAATTATCTCAAATGACAAATTGCACTTAATTTAATATTTTCCAAAAAATACAGTATTTGTTGAAGATTTTGACTTCTTATTTGCTGCACAGTAATATGCGTAGCAGGTAGTAAAACCGAATTGCTTAAATTTTCCGTGTTTGATTTTTTTGTGTATTTTTTTATATCTCTAAAGAGTTCTCTTTATGAATAATTGAAGAACAGGGGGTGTATGCGTAATTTGGGAAATTATTGAAGAATTAGGAATTAAGGAATGATATTTAGCGAAACGAGAAAAACTATTTGCCAAAATGAATGATTTTTAAAACAAATTATAAAACAGATTTAGTTTTTTTAAGCTTATCAATGAGTAAAAGCGAGTTGAATTTCTTTCCAAATAATATTGTATGTCTAGACTCTCGTTTACAATTTTACTATCTATGAATGATTGCCAAAAAGTTGACCATGATCATCAATGACATTTTCGTAATAAAAAATTGTTTAAAGCGTCCAAAATATTTTTTAAAAACAAAGACGAATTCATTTCAAATCGGACAGACTGTGCATGCTCAAGTCACAAAATTGTTTCGAGACAAAATATGTTGTTTTCTAGGAATTTTTGATGACACGTACTTCACCGCTTTAATGAAAAAAATTGTTTTCCAAAGTTATGAGTATTTGAACTTTTTAAGCTGGTGGCACAGCTTATAAACAAATTTTTCGAAATTTTTTTCAAGCATTTCACTATCTTAACTAATATAGAAATTTGATATTTTCTTTTTGATTCTAATAGATCATGTTCCCAGCCAAAATCCACTGGAAAAATTTAAAAAATTTAAAAATTGACAAAATGAAACGATTTTTTTGAAAATTTAAAACTTTTCTTGAAAATTTAAATTTTAGTTTTTGTAATTTCTTTCAAAATTAAAAATTTTTCTCAAAAAGTCCAGTGTTTTTAAATTGCTTTAATTATTACCTCATTCTGAGTAAAAAGTGGACAGAAAGTTGAAAATCTAAGAAAAAACCGCAACTTTCTAGCATTATGCAAAGTGAATATAATTTGAAATGATAATAAATTGTTTAAACAATAATGTTTGTTAACTTGAAATAATTGTCATCTCACTCTAATTGAAAAGTTGACAAAAAGTGGAAAATTTCGAAAAAACCGCTACTTTCTAACTCAATTCTGAAAGAAAATTGCTATAAACAATAATAAATTGTTTCAACAGTTTATTTAAATATCTATTTATCAGTAGAAATTAATATTTTATGTATTAGAAACAATTTGTACCAAAAATAATAATAATTAGCGTCAAAAACTCGCAAAACCTAATTTTTCACTTATGGGGGTTTTTTGGGACCCTATAAAACATACTTATGGGGGCGAAAATCAAAAAGTAATTTTTGTTTCGTAATCTATGGCTAATTGTGAAGATAGATGTTAAGGATCTACTTGATACACATTGAAAAAAAAATTCGGACCACCCTAAGCATATACATAACTGATTTCCCCACCAGATGAATACCTGAGAAATTGGTGAAAATTATTTTTTAAACTTTTTCTATTGCATTACAAGATAAATTTTTGCACCTCGAAATTTTCTTGAATATGCCCTGAAAGTCTCAGAAGGTTTCATCAAACCATCACTTTATTAAAAAATCTTAAAAATCAGCTTTTTTATCGATTTACGTGGGCTTCCCCCCTCAGAACAATACAATTTTTCAAACAAAATTTCATGTATAAACCTACAAGTTGAAAAAAATTTTTACCAGCAATTTAGAACATTTTGTTGTTCTAAGAAAAATACGATTATAGCCGACTTTATTCACATTTTAGCGAAAATGTCGAAAAAAAACGTACGACAGAGAAAAGAGCTAAGAGACTTTTTTTGAAGTCTTTGAGTCAACAAATTTGCTCTTTTGATTTTTTCTTATCTTGTCTCGATTTTCTAAAAAATGCAAATTTCGATTTTCCACGAAACGAAATTCAATTTTCTCCTCTCCAAGACACGGGCACACGATAAACTCTTATGTGTTACATTCGCTATATTAGTACCAACTTGAAGAAATTTTGTTGACATTTCTTTAATTTATCCAGCGGATTGCGAAAGAGAATGACGAGATCTATTAAAAGCGAAAAGAAAATGTTAAGTACCTAAATTGTTTAAGATACTGAAACACTTTAGAATGAATTTTCGATAAATTTTTGGTAAACTGCGTGACCAGCTTTAAAAGTTTAAATATTCATAACTTTGGTAACAATTTTTTTTATTAAATCGGTGAAACACATTTCGTCTAAACTCTCTTGAAAAACAACATATTTTGTCCCGAAACGATTCTGTGACTTGAGCATGCCAAGTCAGTCCGATTTGAAATAAATTCGCCAAAAAATATTAAATATCGAAATAAATTTGAAACGCGATATCTCTTCGGAAAAATATTTCAGATATTTTTTTTTATATGTGTAACAAGTTCTGTAAGTTTGAAAAAATCGATGAGATGAATGTTTGTCTTTTGTGAATTCGGCATAGAGTTTCCCTTGTACCAGTTTGCCCTTAATTCGTGAAATTAAAAGAAAATTTTGAAATGTTCGAAGAAAATCTCTACCGTCAACCGGGGCTATTTTGGGACAAAAGAGGCTATTGTTTTTTGTTTCGCGCTTCGCCAAAAATCTGAATTTTAACTGATTTTTTTTTCATTTAGACATGTTTTGAACATCCTTCTGAAGGTGTGTAATAAGTTTCATTCGGAAGAAAAAATTTGTTTCTGAGTTGCTCATACTTAAATTTTGTCCCATTATAGCCCCATGATTGAGGCTATTTTGGGACAAGATTTTTGTTTGGCAATAATAGTAAGTTAATGATTTTTTTGTCTGAACCACATCGAGCTTCTTCAGTAGGTCTTATAAAGTAAAATTAAAAAAGAATTATTAAAAAATATTAGTTTTTTATAAAATATTAAGTTTTAGTTTGGTCTCAAAATAGCCCCTGGAAGTTGTGGCATTTCAGTTTTTTATACTTTTCTTGAAGAATACCGATTGAAAAGTTGGCGTTCCGCATTTATATCATCATAACTAAATTGTCTACAATTATCTTGAATATTATCTTAATAACATGCTTTATAAACGAGATCGAAGTTAATTTTTGACACACTCTTCAGTTTCGACAACGAATTTCTATGCACTCATGTTTTTTTCTGTTTCTTTTAGACGAATTATGCACTACTTAGAATTCTTGAATGCTCAAAAATGTATGTTGAGCAAATGCTCTCGAGCATATGCTCAGCATTTAGGCTCTAACAGAGAATTTAAAGATTTATTGTTTAAACAAATATGTATTATGATTCATGCAAATATTTTTTACAAACCCGCTCTAGAGTAAATTAAACATATACTTGTTCTAAATTATTTACCGTTTGATGCAAAAAATATGTTTTCTATTCAACTTCTTTGATCATTTGAATTTAGCGCCTTTTCTAAATTTAAGGCGATACATTGTCCAGTGAAATGGAAATTATGTACTTATTAATCGAGCATTTATTAATAAATTTAACTATTTAACGATTACAATTTGAAACAAAACATAAAATGTTAACAGAAAGACATTCTTGCTATAAAAATTAATAAAAATAGAAAATAGGATTTTTTAAATCCTAATTCAAAATGCTCATAAATTATCATTAAATTCTCAAAGCACATAAAGGTCGAGCATATTTTCGAGCATATTTTCGAGCATATTTTCATGCTCTTGAGAATTTCTCCGAGCACTCAAACTCTTCAGAACACTAGCACTACTAACGCTTTAGGCACTCTATTGGCAATATTTCAAACTACATTTAGACCAGGCGCCAAATTCAAACACTTTACCATAACTATTCTAGGGATAAAAAACTATCGTGTCCCAAAATAGCCCCGGTTGATGTTATTAAAAAAGATCTTTTTCCTTTCCAGAAGAAGGAGCAGCCGATCAAGAACGGCGCAAATCAGGAAAATGCTGAAGGCAAGCAGAAGAGAGGAAGTCTTCTCAGGAAACGGCTGACTCTCAATATCGGTGGCACAGTGAGAACATGTGAAACGTGTGCATAAAGCTTCGAACTCATCATGTTGAATTTCCAAAATTCACCATAATATTCCCAATCCAATTCAGGATCTGAAAATCAGTCCGAAAATCTGCTCGGAAAGAAAAGAGAAGAAAAGAAAAAGTGTCCTCTCATCAGTGAATCCGGAAAGTGTCAGCGACTCTTCTAGGTGATCATGCCAGCCTCGCTATCACTAATGTGATTGTGAGTGACGCAAACGTGAGGTGAGGTGAGGGTGTTCGCGATGAAATGTGAAACGCGAGGTGATGCAGAGGACATTAATTTTACCGGTGCCTCGTGGAAATGCACAATTGATTTAATATTAATTGCAATAGTGATTAAAATCGGTCTCTCTTTATTCAATACGATCCTCATTGTTGAGAGAATTGATGACACCGGACCGATTTCCCTCAAGTGGAAGTAAATTTCCCTCCAGTCATAGAATCAAATTCATCCTAAAGTTGGTATCATTCATCATTGTTGGTCAATCCTCAAGTTGGTATTATTCATCATTGTTGGTCAAGTGATTCAATCATAGTGGAGTCATTTCTGGTGAATTAGTTCAGGTTTAATTAATTAAATAATCAATTACCCATTGTTTAATGAATAGTGATAAATAAATAAATGTTGGGTGAATTAATTGAAGTGAAGTGCTGCTTCCGGTGCTGGTCAAAGGAAGTGTTAGGGTAGGAAGGACACAGTGTCCTCGAGAATGAACGGCGGACATGCCGAGTGATTCGAGAAGGATCACGCTTGATTTTCAAGGATTTTCATCCACCTTGAACAAATTTTCAAGTCAGAGCCAGCTCCTCTTTTTAAGGAAAGATGAGCTCCATAGACTTCGACGAGGTGCTGCTACACGTGGGAGAGAAAGGCCGATATCAGAACATTATGTACTATCTGCTCTGCATACCTGCCACATTGCCAGCAGCTTTTCTAGCATTCTCACAAGTAAGAGTCAATTTTTACCCATTTTTTCATTTTTATTATTGGCGACTTTCTCGATAATACCGTAAACCGGGGATAAGCTGGCCGGAATGGGGTAAAACGAGACACCCGGAATTTTCCATTTTATGCCTTTATATTATTGTTTTTCTGGTTGAAAACGGATGTCCCGCCTCACCCCGCATCTCCCACTGTGATCCTTTTTCACTTTTGCGGACTAAAATCTGAAAGTTGAATCAGAGTTCAATTCTTTTTAATTTGAATTGAACAATTTTTAAGGATATGTACGTACACAGTCAATCTCAAAATTCTTCTAACATTCATAATGATTTAGGAAATTGACGAAAATAGATGCAATGTTAATTGATGCGAATTTTGAAGGAGAAATCTAAGCGCCCTTTAGAGAAAAATTGTTTGGGTCTAAATTGTTTAATTAACAAATGTTATATGGATTTTTGTGTTCAGCTCCAATTTTAATTGAAAGCTGCAATTTTTATCCAATCATAATGATCAAGAGCTCATTTTATTCCTCCAAAGATTCTTAACAATCTTGCTTGTTTTGGTTTTACCAACAATTCTTTAAGTTCAAATTATACAGTTATTATTTTTACAAACAAGTTTTTCCTAAATTATTTTAATTTCAATAAAACCCAACCAAACAGAATTGCAAAGAATCTTTCAAGGAATAAAATCTGCTCTTGATCATTAGAGACAATATTTCTCTATTTTTTAATTAATTTTTAACTACTTTCTCAGTAATACTGTAAAGCGTGGCCAAGCAAGGCAGAGTGGGGTAAAGCGGGGCACCCAAGATTTTCCATTTCATGCTATCATATTATGATTTTTTGCGGTTAAAAACGAATGTCCCGCTTTACCCCACATCTCCCACTATGATCCTTGTTTACTTTTGTGGACTTAGATCAAGCAAACAGAAGCTCTTTTAAATTAAACAGTTCTTAATATGAAACGCTTGATAATCACAATTTCCAAAATTGTCTAACTTTATATATTTTATAGAATAGAACAATCTGAAATTTGAACCATAATTCAATTAATTCAAATTTCAATCGAAGAATTTCGTAAAAATCTGAAGAATACTAAACTTGAAACATTCACTCACAATATAAAAATATTTATTTGAATTATTTGAATTTCAAACGCTTTCCCCCATTTTTTCTTGTACAAATTGGTGTGAAAACTTTTGTGATTTCAATAAATATAAACATAAATATGAATATGACGTCAAACACAAATTATATTGCAGAATTTCAGATAAGTCGTAAATTGATAAGAGTACAAATAAGAGTAAATTTTTCTCTATTTTTTTTGTTATTGGCCACTTTCTCAATAATATCATGAACATGAAGCGAAGCGGGACAGAGTGGGGTAAAGTGACATACTCGGAATTTTCCTTTTCATGACATCATATATTTTTCTGATCAAACACGCATGTCCCGCTTTACCCCACATCTACTACTGTGCCCCGTTTAACAGAACCGCGCAAATCATAACATTCGACTGATAGAAAAGTTGAAAATACTATTTGCATGGATTGATAAATTTTATACCGATTTTCGAAAATCTCGTAAGATTTCAATAATTTTATTTTTTCTATGACAAATACTCATTTTTACATACTTTAACAAACCTAAAACTAAAACTAAAATAACTCCAAAAAACTAAAACTAAATCATTTTTAAAAGCTTTGTGAACATTTCGCAAATATTTTTGATTATGTAGAAACTTTTTCACGCTCAAAATTTACCTAGAAAATATAGAGACTTAGCTAATTGGAGAAGCATTTAATTCAGGATCTGGCCATTTTAATTGCATACATTTTATCATTTTTCTAGGTAAATTTTAAGTGCGATAAAGGTTTCTATATGTTAAAAAAATGAGGATAGATTTCAAACATTAAACTATTATCTTCGTTTTTTGAGTTTTATAAAAACGAGATTTTGTCCTAGAAAAACTGAAAATATTGAAATTTTACAGGGATTTTGAACATTGGGTATATTATGTAGATTACAAAGAAAAACTAATATTAGTGACTTTTACTTTTGGATTTCCAAGTTTTTTATTTTCGAACCACTATAATGAACACAGCAAAAACAGTGCTTAAAGTTATTACACCTTAAAATGCTTTCGATTAAATTCAGTAAAATTTGTTTAAATTCAAGACTAAGTTCTGAAATTCAGGTAATCAGAGATTTAGTCCAATTTTGCTTAAACTCAGACAAATTGAACTGAATCTCATCCAAACCAAATTTAAGCATTCCTTTTAATGGAAACTACTTTTCATTATGCACAGAAAAAATTTCTTTTAAAAAAGTCAGTCCTGTTTTAAAACAAAAGGGCCTTGTTTTGAGCGCGAAACTAGGTTCACTTATAGAATCCAGTCTTGAAACAAAAAATGGACTTAAATTAAACAAAAAATGTAAAATTGAATTATTCTTTGGTTTTCATCTTGTATGCATATTTGTATAACTTCCAAGATTTAGAAACTAGATTATATTTCAGATTGAAATCAGGCTCCTTGCACTTCATTTATTCTGTTCATGAGTCGATATCCTGTCGATTTAGATCTAGGAAATGAACTCATTAAGACTGACCTGGTTTATTTTAATAAAAGTCTTGAGGATATAGAAGAGGTCCCTAAGATAAAATCATTTTCAGACGATAAATAACTATATTAAGTTTTCCATATTACTATATAGAGGGGGGGGGGGAACTTTTTTGCTTTTTGTTATTACTATTGATGTCAGTTTAATTTAGATTAATTTCCAGACCTTCTGCGGAATGGTATTTCAAAATAAAATATTCAAATTTCAAAATTGTACAACTGAAATTTAAAAAAAAAATTTGCACAATATTCAGTGTTTCTAAAACAATCTTATCTTGTGGCTAAAACATAAAAGGAAATATGCGCAACATTCAGAATTTAAATTTTCTCTTTCCGTTTTTTCTCTTTTATCAGAAACCTGGTTTCACTCAAGTTTTGCTTACATTTCTTAATCTTATACTGTCTCACGAGTATTGAAATGAAGTTTGAAAACTTTGCTTTCGGGACAAACGTTATAAATTGTGTTTTTAAATTTTCCTTAAACTTATTTTATTTTAATTTTAATTATTGATTCATTAGAATGCAATTTTATGTACTCTCTGTATTAATAAATAGTGACAAATGTCAAAAAATAAATTATAAATGAATAATATATAATAATATAGAACAAATTTCTTCAAATTAAATTGTTGATATAAAGAAGAACAAAATATAATTAAAGTATTTTTCTTCCTCCCCTACTACTTCTTTCAGCAAATTGGTCAGTGCATGATCAAAATCACTTCAACTCCTATACTTCTATTCAATAATTTTAATATTCATTTAACAGTATTCTCTTGCACAAAAGACTATAAAAGAAATTCTTTCCACTCATCTAAAATCACTTGCATATACTCGACATGATTTATATAAATGACCCAAGTCTAACGACTCAATGCGGGTGCCTATCTGCATAACTGTCAAATTAATTCCTGCTACTTTATTCCACGAACTCCTTATCAGAAATTTTTCCACTAGATAGATAACAAGAATTTTTTCCAGGTATTTTTTAAACACTGCTTCTCAGATGATTTTTTATATATTCATATTAAAAATATTGCCAATGAAGGAAAATAGGCGTCCTTACATTTTTGTAATTTGATTTTATATTTCCTCATGAGCTATGTAGCCCATGGAACTTTTTCTTGTTTAAGTGAAATAAATGAAAATGAAATGAAAACTGATCAAAACAAGATTCATCGATTCACCGTGGGATAAGTTATACCACAAATTAGTTTTTCGAACTGTTTTTGATGTCGGCTTACGCCGGGAGTTCGACTTATTATTGAAGGCGTTTCTCTCCCATCAATCTTATGTATTATCTTATGAAAGCGCTGGTAAAATATCCTCTAAGTGATATTAAATTGAAATTGGAGTCTTGGGAATCTTCTTTTTTATTTTGTTTATACTCTCTCCCTTTCACGGGTTAAAAAGTCTTTACAGAACCATCACATGTTTTCTTATCGATCTTATTTTTTATATACTACCTTACCAACTATTTCTTGTACATCGACTTAACCACTAATTTTACTCCTATATGCTTGCGACCTTGCCCTGAGCTTCCATTTCTTCTTACCACTACCAATTTAAAAATTGTAGCTCTATTCCGCAACACTACTTCATTACTCTCCTTCTTTAGAAGTCATTTTTTGGCTTTTCCCTACCACGTGCAACAAGCTCCCTCTCTCTCAACTCTTCCAACTTCTTCATCCACTCCTCACCTGTACACCACTCTAACACATGCAACCATGATTCCTGCTCAAACTTACACTGTCCACAGATTCCCCTCTTCATTCATACAATACCTGCATGCTCTTACCCCCTCTCCCATTCAGAATGTCACCGCTCCATTCCATTTGCTCTCCTTTTAGATC
>JAUMHM010000085.1:5727045-5740064 GCA_032362435.1 Melikaiella ostensackeni | reverse complement strand
GCGACGTGCCTGGAACGTTCCAGTGGAACGTTCCGAAAGTCCCAGCGGCTAGTTCCTGGAACGTTCCCGGAACGTTCTGTGCTATTAGGGATGTTTCTGAGATGACTCGTTGTATATTCATTCACAGAAAAACTAGAGTCTTAAATTAAATCAGTTTTCGGGTTCCAATGGAGATGCAACTAAACAAAATTACTGCGATGTGAAATTTACTCATTTTCGAAAATTTGTCCAAAGGAATCAAATTATGTCATCCAAAAGAACCACTTTTGTTGACAGATTGGCACGAAAAGAAACAAGCTTCATAGAAGTAACTTCCCACTTAACAATTATTATAATTTAATAAAAAACTTTTTGAGTCATAATGAATTTGTAATGGATAAAATAACGAAGATGTTGAATGAATAAACTCAAGTTGCAAAGATTTTCTGTGATTGAAATGATACAAGGACATTTCTGTAAACATCTTTTTTATGTTAATTAGTGTGTTTGTAAACATAAAAGCATATTCACGGGCGTTAATTTTTGGCTTGGAGACATTCGACCTAAGGTACTTAATTATACAGGAGTGCTCGACCGCCATGTTCGTACCACTGTACTTGGCGCGCAGTTTAAATTATCATTTAAAAACAAATTGTGATTGTGATTGCATGTTGGTGCACTACAATACACCATTTTTAATTTATAAATATTCATTAATTATTATACTTGGCGATTAGTGGTGGGCTAGAATCTAACATAATTTAACTGTCAAAGTATACAGCCTGAACTTGGCGCTAAATTATAAGGTACGAAAATGGCAATTAAAATGGCGGTGGAGCACTCCTGTATATGCACCTCAATTTGTCCCTACCTACAATTTTCTAGACTGTGCGAAAATCCAGAAATCGGCTTTGCGTCGCGAGGGGCATAAAATGCAAAAGTGAATCCCGCTTTAAACTTCATAAACACAGAATTAAGAACATATAAGGTAAGAACTCGCATACGTAAAAGTGAAAATGCCGGTAATTGATTTTAAAAACGTCCGTCACAGAGGAGCTGAAGTGGAAGTTTTAAAAGGTACACAAAATAGCTATGCCAATTTCGAGGTTATGGCTGCATATTTTTGCGGAAAAATGATATTATTTCGCCAAAATATTATTTAGACGGAAAAAGATGATGTCTATTCCTCAATTGAATGGATTGGTTTGCGAGGTTCTTTTTTCAATATTTATTCTTTTGCTTTTCATTAAACTGCTGAAAAAATATGAAATGGTAATTGATATATTCTTTTAATAATTGGAAGAAGAAGAGATGTAAAATACGATGTGAGCTTTAAAGGGACTTAGTAATATTTGTATAAAAAAATCCATTTCCTGTGGAAAACACCCAACATAACCTCAAAGTAATAGAACTTTTGAGGTTTTTAATGGGCTCAGTAATATTTCTATGAAATTATCCATATCCTTCAGAAAATATCCAACATAACCTCAAAATAATGGAACTTGTGAGGTCCCATTGTCGCGTTATTTTGCCATTTCTGAGGTCTGCGTTTTGTCACTAGGCATTTCAGCCCATGACATCCTTCTAGTCATCCTCAGACACTCTGTCATTGGTTGAAATGCCGAATGACAAAACGCCCAGAAAAAATCGAACATAACCTCAAAATAATGGAACTTACGAGGCTTTGAGGGGACTCAGTGATTTTACTATGAAATAATCCATTTCCTGCCAAAACACCCAATATAACGTCAAAATGATGGAATATGTGAGTTCTGAAAGGGACTCAGTGATTTTTATATAAAAGAATGTATTTCCCGCTGAAAACAACCCGGGACTCTGACCTTGTTGTCATTTGCAGATTTATAGGGTGTGAAAGAGCTTTTACGCCAAATGTCATTGTCAACTGGTTCCAAAAGAATCACTTTTGATAAACACCTGATTTGTACAGATTCCAAAGGAACCAGTTTTTCAGTAGAGCCGCAACATCATAGAACCCCTAGTTTTTTTCTGTGTATTTAAAGTAATGCTAGTGAAGGAAAGTAATCCATACAGCTCCGTAATTAAATTCTATTTTTCGTCTTCAAATAAGCTTAAATAAAAACTGATCAAAACAAGATTTATTGATTTACTCTGGCATAAGTTATACCACAAATTAGTTTTTCGAACTATTTTTTATGTCGGCTTACGCCGGGAGCTCTACTTGTTATTGAAGGCGTTTCTCTTCTATCAATCTTATGTATTATCTTATAAAGCCCTCGGTAAAACATCCTTCAAGTCTTATTACATAAGTTCAAAGTGGAGTCTTGGGACTCAATTTTCTGATGAAGATCTTAGAAATATGTAAAATTAAGTCAAAAAGTTTATTAGCTCTACAGACAAAAATATTTAACTTGGATAGTTCTTTTCGGGACGTAGATTCCATTATCATCGATCAAATGGTTAATGGGTATACTTAAGTACCTTTTCGTATTTTTGGGTTGATTTGGAGAACTCCTTTCTAGCAAGGGTTTTTCTGTTTTTCAGATATTTGGAATGAAATCTATACTTCATCTTCCCCTTATTGTTCCACAGTAAATTCAGATATGAGTTTTCTTGTTTGACGAACAGAAAGTGGATTGCGTTTTGACCTACTTGATAAAAAGGATGATAAATTGTATAAATAATATAGTTTTATTTAACACTGTTTAAAAAATATGATCAAATTTCTTCGGAATCTTAACGTATCAATAAATGATTTTGGTATCTGATTGTGTGTTAGAGCATTAAATTATAAAACCAAAAAATCAAAATCAAACGAGTAGCCTTAAACAATTCCATGTGTTTACACAATTATCACGATCTTATGTATTTATTAATCCACAAAATATATTTACATAATTAAAATTATTCATAGTGCAGACTCATATTCAAAAATAATCAGATCGGGTTTTAAAATTCTTTAACAAAATAAAATTAAAATGTCGCTTGACTATCAGCTGTAACGTATAACGATTAACTTATGTATGTATAGTTATTTGGAGTTATTTTTGTTTCAGCAAATGTTATCATTTCAATTGGAATCTTAGTTATCAGTATCTTATTTTATATTGGTCCTTAAAAAGTTCTTTGCAATTGTACTTATTGCGTGCAAAATAAAGTCCTAAGGAATTTCCTTACAAATTACAATGTTTCTATTTCATTCGATTTTATCAATCACTGTAGAAATTTCTTGAAGTTTAAGTAAGAAATTCTTAGAAATTAGGAAAAGAATCAAGAATATACCCACCAAATTTGGAGAACACACTCTTCAATGTTTTCATTGAAATTAAAAAAATAAATAAATAAAAGAAGAGGAAAGAAAAAGAAGGCAACCTCCAAATCCCCATTCTTCTTTTTTCTCTTTTTTTTATTTTTATGTTTTTAAAATCACAATTAAAAAACATTTAGAAAAATGTGCCAGCGTTTCGTTGTTCATCCAAGACCCTTTTCAAGGCAATAAAAACAAATTTTTCAACATGTCGAAACCCATGGGGAAACCAGGATATTCTCCCTATGAGATGTGACTGAACAAAAAGTGAAGGAGATTTGGAGATTTTTTTTTTGAATCTTGGCATTTAAGAGTGTTTTTTCCAGATTTGATCGTTGGATTCTTTTTTTTTTCAATTTTCAAAATCGTCAACACAAAGGGCTTTGGTTATCTTGATGATTTTTAACTCGAAGCCTTCAACTTTTAAATTTTCATATTTGGAAACCTGGTTATCTTGATTTCATCAGCATCAACAACTATTCATTTGGACCAGTGATCTACAATATTCCACATCTTTGACAACTATTCATATCTGAAAACTTTTTAATATTTGAAAACCTTCAAATTTTGAAGTCGTAACAGTAATAAAGTTTCAAAATCTGAAAATTAAAATTATAAATGTCTTAAGTTAGAAACTTTCGAAAGTTGAAAGGCTTTCAATATGAAAATTTCAAAGTGAAACTCAAATATTAAGAACGAACATTATTTAAAAGCTGTAAGTTTTCGAATACTTCGAATGGCAAAGCTTTCTTCAAAAGAAATATGGACAATTCGTGGTTTTTTAAAATTGTCTCTCAAGATTTCAGCAGGTATGTTCCAACACAACAGAAGCTTTTTTATTCAAATTTTCGAAAAGTTTATTTACTCTACTTTTTTAATTTCTATGCATTTGACAGAAATATTGATCAATAGAATGCAGCATAAATTACAAATTTTTGAAATTGAAAACACCTGGGGTTCTATTTTATTCCTTTTTGTCTCGTAAAAAAAAGCATAGAGTGTTATTGCGATCCAAAAATTTATTGGTGCTCCGCAAAGCCAAAATAAGTCAAAAACTCTCCCAAAAACGGTTTTTTTATTTATTCCACAAATATCGGCCTTACAAAAAAATAATTTGAATCAAAAAGTATCAGGGACGAAAAAAGACACCTTTTGTCTTGTGGAAATTTTTCGATTCAATCAACCCTTCTCGAGGAAAAAAATAAATGAATGAAAAACGTGTTTTTTTTTTAGTGGGCATGTATTTTCAATCTTGCTTATTTGTAAGACCCTTAAATAATATAAAACATCTTTTCGACCTCTGGAAAGTTATAATAATCAGTTTCTGGTCATTACTAAAAATTAAGGAAAGAAATTGAATAACTTTAAAAGATTTTAAATATCTACCAAACAGTGATTATTCTGATTTTTTAGAATTTGAAAAAGATTCTTCATATTTTCGATGGATTTTGTTATTAAGCAAAACTAAAAATACGTGCCCAAAAAAAAACACGTTTTTTATCCATTTATTTTTTTATTCTTCTCGAAAATAATTGGCTGTATCAAAAACTTCTTCCAAAATGAAAGGTGTATTCTCTTTATCCTCAATAAATTTTTAGCTGAATAATTTTTCGATACGACCGATATTTGTGAAGTAATTTGAAAAAACCCGTTTTTCTTAGGGTTTTTGACATATTCCAGCTTTACGGAACATGAGAAAAATTTCTAATTGTAATGAAACTCGATTGTGATTAAAAAAATAAAAATGAAAATGGACGAGAGGAAAAAGAAGGAAGGGGATTTGGAGGTTGCTTTCCTTTTTGTCTCCTTTTTTTATTTTGGTTCTCTTAATTTGAATAGAGACATTTAAAAGTGTGTTATCCAAATTTGTTCGTTGGATTTCTCATTTTTTAATTTCCAAGAATTGGCTAATTAAATTGCAATATTGGAAGTTGAAGAAGAATTCAAACTTTGATTTATTCCGATATTAATGTCTTCAATTTTAATTTGTTCAGGTGTACAGTCATGCCGCACATTATTTAATCCTCAATTTGATTCATAAAATCGGCAAAAGAGGCCCATTGATTTGCAATGAATTTTAGAAAAAAACCGAAGCGTATTAAGCAAAATAAATAGTTGCAGTAATGATTGATTATTTATATGTAGTTATTTCGATATTTGTCTTATATTATCCCTGAAAATATTCTTTTCAATTCTATTCATTACCTTTTTGCAGAAACTATATCTTATTTTAGAATTACACGGTACAGTTATTTTTGCTAGTTAAATTGCCTAGATAGTATTTAATGAAAACGTAACGAATATAATTGTAAAGAATCTTTCAAGTGATGAAATGAGCAATTGTTAATTAGATTCTGTTTTATTGTGGCAAAAAAGTTCATTTTTAATAAAAAATGGATGAAAATTACGACTTTTTTGAAAATCAAAGGGAACATTTTCATGTTCAGAATTTTTTTTAGAGAGTAGATGAGTAAGGGGGTTTCTAATTATAAATTTCTACCTTACTGACATCGAGACCGTTCTACAACTCAAGTAGTTCGTGTTCATTCTAAGTTTCTAGAATGTTCTTAATGACGTCATCAAATTATATCGCACATTTATGCGAGACGAGTTTTACGTGAATAACTTGAAAATTGCTTGTCATTTCAATTCAGAATTTGCGTTAAAATTTCCAAGGTTAGATTTTGATTTGTCCCTGCATTTTCTACTGCATAATATACTTTATGGAAAGCAAGGATAATTTATTGTTTTCTGTCAAAATAATGGCGACTAATTCAATTAAAAAACGTATTATTTTAATGCGCCAATACCTTCAAGTTTGAGCAACATTCTTCTCTCAATGCAAGATCAAATCAGAATCTAATCTTGGAAATTTTTACTTGAAGTTCTCAATTGAAATGATAAATAACCTGCAAGTTATTTATGCAAAACTCGTCTCACATAATTGCGCAGTAGAATTTGATAACGTCATTAAGAGCATTTTAGAAACTTAGCATGGACATGAACCACTTGTTTTGTGAAGCGGTCTGTATATTGGTAAGGTAGGAATATATAATTATTATTAATCCCCTCACTCATCTACTTTAGGGTTTTGGTAGAGATCAAAAAACTGTAATTTTGAGCGAATCTTGAATGATGATTGATTTTTAATGTTTTTTAGGTGTTTGTCAGCGCTTCGCCGGATCACTGGTGCAAAATACCAGAACTGGAGAACTTAACAAGCATATTGAGCCTGGAGGAACGCAAGGCTCTTTCACTGCCTTATAGGATTAAGTCAGATGGCAGAAGAGAGTATGACAAGTGTACCATGTACGATGTAAATTACACTGCAATCGTCGAGTCGTGGTTGCACAGTTCTTTATTTAACGAATCGAAAGTTGAAGGTGAAAATTTAATGTCATCATCCTCTATCATCTCTTCCAATTTGATTTATCCACCAAGTAGTCTTCCACCTCCACCAGTCAGCAACCCTAACTGGCCCATCACCAAATGTCGTTACGGTTGGGTCTACGACACCAAAGATTACGACAGCACTCTCGTCACCGAGGTAACATCATCTTTCTCTTTTATTTATTCTTACTAGCCACATCAATTTAGTTTACACTTATCTCGCCTTACTTGGCCGCTCAATCTTTGTCCGGCTTCACGGTTTTTCAGGCTTGAATGCATCTGTCTCCCCCCCCCCTGAACGTCCCTTGACGCCTTGTACTCAAGGTCTTCTCTCGAAAAGTCAGTGCCGTATCAGAAGTTGTTTACATTGCGACTCTCTGGGCATATACTTTTGTACGTGTGACGGGTTCAGAAACTATATATGTGGTCCTGAGTGTTTACTCACTCGTCGCTCTAAATCCGGTTGAAACTAAATTTTTAATAGCGTCCGCTACTTGGCCGCCCAGACCCGAGGCTGGCCAAAGAACGCGAGATGAGTGTAAATTCTTGTGTTCAAAGGTAAAATAATTTTCAATACATGTTCAAAATGATAAATAAATTAAACTACATCACGCAATTGCTTGTACCAATATTTGAGGGGGGTCAGTGAAAACAATAAGTAAAATTTTTGGTCATTTCCCGTTTTAAACATTCAAACCTGAAAAATGTTTCATTTTAAGTGTCGAAAACTATACTATATCATCTTTCTCTTTTATTTATTCTTACTAGTCTCTCACTATTATTCTTACTAGTCTCTTTTTGAATTTTTATACCATTTCCGACATATTAAAAGGAAAAAAGTGATTATTTTGCGTTCAATATTTTTCATTCCAATTTTTTAATTATTTCTGGAATTATTGGGTTTTAGTAAAGATCTTGTTATAGTACTATAGATTTGAGTAAATAAAATATTTTTTTATAATCATATTTGTGCTAAGGTCAATAGTTTTCGAGGAAAAAATATATCCTAGGTTTTTGTGCCCTCCTAAATTTATTATTTTTAACCGGATAAGAGAAAGTTTTATCAAGGGGAATCAACAGGGTATGAATATATATCCTCTTTATTGACACCCGTCCTTTCGGTTATTTAAAATTCAAAAATTCTTCAACTTTTTAAACTCAAATTCAATACTAATAATTAAAAATTTTACTAATTTCATAAAAAAAAGAGTGAAAAATTTGAAGTTTAAAGTATTCAAAATTGAGTTCTATGACAATTCAAAGTCTATCTGAATACTTTCAAAAACATTTGCTTTCAAGAAAGTAGACTTCATTTCGATCTCAAAGATTTTTGATTTTGATGAGAAAATAGAGAAATTGGCCAAACAACATTTGATATTAACTTCTTAATTTTTATTTTTCAGGTAATATTTGAATTTGATCAATATAGGTTTCATTATTTATAACTGTAGTTTTTCTATAAATTGCCCCTGATGAGAAAGTCTTAATTGGCTTCGAAACATGTTGGTCCCCAGTAGTATCAAAAAGATGGAAAAAAGAAAAAGTGAGAGGTTGGTATGGTTGACTCTTCCTTTTTCGCCTTCTTTCTTTTTGTTGTACATTTATTGTACATTTGTCTCTAATGGTCCGTAAAAGTGGGTAGTTTCGAAGTCTAATTTTGATTTTTGAACTTTTTGGTTGTTTCTTTTTTAGTACACAGAAAATTTTCATAAGAAAGTAGATTTCATTTCGATCTTCAAAAAATTCATTTATTAGTTATTCGACCAAGTTTGCGAAAGTACGAGTGAATTCGTTGTGACGTAAGTCACGTACACAGATAATCTGTAGCCTCGTTAAACTTCCTTTACACACAAGACAAGTAGAAAATTATCTTTGACGCACTGCTGTGCTGAAAATCATTCCGAGACGTACTTTACGATAACTAGGTATCAAAATATGTGGGCTGCGGGCTGAGATTTCATTAAATAATAATAAAAAAAATTTAATAGCTTTTATGAATCAGAATTAGATTAGACATCTCACTGACGACAAATGAACTCAGCTGAATTTTATTTATACGTTTTTTATCAACCGATTAAGATGAAGTATGAACGAAAATAGAACAACATTATTTTGCACTTATTATAAACTAGCTTCAACTGTTGAAAATCGAAGACAATTTAAAATTAAATTTTCAAAAGTTGAATCATATAGAAAACGATTATAGGATAATCAGCATTGGAAAAAATAATAGTAAAATATTAAAGGAATTAATGTAAAAATTAATGTAGCAAGTTCGTCTTTTTGGCTTGAAACTTCAAAAATTTAGTTGAAATTTTTTTTCTTTCTTGACTGAAAAATCTTTCTTGCTTGAAAATTCAACTCTTGTTGAAAATTCGTCTTTTTGAATGAAAAATTCATATCTTTTGGTGAAAATTTAATTTTCTTTGGTTAAAAATGATACAGTTCGGCTGAAAATTAATGTGTTTTGATTGAGGATTCAACAATTTTGTTGAAAACTCGTCTTATATGGTCGAATCTAATTGTTTTTGATATAAAATTAGAATATTTTTTATTTGAAATGTCTACTATGATATTTTTCATTAAGAATTCATCTTTTTTCGTTGAAAATTGAACTACTTGGTTGAAAGTTTAACTACTTCGTAAAAAATTCATTTTTTGGGCAAAGATTTATCTCTTTGGCTGAAAATTCAAGTATTTTGTTGAAAATTAGTTCTTTTAACTAAAAATTTATCTTATTGTTACAAATTCAACTATTTGGTTCAAAATTCCTGTATTTTGTTGAAAATATGTTTTTTTGGTCTATAAATTCATCTCTTCTGGTGGAAATTGCGTTCTTTTTTGGTAGAAAGTACAACTGTTTCGTTGAAAAATAAATTGTTTCACTTAAAGATTCAATTATATTGTTCAATATTCATTTTTTTAGCTGACAATTTATATTTTAACTGAAAATTTATCTATTCCATTTTTGGTTGAAAATTTAACTATTTAGTTGAAAATTCGTTTTCATTTGATTTAGAATTAATTCTTTTAACTCAAAATTTAACTTTTTTAGCAGAAAATTCAACTATTTAGTTCAAAATTCATGAGTTTTGTTAAAAATTCGCCTTTTCGGTAGAAAATTAATTTTCTTGATTGAAAGTTTATCTTTTTGGTTGAAAACTTGACTATTCTGTTTAGGTTGAGGATTCAACTACTTTTTTGAAAATTCATCTTTTTGGGTTGGAAATTCAACTATTTGGTTGAAACTAACATTCTTGTTGAAAATTCGTTTTTTTGGGTTGAAATCCAACTGCTTCGTAGAAAATTGAACAATTTGATTGATTTTTTTTTCAATTTTCGACTCGAAACTTTTTTTTGGTTAAAAATTCAACACTTTTGTTGACAATTCGTCTACGTAGCTTGAAAACTAATCTCTTTTGCTAGAAATTTTCATTTTCATTTTGGTAAAAAACACAACTGGTTAGTTGAAAATTAGTCTGTTTTAATTAAGGATTCAACAATTTTGTAGAAAATTCATGTTTTTCGTTGAAAATATAACTATTTACTAATAAATTTATTTATTTTGTTAAAAATTCAACAATTCTGTGAAAAGTCTTTCTTTTATGTTGAAAACTCCACTGTTCTGTTAAAAATTCAACTATTTCGGTAGATTTTGTTAAAAATGCAACTGTTTGGTTGAAAATTATCTGTTTTGGTTGAGTATTCAACTGTTTTGTTGAAAATTCGTCTTTTTTGGCCGAAATTTAATTTTTTTGTTCGAAAGTTCATGTTTTTCTTTGAAAATATAACTATTTGCTTATAAATTTATTTATTTTGTTGAAAATTCAACAATTCTGTGAAAAATCATTCTTTTATATTGAAAATTCCACTGTTTTATTAAAAATTCAATTATCTCGGTAGATTTGGTTGAACACTAACATTTATTTTGAAAATTCATATATCTGGGTTGCAAATTCGACTGTTTTGCAAAAAATTGAACAATTTAGTTTAAATTTTTTCTATTTCTTGATTGGAAAATCTTTCTTGATTGAAAATTCAACTCTTGTGTTGAAAATTCGTCTTCTTGGTTTAAAAATTCCAGATTTCATGATAATTTAAAGTTAGCTGAAAAAGTGTAAAAACTGCTGAATTTAAAGTTAAAAGTTTTTCTTTCTTTTTTGATAAAATTTTTAATTTCATCACTCAGTAATAAACAAATATCACACAAAAAAATGTAGAAATCCAGAAGCTTCATTTTGAACGGACGGAAGAACAACATTAGGAAGCCACATACTTTATTATTATAGATTCTTTTCATCAAAATATTAAGCATCTTATTTTGCAATTTCAGATATTATTTATTCTATAATTGTCAGGTAGATGAATGTATAAATGAATCATGAAAATAAATAAGTCTGTTTAATGTTTATATAATAGCATAATCTTTATTGGATAAATTGGTATGATATGAAGCAGAGATGCAAAAGTAAATTGAAATACTTCCGTTTGGAGCAAAATGTTTGTGGCCTTCGAACTCAAGTAGTTACGGGCAGATCAAGTGGGACACACTAGAGCTTTGCGAATCTTTCTTCAGTGAAATGGAACCTCTATGGTCAGCCGAAAGTCAGGCAATTTTATATTGATTTATTTTTTTAAACTTATTCTTTATTATTTATCTAAAAATTCCTAATACTGTTAATTACTCACTGAGAAAATAAATTAAATGAATAAATAGTTACGGTGAAGAACAATAAATTCAAACTTTTATTTTGGAAGGGAAAAAAACTACTGCTGAGGCTCTCAACTCATTTTCTTTCAGTTTTAATGAGGAAAGTTACATTAAAAATTCACAAGAAAAAATATTTACAAAAATGATCGAAAAAAAATTGTAAACTCTTTCAAGTTCATAATAGTGTAATGTTAACTGTTTTATTGCATACAAACTTGAAATCACAATAAAATACAACATTTTGAGTTGAAGTTATGAAACCGTCGGACCTCCGATTTTTTTGAAACTATTTACACTTATGTATTTTGATGCATTGATTATGAATTGGATAGTGAAAATTGGCGCAAATTTAATCTTCATGACGAAACTCATAAAAAACCCGATAAAAAACCTAGTTTTTCGCATTTATCTCAGTATATACAAAAAATTTCGTAAAATATTTCAAATGAAAGTTATCAGTCTCATAAAAAGGGTTAGGGGTATGGATTTAAGTATTTCTGTGACTAGTCACAGGGGTGCCCTCCCGACCCAAAAAACTAAAGAAGCAAAAGGATTAAACTGCCCCATAAAATAAAAAAATAAAGGCCAAATTATGATTTTTGCAGTACCATTTTCTTCTCTTCTTCTTGTAGAATCAAACTCAAACTAAAAATATTATACTTTTGATTCATCACGATGAGAAAAAAAATAACGAGAATACGAAAAAAATCAGATGTTCAAGAAACAATATAATGGTAGTAAATAAAATAATAAAGAAAAATAGACTATAAATCACCTGCACTCACAGCAGAATAGCCTTGAAAATGCTCATGAATAATAAAGACGCACCTGAAAGCGCGAACGCTGAAGAAAGATCCAACCCCTAACGTACTCCACTTTGTTACAACTCCTAAACTTTGTTTATCTTTTTCTGGAAAACTATCATCTTTACAGTAAAAATTAATACAACATAAAATGTTCATTTTGATGAGATCTGCAACTTTTGTCTAGAGTATTTTTTATATTTTCATCATATACGAAAATAAATGAAAAAAACAATGATTTTCTGAGCTTTTTAATGGGTTTCGCCATGAAAATCAAATTTGCGCCAATTTTCACTATTGTGTTCATAATGGGCGCGTCAAAATACGTTAGAATACGTAGTCTTGAGATAATCAAAGGTCCAACGTTTTCGGCACTACACCCAAAGACCATAGTCCTTCTAGCAAATGTTTTTAAACGTTATTTCATTTTATTTTTTCTCAATTTTTTTTTAATCACATTTTAATTTCCTCATTTGTTAGAAAATATTTTTAGTACCTTTAATTTGGTAACATTACAAAATTGAAGTATTTGAAATGTTTCAGTTCTTATTTATGCAGAATTGAAATATAATTTCAGAAATGTTAAAAATTGCTGGAATAAACATTCTTCAATTTCAAACAATTTTAATTTAAAGTAATTTAACATCGAAATTTAAGCGTCCGATTGGACGTACGTAGTCGTTTGAGGCTTTCGATCAATCTCCGAAGTTAAGAAACGCTTGACTTGGTTATACTCGGAGGGGGGCCGCCGTACCAGATGAGGTGTAATTATAAATATGTGATGTGGAACGAGAGAATCGGGCTAACGACACAAAACTATTTTTTCGGGGAGAGCGATTTAAAGTGAAAG
>JAUMHM010000085.1:5714951-5726945 GCA_032362435.1 Melikaiella ostensackeni | reverse complement strand
TTCTATAAGAATCGATGAAAACCCGAAAATCGATTTTTGTGTCGTTAGCCCGATTCTCTCGTTCCACATCACATATGCCATTATGCTGCCTATCTCAAATACTAAAAATTGTCAATCCTCAAAAACTGGCTTTTTAACTAAGGAGTGAAAAATTAAAAAATAAACAAATGACTTTTTTATCATATAAATTAATTTGTGAAAAAACTAATGTTTCCAAAGTATTATAAAAAATTGGTTTGTTTTATAGAATGTATGAGAGTTTCGAAATTGAAAACCTAATTACTTTTTCAAATATGAATGAGACTGGGTTTTCAAAATTTTAATTTACGTTCTTTTCTTGATTTATCGGAGGTGTTAAAAATTGGCGACGTTATGAAATTAATATATTTCAAGTATTTGAAACAAATCAAATTTTTATTTTCCTTGATATTCTAAATTATTCAAACTTGAATATTATATTGGTAAAATTCAAAGTTCAGTTTGAGTTGTTCAATTTTCAATTTCAAAATTTCCAAACTTAACAAAATCTAAGAAGTATTTATGCAATAATTTCAACTTGCAATCGTCGAAATTCAGTTGAAGGCTGCAGAAAATTAATTTGTATAAAAAGTTATTTCAATTTTGTTTTATTTATAAATCACGCTATACTTCAGGCTGACATTTATTTTAATGTTATGTCACTGGTATTTAGTATAATTTGCTAAGATTCCTCCATTTTTTTCATTTAAAAACATTAAACAAATTTGAGCTCAATAATTTTCATACATAGTAAAGAAAATAATGAAGTCGCTGAAACTTAATTTCATCTTGGTAAACGTAGACCAAAATATGCAATGCGTAAGAAGATAAAAAAAAGCTTATAAAAAGTTTCGTACAATGCTTGACTAGAAGAAATATGCAATCTGAAAAATTTTTTCAGCAATCTGGGTTTGAAGCCGTTTGTCAAAAAGGAGCCTAATCAATAAAATGTCGATTTCGAGAAAAATCACATATATAGTATTATCGCGTTTGCTGAATGTTTAGCTTCATTTCCATTGAAATTAAGAGAAAACATTTCTTTCAGAGGAAAATAAATCTAAATAAGTTTTTGCTGAAATCTCTTCTCCACGACGCATATTCTATATGCCTTTTCGGAAAATTAACTATAGTTTCCCGTAATCTTTATTACTGAATAATTTCCCTCCATCTCTTTTTGACTTAGGGCTCATGATTTAAGAACTATTATTATAAAATAAAAATGATACGAATCTTTTTAATATTATATTAACTTTTTTTTCGAATGACATTTATAGAAATTTGTTGTTTATTCTTATGATACAGGCTTTCCCAATTTTTATCATAAGTTATATTTCAGTCTGTGAGGTGAGCGGACGTATTAAAAATTACTTAGATATATTTCCGACAATTATCATACTTTGTAATAAATTTTGAGATTAATTAGAGATTAATTACGTACTTTTTATTGCGGACTTCAGTAAAGGATATGTAATAGGCCTTTTTTCACAAAAGGCTTCAATTTTGTTTTATTTATGAATTGCGCTATACTTTCGAGTGATATTTATTTTAATGTTGTGATGTACAATCTGAAAATTACTCATTTTTAACGCTTCGAGTTTAAATTCATTAATTTTGAAAGTTTCCAATCAGAAATCATATAATTTTCAAACGTTTTAGAGTAATAAAACTTTGAAGACTCACAATAGTTAAAATCTTTAATTTTGAACGGTGAAAATGACAGTGAATCTTTTTCTTATTCAAAAATCTTATTTTTTAGTGAAAAAATATATTAGTAAAAGATTTACCGAGAAGGAGGGTAAAAAATGAAAGTCAGAAATAAATTTGTCCTTTTTTGAATTTAGGGTTCTTTTTTTTACTCAAATGAACGTTTAGATTTTTTCCTTTGAATACCTTAGGATGAAGAAATCAACATTTTATTATTTATTGATAAAAATAAGCATGCGGTAAGTTTTGTGTGGATACTATTTTATTCAGCGGTTTATGAGTTTTTATATCAGCTCAAAGAATGTTATTCCACCTACCAAACGCTAATTATTATAAATAAATAATAACATGTCCATTTTTTAATCTGAAGATATTTAAAGGACAAAAACCTAAACTTTCTTTTCAGTCAAAGAAAAAAGAACCATAAGTTCAAGAAGAGTGTAATTTGTTGCTCATCTGCATTTTTGAAGGTAAAATGCGTATTTTTTCAAAAAATGCTAATGATTAATAAAAGGTTCATGAAAAACTCTATCGATCCTGCAGTAAAATTTTTGTTTAATATTAAAAGAGTTATCAGTCACCAAAATAGATGGTAGTTGAGGAATAAAGAGCTTCTAATTTTCAATTTTACATTATTCAAAGTTTGATGAATTAATGAATTGAAAATATTTAAATTTTTAATACACTAAATACAGAAAAAAATCGGATGCTTTGAATTCTTTGATTTCTCAGTTAAGTATTCAATATTCAATAAGTGAAAGAATTTTCAAGTTTGAAAGTGTTATTTTTATCATTTTAATGACCATCAAAAATGTTTGCTAACCGCGAAACGGGCAGAAATTTGTTTCTATTTGTAGAGGCAGCCCTGAAATGTTTTAGATTTTTATTGAGAATTTGACTGCCAATAAGAAGTTTCTCGCGCGCATGGCGCGCGAATCATGACTCCTTATTCAGTATAATTGGCTTAGATTCCTCCATTTTTCTATTTAAAAATATTTGAAAATTTTGATCCTAATAACTGTTATAAATAGTAGAAAAAGAATGAAGTCGCTGGAACTTAGTTTTATTTTGATAAATGTTGATTAAAACATGAAAAGCGTCAAAAGCCAAAAAAACTTATTAAAAACTGGTTTTAAATTACCTTGCGTTTTATGGAGGTTTCAAAAAATATCTTCACAGATCTAGAACGAACATTGAAAAAGAAAATATCAAGATCTCGACTGAAAGAAATATCCAATCTGAATTTCTTTTAGCAATCTGAAATTAATAATGCACTTTTTGAGGAATAAGTTATAGTCTGAAGAGTTGAATAGTTTTAAGACTATTTTAAAAAGTTACGTGAACTTATGTTGTACTTGCTATACAAAAGTGGTAGAAATGAATTCCTATTTAATTGAAGTGTATATTGATCAAATAAATCAATGTCAGGGAATTGAAATAAAGTAATAGTTATAGAAAAGTTTCATGATATATGTGACAAAAAAAGCTTTTATCAGTTTTTCATGAAGAAATTTAAGAAAACAAGAAATTTTAAATGATAAAGCTGAAAAAATTTCTGCAGCTCTTTTCGGGACAGTTTTTGTTATGATAATATTTAAAAAGTCTGCCCGCTGCACAGGCACGTTCACATTGTTTATTTTTGATGTTATTTTTCAAGGCTAGAAGAAAAACCATGAGTCTTATTAAAACATGCCTTAAGAAAATTTGTAGATCTTTTTTAGATGAACAGTTTCGCTTTCAAGATTTTTTCATATCCCGCATAGTTCGACCGGAAAATGAAATTTTTTATTTTTAATAACATGTGGATGCCTTCCACCTTTAAGACGTCTTTCGAGGGTTCATATTACTAAAAATATAAAAAAAATTTGTGTGACACTATTTTTATAATTCACTTAAATAATTGTCACTATACGCCGGACTAAGTCGTATTCCGCTTGTCAATCTGCACAATTTTCATCTGTTGCAATTTTTTACGAAATTAAACGTGTTTTACATATTAAGTACTTTTTAAATAATTAATAACTTTCACACTACTGAGTTTAAGGTAAATTGCAATAAATGAAAATTGCGCAGATTTACAAGAGAAATACGAGCTAATTGGTAAATTGCATGAAAAATTTTCTATTTTACAAAACCATTTTTCCATAAATAATGTATTTTATTTAAAAAACTGTTTAAAACAATTAACGACCAAATTTTCTAAAACGTACCCTGAATATTCATAAACAGGGGGCTTTTCTCGACATTTCAATTCAAAGTTACCTTTTAGACCTCTTAGTGCATACAAAAGTATTTTAGATTATGTTGATAGTTTTCAAAATTCTTAAAAATTAACACCTGGAAATAATATTTGAGCTTGAATATTTTTAGGACTACTCTTTCTGTGTTAATGAACTGCACTAATGAAAGAAACAAAATTTGAAATATTTTTTTTTTCCCAAAAAAGGTACTCTTGTCAAAAAGGGCCCTGTTTCTGGACGCCGCCCATATCAAAAATGGCTTATCTTTATTAATTTGAGAGATATTTTCTATTGAAGCTTTAACGCTGGGTGAATGCAGGATGAGTGAGTGTGGGGTGAGTGATCGAAAAATGGATTTCCACAGGTGAGAGATAAAAAAGGTAGAAGAACGAATTAACGAGTGAGTGGCCGATAGGTTGCAGCTCTGGTGGCGTCAGCAATTGACGACCAATTTACCTACCCCCGCATCCGGTCATATGATGCACGCCATCAAACGCTCGTGTAAGCCGATAGCTTCTACCTATATAAAGGGTTATGTCCGATACATATGATTGGGCATTTCTATGAAAAATTTGACAAAGTTTCCGTTTGTCACGTCACATTAATTTATATAAAAAATGCATAATTCGTTAAAAAATTTTAAAAGTAGAGGTTTCGGGAGATTCTGGTTACTATTAGTTGGAATAATATGAAAAATTCTAGTTCTAAGAATAGTGCGTTTCTTAACATTTATTAACGTATTGTGACGCACAGACACTTACATGGAAATGCCCAATTGAACCGCTCCCGATCATAAGGGGATACGCGTGGATTCAGCCTGAGAAGTATTGTCGAAAGTCAATTTCAAAAATCTTTTAAATTTCAATTTTAAGGACTGATGCTTTTAGAGAATTTCAATGTGCATCTTTTTTTCCTCTTGCAACAATTTGTAGGTTTTGTAAGTAATCAAAATGTAGTTTTTGAAGAAATTGATGAAAAGTAGATTTTTCAAATACAAAAAATTTCAATCTTTTTTCACTTCAACTTGCGCTAACTTAGCCAATTTTCAGAATTTTTTGATTTTATTATTACTAAATGATGTGCTTAAGTCTTCTGAGACTAGTTGAGAATGAAAAACGTAAATATTTTAATGAACAAAAAAGTTGTTAATTTTTTTCCAGACTTTGCGAAAATCATGAATTTTAACCTTCAAGCGCTTCGTTTATCGAGCGAATTTTAAACCACGGCAAACTTCTAGTGAGAATATTGTTGATTGAGGTTCAAAGAAATTTTCTGGGGAGTTTTAGCTCAATCGGATCGATGGTTGCAAAATTATGAGTGTTTTAAATTGCAAGCGGCAATCTTAACGCTGCCTGATGCACGTGCCTCCTCGGCTACGAATGTGTTGCAGCGGGCGATATGAAGGTCAAGTCGGATACTAAAATAATACTTAAGATATTAAAATAAAAATAATTTATTTATCAGACATTTTGAACAATATATTATTCAAATAATACTTTATTAAAAACTACTTCTAATCATTTTCGTCACTCCCTTCAGTTTCTTCGGCATCTGGACTCTGAGTTGTTACTTTTAAAAAATACTTTTCGAAATATTTTTCGTGTCTCGCGTTATTTGGCTTAAAATTTGAATTTTCTATTCTTTAAGAGAATTTAAAAAGTTGATATGACGATCTTGTAGGGTTTTCAAGAAGCAACGTTTTTTCTCCTCTTGACTTTTTTTCGTATCTTGCATCGTTTGGCTCAAGATTTTCTTTTTTTGAATTTTGAAAATGTCATAACTCTCATAATTTTTTTTACTGAAAAAATTCATGGGGATAAATTGTTCGATTTTCTGAGTACTACAAATAGTCATACATAGAATTTTAAAATCTTGGAAAAAATGGTCTCAAAAATTTTGAAAATTCTCTAACTTTTTGAATTTTCATCCAAAATGGCTGTCTAACGAACTTGACTCACAGACACACACACAGACAGACAGACGGACACATTAGTAAAAACCTGTTTTTCGGGTTCAGGGGGTCTCAAAACGTGCACATTTGACAAAAACGAGGGGGTCAAATTTTATACAAATCTAATACCTTCTCTGATGCGAATGTAAAAAGAGGTTGGATTTTGCAATTCATAATTGTCATGAACATCCACTTTTCCATCAGGAAAAAAAATTTGAAACCAATGCTTTACTGATTTGGAAATTTTTGGCCTTCACATTTTGCCCTTGAAACATTTTTCAAATTCCTGCGGAAGATCTTCATATTTTTCGACCATTGTGAATGGAGAAGAACGAGCATTGCGAATAATTTCCAAATATTCAGCTTCAGTTTTAATACGTTCTAATCTTTATAATTTTTGCGAATATTTGCAAAAATTTCTATCGCACTGGCAAAAGAATGTCCCTGAACTAGAAACACATGTTTTATTTCAAAACTTGAAAATTTTCGGTAACATGTTTATTCACAGCAGGATTCAATAGGTTTGAAAGACTTCTTTGTGATTATAACATCTTTAACACCGTCTTTTTTAGTTTTAGACTTCGCAATGTATTATTTTTTATAAGATAATAATAAATAATGCTATCAACTTCTTCATTGAAAAATAAAAATAATCTCTTCAGGCTATCTATAAGTCATTCAACAAAAGAATTATTTAAGAAATGAAGGATAAAAAATATACCTAAAATATCACATTTATAATAAAAGTTCACTTGAAATTTCTATTAATGGTTTCCAATCGTACCTGATTTCTGTAATAATATTGCCTATTTTGAATCCGTAACTCTTCATGCCTATTTCTTCATCTACCTCGATTCATTTTAATATTCTTTCTTAAATTGATAGGGTATTAACTAACGTAAACCTATATCAATAATAATACTTTTGCAGCTATTCTAAAAAATAATCCATTCATAGTATATTTTAGAAAAGAACTACAAACAGTGGCTATTACTTGTTTTGGTATCTGACTTGACCTCCATATCTCCTGCTGCAACACATTCGTAGCCGAGGAGGCACGTGCATCGGGCAGCGTTAAGATTGCCGCTTGCAATTTAAAACATTCATAATTTTTTGAACCATTAATCCGATTGAGCTAAAACTTTCACGAAAACTTCATTTAACCTTACTCAAAAATTTTCTCAGCTTAAAATTCGCTCGATAAACGAAGCGCTTGAAGATTGCAATTCATGATTTTTGCTATTTTTCAAAAAAAAAATCGACAAGTCTTTTGCTTATTAGAATTTTTAGGTTTTTTTTTCTTAAATAGTTTCAGGAGATTCAAACACGTTATTTACTATTAATAAATTTGAAAGATTTTAAAAGCTGGCCAAGTTAGCGCGAGTTGGAGTGAAAAAAGAGTGATATTTTTTGTATTCGAAAAATCTACTTTTTACTAATTACTTCAAAAAGTATAAAACCTGCAAATTTTCGTAAGAAGAAAAAAGATGCGCCTTGTTATTGTCTGCAAGCATCAGTCCCCAAAACTGAAATTGGAACAATTTTTAAAATTAACTTTCAGGACATTACTTCTCATGTTGAATCCACGCGTATCCCCTTTTGATCGGGAGCGGTTGAATTCTATTTACGCGATCCGGATCCGGATTCGCTCTGACGTAAGCCGCCCTCCTGTTATTGTGCCCTTCCGCTTTCCTCTTATACGTTGTTTCTCTTTTTTATTTCTTATTTTTCATTTCCCTTTCCAAAACAATTTTATCAACTCGGTCTCTCTCTCTCTCTCTCTCTCTCTCTCTCTCATTGGTTTAAACTATGTTTTCCCGTAAGTCTCAGGATTGCCACACAGATACTTAAGTCACTTTCAGTCACTTTTTTATCTTAAATCACTTTGTAGTCACTTTTTAAAGATGAAGTCACTAAAATCACTCTTTAAACGGAAAGATCACTTTAATCACTTTTCTTTCTGAATTTTTTTGAATTCTTTCGAACTTCTTTAAATTTCTTTGAATTGTCTTGAATTCTTTGAAATTCATCTTGAATTCCCTTAATTCTTCTAAAATCACTCCAATTTTGCTGAAATCAATGGAATATTTTGGATTTTACATTTTATTTTATTTTGTTTGGAATTCATCCTGAATTTTTATTAATTCAACATAAATTCTTTTCAATTCACCCTAAATTCTTATTAATTTATCCTGAGTTCTCTTGCATTCTTTGGATTTCTCATTTATTTTTCAAATTCACCCGGAATTCTTTGGAATTTTCTCGAATTTTTTCGAATTTTCTTACGAATTTCATCAAAGTTTCTTTAACTCTTGAACTCTTCTAAATTCACTCCAATTTTACTGAAATTATTGGAATATTTCGAATTTCTTTTCAATTAATTTGAATTATTTTGAACTCTCCTGAAATTCGGTGAATTCAACTTGAACTGTTTTTAATTCACCCTGAATTCTTATCAATTTATCTTGAATTCTTTCAAATTCTTTCTATTTCTTTGGAATTCTACTAAAATCAATGGAATATTTTGGATTTTTTAAATTGTTTTTAATTCACTTGGAATTCTGTTGAATTTTTTCGAACTCACCCTGAATTCTTTGGAATTTTTTTTAGTTTTTTTGAAGTTACCCTGATTTCTTCTAAATTTAATCCATCCTACTCAATTCAATGGGTTTTTTATTTGTTTTCAGTTTTATTGAATTCACCCTGAAGTTTTTTAAACTCATTTCGAATTTTTATGAATTTTATCAAAGTCCCTTGGATTCCCTTAAATTCTTCTTAATTCACTCTAATTTCACTGAAATAAGTAATATTTTTGGGATTTTTTTATCAGTTCATTTGAATTATTTTGAATTCACTCTGAATTCTCATGAACTTATCCTGAATACATTAAAATTCACCTGGAATTATTATGAATTTTATCGAATTCCTTTGAATTATTTTGAATTAAAAAAAACTGTAGTCAGATTACTAATGCACAGTCAATTTTAGTCACTTTTTGGGTTAGAAATCAGTCACTTTTGATCACTTTTTCGATTTAAAAAGGTCACTTTTTCACTGTTTTCATGTAAATCAGGCTGTGGTTAGTTAGGCTCCTGATTAGTTCTGAAAATTTATTTTTTCTGTGGTAAGTGGAGCTATTTTACTTTCTGAGACATTTTGCAATTGTTCAAACAATTTTTTGATCCACTTGCAACTTCTCATCAAAAAGAGATAGGAAACTCTAGTTTTTTGTGAATTTGGTTAACTATGGCGCTTATTATTGAATATTTACTTTATTTAGATGTTTCCAAAATTGTTTGAACAATTTACATTTCCTTAAATAACGTTTTTCACAATAACTCATGAATTCTTTGTACTCTTAGCACAATTTTATTCCAGAAGTGTGATATTAAATTTTGCATTGTTCTACAAATTTTTTTTTTTTCTCGAAATCACCCCCGTAAACTAATGAGTAATGGTCCTGATGAGTACGTACTATAGTTAACCAAGTTGAAATAAAAGTAGAGTTTTCTACCTCTCCCCCATGAAAACTTACAAGTGAATCGTGAAATTGTTTAAACAATTGCAAAATGTTTTGAAGAAAAATTATTGCTGTTGAAGATGACTAATAGTCCCATTTATCGCGAAAAAAACACATTTCTAAGACTAATGGAAAAAATGGTTTCAGCACATAAAAATGATTTTAGCGCATGAGAAATGTTTGAAAAATAAATTTCTTTTTAATGAGTTCTTAACATCTGAATGACGTACATATTCAGTAATAAGCGACATAGTAAACTAAAATTTAAAAAACTGCAGTTTTCTACCTCCTTTTCATGAAAAGTTACAAGTAGATAATAACAAATTGTTCAAATGATTGAAAAATTATTTAATCCAAAATAATTTCTCTTGACAATGACTACATTTCCCAATTATTATAGAAATATCGACCCCCTGGCTCTTCATATTCAACCTATGCGATAAAAGTGTCATGAGAGTTGACGGTGGCCACGGTGGTGTTAATTGTTTAGTGGCTCTGGATTCATTAAAATGCATGGGAAAAAACGTAGAAATTCAAATTTTTTGGAATAAAAACAATTTTATCAAATTTTACTTTATTTAAGAAATATTATCTTTTATGGTTTTCTCGGGGTAACAAGGGAGGGCCTAGGCCACACGTGTTAATATTAACCGATTTGAATTACACTGGTGGAGAATTTATTTTTCCGGCATTGGAAAAGATTGGAGGGGAGGGGGTACGGTGTCACCTACTAAACAACAACAATTCGTCAGGTATGAACCAACCTAGTACAAAACCTCACAAGCCCAAAGCCACAAGTCGCAAAATATAATATCTAAAACCATAAGTCCCAAAAATAAGACCCCAAACGTTAAGTTCCAAATTGTAAGTCCCAAACTTTAAGTCCAAAACCTTAAAATCCAAAATCACAAGTCACAAAATAGAAGATCCAAAACAGTATTGCCCAAAATAAGATCTCAAACGTCGAGTTCAAAATCGTAAGGCTCAAAACCATAAGACCCAAAAAAGGCCCATATACGAAAAAAAAAACCTGATAGATTTTGTAAAACGAATGAAAAAGAGCAGAAGTTTATTTTTTATTGATAGTAAAGAGATTTTAAGGGAGAGACATAGCTACACATATATTTTTTGTATGTAAATTTGTGACGTCGACACAGAGAAGACAATGACCTGTTCCGGGGCCTGGGGTTCTATGGAGTGGGGCGCGATTAAGGCATAACTCTTAAATCGAGCCCAATAAATCATTGGATCGGAAGCAAAAGTCGGTACGTCGCCCACACGTCACCGTGCGTGAACCAGAAAGCACTCTTCGCGTAACGCGGGCACACATCTACTAAAGTACTAAACACACATTGCCATTATTGAATATGCACGAGCATTATCTACTTATCCAACTATATACATTCGTAATTCCTTTCTACGTTTATTTGCGAACTTTAACAACTTTAGTACCCAGTACTCCCGTCATTAGTTTAATATACATTTTAATACAGCACGAGTCCTTAGAACTCTTAATCTGACTTCTAGGTACTCTTCTGGAAAAATATTTTGAATTTATTTTGATTTGTTTATCATCTCTTTTAGTACCAAGAAGTTCATTCTAGGAATTGGTATTATAGAATGATGGGTTCCACCTCAGCAGGTCAAAATGTCGAAATAGCTATTCGTGATACATTATTTTTTTCAGCTTTTTTCTCGGGTGAACCCGACGTTTCATCATCATCCACGGACTAAGTCAAGTGCCTGATGAGTTGAAGATGTTGAGAATTCATTACGATGCTTGAAATTTCTTGCGGTAATTTTGTAGTAGGCACAAAACTAGGTATATGGTGTAGTTTGGAGTTTGTCCTTTACCGTTGTTGTCTTTACGCAGCGGCCGTGAGCTTTGACGGTGACATTAATCGCCTCTGGATGCTTTTTTAAACCTACCATCTGTTACTCCATGGGGCTTCAGTCGCCTACTTTCTGGTGGTCTAAAAAGTTTCTTACAATGCGACAGGTGTTTAATAAAACCGATTTTTGAGTTGCTGCCAGTACCCTTCAGTGCATCTTGCGTGCACATTGCCTGTCGCCAAAATCACAATAAGATAAATAGATGCATGTTTCAAACTCCTCCAAATTGTCTTTACTGCATGTCTGAGCTCGCTATACTTATGGATCTTGGTTGTATAGTTTGCCTACAAGTTTTTGCAACATCCTTTTTGTTCTTCTGTGAGGATGTTATACTTGTCGCAATGAGAGTAAACCTTATCTGCAATTACAGCTGTAAAGCACTTATAAATCGTGGGATACAGACTATGGGTCGAAATTCAGATAGATTTTGAGCGTCTGGATTTTAGGCAACATATACGTAGTACCTTCAAGCATGAGGCCTGACATCAGATCTAGTTTTTCGATGATCTTGTGAAAACACCTTGCTGACGCAGGATGCACACTCGTCAGGTAGGGTAGGGTGGGGTTAAAAGTGCCAAAATTCACTCTCCTTAACCCTGTGTCCAAACGAAATCAGATATTGCCTTGTTTTTTGCTTTAAAATATACGTAAGACATTAGACTTCCAAA
>JAUMHM010000085.1:5688964-5714851 GCA_032362435.1 Melikaiella ostensackeni | reverse complement strand
TTCATCCCAGCTTGCAGGATATTTCAACTTATATTTAACTGCGCAATCATACGCAAGGCGGCGCATGTCTTTCGCTCCTGATCCATGATATATTTCAGCTGATCGTTTTATGTATTTAGCTAAATCTGCTTCTTGCCTGCGGTTAAAAATCAACTTCGACAAATATCCAAACTTAACGTTATCTGGGTTTTCTTTGAGACGATCTATAAATCTTTTTAGGCTTATTCTGCATACATTAAAATCTTTGGCTGATGATCGAATGGACTTATTGTCTTTCATAACCAATTCTTCTGCACGCTTCATCACTTCCGTAGTCACTGTCCCACGGTAGTCTTCTGCTTATAAGTACGCATTTTCTAAAGACACAAGAAAAATCGTAAGAAATAAGTTTTCTTATCAATAAAGTATACTATATTACACAGAAAAAAGCTAGGCTTACTTTTGCTGCTTCTTATTTTTTTCAGGTCTAACTTCAGCCATTACTGGGGCAACTTGATGTAATTTTTTCTTGTTCAACAACTCAATTTGAGTTCTTTTAGCTAAAAAAAAGCGGCGTCTCAATGAAGGGTCAATATCCGACTCAAAATGAGCCTAGCTTTTTTCTGTTTATACCATAAGATGTCAGGGGTAACTTGGCACTTTTTGCCCCCCGACGTTCCCATAATTTGTAATCAACATTTCTTTAAAAACACAAGATATTTTGAACAGTAAGCTATCTGCACTATAGGAATACATAATTATGCATAAAATTGTACTTACTTCATATCAATGGCACGTGGGATTAAATGTCAGTACCAGAAAGAAACACTGATGAAAAAAATATTTTCTGCGCCGCAAAACAATTTAACCTAAACCATGATTTCATTAACAGCTGTCAGTGGTTGCCAGTGGGTATGAGTAGTTCATGTGAGTCGACCGATCGATGGAAGATGTCAGGACGTGTACCAAATTCTTTGTTTTTGAGTTATCGCATGTGGCACTTTTTCCCCGCGGCACTTTTGACCCCACCCTACCCTACATGTACTAGAAATTATGCACCATGTCTGGGCCTGGGGCTTTTCAATTACTTGCCCTCTTCCAAACCGCTGAAACATCCGAGTCTGTGATGTTAGTAGGTTCCATTGCAGGATTATTGATTGCGCTTTGTTCCTCTAGTTGGAACCACGCAGCTCCTAAGTTGCTTCTGTTGTTTTTCCTCAAACACCCGACCAGTAATCAGCCATGACTCTCAATTGAGGAACTTCGGTGTCTTGCTGGATATTTTTCTCTTCCCTTAGTTCATGATAGAAACTTTCTTCATCTACTTTAAAGGTTCGATTTTGCTGCCTTTTTGCACTACTCTCATTGTAATGGCGCAGTTGAGTAGTAAGAATATCAAATCTCTGCCGATGGGAATCTATAGTCTCATTCAATAGAGCTGGTGTCAATGTGTCGATGTTCCGAAGGTGGATGATTTTAGAAACATGGCTTGTTAGCTATCTGGTTCTATTTCCTTTCTTATATTGGGTCAGTCGACCCAATTTGCTCCTTACTTTGCTGGCACTCATACCCAACCTGATTTACCATG
Organism: Melikaiella ostensackeni; assembly: GCA_032362435.1. Classification (NCBI taxonomy): domain Eukaryota; kingdom Metazoa; phylum Arthropoda; class Insecta; order Hymenoptera; family Cynipidae; genus Melikaiella; species Melikaiella ostensackeni. The sequence continues at coordinate 5,713,284 of JAUMHM010000085.1, read as the reverse complement.
GTGCAGCTCTTTCCCCTCCTAAGACAAAAACTGCATTTGTATGCCTAGTTCTACGACCCTATGTTCTAATGACTGCCACTGCTGCAAAATACACTAGAGTTTGCACCTGTGACGCAGACGTTCAAATGCATAGGCAAAACCTTGTTGTTTAGGTGCCCTATAAGTGCATGCAGATCCCTCGCAACGAACATCTTTGGCAGAGAATGCCTTTGTGTTGGTTCTACATCCCTGAACTGTAGTAAAGCTTGACCAAAATGCCTTTCAAGGTGCTGCAATTTTTCTGGGATTTCGCTGTTTACATCAACGGGAACGTTAATGTCCGGATGTGGTTCTAGTGGATCCGATACTTGATCCTAATTATCCCTAACACCTATGTTGTGTTGCCCCACCGGTCGTCGCTTGATCTTGTGGTGCAGATTCCTTTAACTGACGTTTATTATCGACGTTCTTTAATCTCCATTTGCTCTTGAGCATTTCAGCGGTAATACCATATACACCAGCAGCCTTACCATTCTCGATAACGCTTGCTTTTTCTCCTTAACGGCCACGCAAATTTCATCATTTCACCAAGCATCTCAAGCATCATCAAGTATTATTTATACACGCTCTACATTTTTATTGCCTAATTCTCTCTTCCAGTCTTCTCTATGATGACCTAAATATTTATTCAGCTTTTCACGATACACTATTTGTACTTCTGGTTTCTGCAAATTCTCTATTTTAACTCGTGTCTGCTTCGATTTATTATTAATTCTTCTTCTCTTCCATCTTTGACCTAGGTTCATTTTCATTACTATGAGGTAGTGAACCGTCCCAAATTCCGAGTCTCTCATAACCCTTGTATCTCTTACTAGCCCTCTTAGTCTCTCATCCACTGCAACAAACTCAATCATACTGGGGCTTTCGCATCTGCATCTAGTACACATGTGGATCATTTTATGTCTGAACTAAGTATTCGTAATGAACAAGCCTTTTTCTAATCATAAGCTAATCAATTTCTCCCCGTTGCTGTTCGATTTTTGGGTCTCCGAAATGATCAAGTACCCTGTCGGTATCTTCGCGTTGCACACTAGACCAGCTATTTATATCCTTTATGATATGATTCTTTCCTCAGGATCGCAAGTACCTGTAATATCATTAACAAGTGCGCAAAATAGGTAGTTGCTTACGAGTGTGAATTTCTCAGTGTGAGACGGAGGATCAAAACACGAATCGGAGGTTAGCATACGAGCGAAGCGAGAGCGAAAATGTAAATGAATACGAACAGCTCAAGGCGAATTTTGAAATCACACCAGCTAGCAATTACCTGTGCACACGTGTATCACATGCTATTTATTGCAACAAGTGTCCGAGAAAGTCACAAACTAAAGGTTGCTCCAAGACTGTGACAGTAAGAGCTCTGTGAGATAACCTCCAATTTCTGCCAAATTCTTGCACCGTAGACTGCGATGAGTTACTTTGCACATGATTTAGATGCATGTAAAGTGCAACTTTTGAGGTCAGCGTTGCAAAAAAGATTCAAAATACGATGCGGGCTACAATACATTCTTGGTCGAAATTACTTCAACCAGAGGTACAAAATCAATTATATTTTTTGTAATTTTGTATCTGGGATGTCTTACTACTATTTGTCGATAAAAAATCTTTGTCCGAGCTGCTTTGCAAAAATCCATTTTTATTAGAAAAAATTTGAAATTTCTAGTCTTTCTCAAAAAGTAAGCAAGATATGAGATTAAGCCAAGGAAGCAAAGTCGTTGCCTGGAAAAATTGCTACAAAAATATCCGATTTTTATTTTTATTTTTCGATTTTAAGAGGTAAACATGGGGGTTTCAGTTTTATCTGAGAGAAAAAGTTAGAACATAGAAACTATAGAGTATGATTGCAATAACCCTAAAATAGTTTTTTCTTTTAAAAAATCGTATGTTTTATATTTGCAGATGATTTAAAAAAGTTTTTCAGTGAAATCTATAACAATTTCTAATTTTCAAAAACTCTCCAATCATAAAATTAGTAATCAGTTGGTCAGTTCATAATTATATGATTGGAGATTTTTAAAATCAGACATAATTATAGATTTCGCTGTAAACCTCTTTTTTAATCACGAACAGAAATGAAAAGTAAGTTTTTTAAGAAGAAAAAGCTATCCTCAGGTTATTTCAATCATATACATTATCTGTTTAAATTTTTATCCCTCTAATAAATTTGAAAAACCTATTGAAGGAATTATTTGATTGAATTGCGCTTTGGCACAATATTTTAAGGCCTAAAAAGAAAGGAAGAGTAGTAAAATTTTTCATCTCAAAAAGATCTACAAATTTACTCAAGACAATTTTTTTCATAAGACGCATAGTTTTCGTTTTAACTGTGAAAAATGTTATTAACATATAAAAATTCCATTTTCCGGCGAATTTATGCAAGATACGATAAAATATTAACATACAAAATTATTCATCTCGAAAAGGTCTACAATTTTTTCAAGAACCATTTTTTCATAAGACGCATATTTTTTGCTAAATTCGCGCGAAATGTCATTAAAAATAAGAAATACCACTTATCACTAAAACTATGCGAGATGCCCTAGGCGCGTTCAAAGTCGCGCGTTGCGCGCGCAACGCGCCATAAGAATATGCCCACGCCAGGCAGCGGAAACATTTTTGAAAATTAAAAATGGATTTTTTCAGAAACGGCTCGGGTAAGTTTTGTTTTTTATTGAAAAATAGTTGTAAGGCATCTCAGATATGAAATCAAGAAAAAAGTTGTTGATATACGCACCAATGGGTGCAAACATAAGTGCAAAAATTAGATATCACGTATTTTTAGCGTGTCTTCTTATTTCTTCTCGGTTTCTTTTGCAGAAGTTGTTTTTAATCAGTCAGGTGATACTTGCTAATGATATATGAATGTTTCAAAAATTGTTTGAACAATTTATTATTGTTTATAACAATATTATCTTAAAATAAACCTAGAAAAATGCGGTTTTTTCTAATTTTTTCAATTTTTCTTCGACTCGTTAGTAATGAAGAATGAATAATGAATAAACATCAACAAGAATCACTGCTTAAATAATTTCTTTTCGTTTACTAAAATTCCACAATAATTACTGCAGGGAAAGATTATATTCAGTATAATCCACATAGAAAATTTGAAAAATATTTCATGTCTTTAGTTTTATTTTAGGAAGTAATGGCAATTAACAATAACTTATTGTTTAGACAATGATTCTTATTGATGTTGATTGATTATCATATGTTCATAACTATAGAGCCTAAGAAGAGTTGAAAGATTTATAAAAAAAAACCACAACTTCCTAGGTTAATTCAGAAAAAAAGATGATAAAAGACAATAAGAAATTGTTTAAACAACTATAGTTGTTAATTTAGGTTGATGATCATTTCTGTATAACTAAAGAATCGACGAAAAGTTGAAGAATGTAGAAAAATCCGCAACTTTCTAGGTTAATTTTAGAAAAGATTGTTATAAGCAGTGGCTAAATTGTTGATACAATTATTGTTGTTAATTGTAATGAATCATTATTTAATTGCAATTGAAAACTCCAAGAGAAGCTGAACTATGTAGAAAAAGCCACAATTTCCCAGATTTATTTCAATAAAATCTGGTTATAAACGACAATAATTTGTTAAAACGAATCGTAAAATATCAAAATATCATTGAAAAGTGATATCTTGCTAATTAAAAATAATTTGCATGGAAAACCGTAAAAAAATGAGAATGAGTACCAAGAATTCGCGATATACCGCATTTTTTCACTTATGGGGTTTTTTTGGGACCCCTTAATAGGATCTGCTGTGGGTTGAATTCAAAAAGAACATCATTCTCCCCCCTAAATGTGAATTAATTTCAAAACAAAAAAATATGTCATTTTTTATGTCATTTTTTTACAAATTAGGGGGCTACAAACATGAAAACTTCTCGAGAAAATTGTTGGACCCCCCTAAGGAACAATCAAGATAAGACAAAAAAACAACGCAAACATTCTTAATCTAAGAATTTGACGAAATAGATTCTAGAACGTAAACGATCATGCTCGTAATTGCAGAATGAAAGAAATTGGCTGATGTTTTACGAATTTTTTTAACAATTTGTTATTGTTTATAAAAATCTTCTATTATAATAAACCTAGAAAAGTGAGGTTTTTTCTACATTTTTAACTTTTCTTTGACTTTTCAGTTACAATCAGATAATAATTAGTGAAAATTAACAAAAATAATTGCTTTAACTATTTATCACTGTTTATAGCAATATTTTCTTAAAATAACGTAGAAAGTTATTTCGAAATGGTAATTAACTAACATTAGGAACCATAATTGTTTAAACAATTTCTTCTTATCTATTATTTCTTCTTTTTTCAAAATTAACCTAGGCAGTTGAGGTTTTTTAATATTTCAATTTTCTTCGCTTTTTTGGTTGTGAACAAATAATCATGAATACGTATCAACAAAAATCACTGTTTGAACAATTTAGCTATGTAAAGCGAAAACCGCCTAAATTCATTTTCAGTTGTCACTTGTTTGTTACATAGCATACTGAATGACAAATGACTTCTGAAAATGGAACTAGGCGGTTTTAGCTTTCCATAGCCCAATTTCTTATTTCTTACCAAAATTTCTCAATATGCAATTACTTCAAGAAAAAATTATATTCAATATAATCCATACAGAAAATTTGAAAAATATTTCAACCCTTTAGTTTTATTTTAGGAAATAATGTCAATCAACAGTAATTAATACTTTAAACAATAATTTTTGTTGATTTTCATTGATTAAACAGGCCGACAAAATTCGAACAAATTTCAGAACCAGAAACCAGAGTATACTTTTCCGAAGGTTTTTGGTGCACTGAACAAGAAAATATAGAAAAACCCGCAATTTTCTAGGCTTATTTTTAGCTACTTTTAAACCATAATTAATTTTTGAAACAATGTTGACAATATCAATATATTATTGGAAAGTAATATCTCTTTTATTAAAAACAACTTGCGCAAAAAAAAACGCAAAAAAAAATAAGAATGAGCGTCAAAAATTCGCAATATCTTGCATTTTTCGACTTTTGGGGTTATTTTGGGACTCTATGATATAGGCCAATGTGGGATAAATTCAAAAAGTAATAATTCATTCGAATTATATGATTAATTCTGAAGAAAAACGTATTTCACGTACAATCCGATACACATAATATGAACGATTGTACCGCAAATTTAAAAAACATCTTCCTCCCCATAATATATGCATAGTACACATCTTCATGGTCCTTAAACAACCCTCAAATATTAATTGATTTAAAAATAAATAAAAAATGCGTGTTCATTTTTTTTGGAATCTTCACAAATTTAGGAAGTAAGTGCAGTCGAAATCCCGAAAAAAATGTTTGGACCCCCCCTAAAGTACAATCAAGACAAGACAAAAGAACAACATTAACTCTTTTAATCTAAGAATTTGATGAAATGGATCCCAGAAAGGGAAACGATCATGGTCGTGATTGCAGAATGAAAGAGATTGGCTAAACAGTCAGAAGGACGGTGGGGTGGAGCAAACGGGTGAAGGTGAGGGGTCAGAAGGGGAAAAGGGGGCACGTTCCTCCTGTCAATCGAGGGTGATGGACACCTCTTTCTGTGGGAGCCACTCACACAATCACACTTGTTACAACAGTGTGAAGTACTCACACAAGTGGGGGGTCTCACATAGCTGATGGATGCATGGTATACAGGAACAACGATCTCCTACGTGAGCGCATGAAACAAATATCCCTGATACTACATATCACATGCTAAATACTACATACTACACAGTAGAGAGTACAGCGGCATGTGCAATAAATGCGTGACGTGTCATGCAAATAGGCAACACGTGTGATGACCACGCAAGACGCACATTGTTATGCCATTTAATATCTCTTGTGATTAGAAGTGTAAAGTTACATTGAACGTATCGTAAGACGTGAAGCCTTTCATTGAAAATGCTGAGGTTCAATGAACTATGACTTCACTTTTTCACTTTTTCACCTGTTACCTATAACTTATGTCCCCTCACGTTTTACATTTTATCCCAACCTTCGCAATCTGGACTATAGCTTTTGAGGTTCGACTTTTGACCCCTGACTTATGGCCTATCGCCTTTGATTTCTCACCTGTGACCTCTAACACACGTATGACCTCTGACCAAATAAATGGAAATCTTCTTCCTTATTTATCATGTGTCTCTTTAGGATTTACACAACTTCTGCTCCTTCACATATTTATTACAACCTTTTTACATCTGACTTATTCACTAATTTCATACATATTTTTTCTAATCCTTAAAAGTATAACGTGTCGGAACGAACGAACGAACGAGTGATCGAATAGTTTGAGCGTACGAGTGAGTTTCCCATACATGCTTTCATGTCTCCTCTACCCATTCATGTACTCTGCATTTTCTTAATTCATCCTTCTCCCAAAACACTGCTTCTGTTACTTGATTTCCTAGTCTCCATCTAGCTATCCTTGTCCATCTCTTTTCCCCTCATATCTTTTCCAGATACCTTAGCCATCCTTCTTTTTCATCACTTCACACCATTTATTGTATCTTGATTCTCCTATCCTTCCCCATCTATCCATCAACTGCCTTTCTCCATCTCTCTTTTCCAATTCCTCACAGCCTATATTTTCTTCTCTTATCCCTCAATCTTTAAAAAACTCCCTTTCTTCTTCCCATCGCATTAACTCTATCGCCCTCTTTCCTCCCTCTTCTACCTCTTTGTTACACTTTCTCGCCAACTCTCTTCTTTTTCCCACTCTTAGTTTCTCTTCGGATTTCCGCATTCTCTTTCTTGACCTTGTTCTTAATTTACCCCTTTGAGCCTCGTCTCTTACCATATAACCCGGAGTTCTCCAGTCCACCCCTAATATCCATGTAATATATCTATCTTGCAACTTCTCTACCTCCTTCCTCTCCTTCCATCCCCATATCTCGTCCCCATAGCCTAATACCTGCCGTACCGACGTATCAAACAACCTTATTCGCCTATTCCAGTCTTTTTTGAGCCTTCTTTGCATATTCCGCATATCTGTTTCATTACCCCCGACGTTTTCTTAATCCTTTCCCTAATATCCGCTCCATGTTCTCCATTCGCTGGCATGATAAATCCGAGATATCTAAATTTCTTCACTTCCTCTAACTTTTCACCTTTCCATCGCGCTGTCCATTTTTTCTTCCTCCTTCACCCTTTCTAAACCTCATGACCTTTGTCTTATCTTTATTAAACCTCAGTTTTTTCCTATCCAAGAATTTTTCTAACCTTGTAATTAAACCCGTCATTCCGTCCTCATTCTCCACCAACAACACTATATCATCCGCATATGCCAGTGTATATATATTTTCTTCCCCTAGCCTTACTCCTTCCCATCCTTTTCTCTTAATCTTTCTTCCAAATCTGAAATTAATATATTAAACAGGAGTGGGCCTTCTCTTATCGCCTTTTTCTCTATAGCTTTATATATCTTTTCCCTGTCCAATGAGTCAAACTCTGTCCTCGAATCCAAAAACATTGCTTCCATGCCCCCTTTCCCTCTTTAGATCCTTCTATTTATAATATAATTTAACAGATAAATATTTTCCATCACTCTCATACCTTTCCTAAATCCTGATTCTGTGAAATTACCTTTTTCTCCTCTACTCCTTTCTTTAACTTTTCTGATACTATTGTAACATATATCTCATATAATGTCGGAATCAATGTCACTTGTATAATCTTTTACCCATTCCCCTTTCCCCTTCTTCACTATTGATACCACATTCTCTTCTTTCCATAATTCTGGCTAACCCACGCCTCTCATACCCTATTCCAAATTTGATTCTGAGCCACTCATTCTCATCATCTGTGACATTTTAGCAATTAGCTTGTTGAATTTTATTTTTATGTCATTTATTTATTTCATTTTCTGTAAAACTAAAGAATTCTCAATTAATCACTGACCATTTTTGTTCGATCTATCTAACTTAACTATCTTTCCTTCTTTTAGCCAAGTAATTTATTTCTCTATATAGTACCAATATTGTAAAGAACCTGAGAAAACAGCACTTTTAACTTAGGTATCATTTTTATTTTATAATTTCAACACAATTTTCCAATTTTCTAATTTCAATTTAAATTTTAAACGATTTTAAACTAAGGACTTTTTCTGGTCCATAAAAAATTATCATTTCTGTTTAATCTTCAGAAAATACTTTTTCAATCAACCGAAACCCTTCTGGTCTTTCTGAACCTAAGAAGACAACACCCTTAAACAAGTCTTATTTTTATTATTTAATTTCAAAACTTTCGAGAAGAGTGATTTTTTAAATAAAATTAATGAATTTTTTATTAATCACAAACCTTCGTTTTTGTTCGATCTTCCCAAACTAACTTTCCTCTTTCTACCTTAGTAATTTTTTTCTCTATAGAACCTGATAAGAATGGTAAGAATGATAAGAATCTTTACAATATTGGTACTGTATAGAGCAAAAAGTTACTTAACCTGTCTAGAACCTTATAAGACAACACTTTTAACTAGGCCCCATTTTTATTTTATAATTTCAAAACTTACATTGAGAGCGATTTTTTTAATCAAACCAAAGAATTTTCAATCAATCACAAACCATCATTTTTATTTGCTCTCCACAAACTGTCTTTCCTCTTTTTGCTTGGAAACTTTTTTTTCTATAGAGTACCCTTAATGTCAAGAACCTGATCAGACAACACTTTTTACTACGTCTCTTTTTAATTTTTTAATTTCAAAACTTGCATTGAGAGCGATTTTTCCATCAAACCAAAGAATTTTCAATTAATCACAGGCTATAATTTTCCTTTGATCCTCACAAACTATCTTTCCTCTTTTTGTTGTTAGTAACTTTTTTCCTTTATAAAGTACCTCTATAGAGAAAAATTTTTTTGCATCTTTGAACTTTGATCTTTGAACATTCCCACTAGCTAGAAAACCAACTTAGGATTTCCACAATGGGAGAAATCAATGAAAAATTCTTTTTTTTTTTAGTTTTGTGTGAAATGTAGAATAAGAGACCCAATGCACCGACGCACAATGAGAAAAAAGTAAATAAAAATACATTGTTAAGCCTAGGGAGATATTTTAATTTGAAAAAATAAATGTAAAGAAAAAATGAACATATATCCACTTCTGCTTCTAGCTCTCTGTGAATGAAAAGGCGAACATTTTTTCATTTGCATACATTTGATAAGGCAAGATAAGTTGGAGATAATTTTTCATTAACAATAAAGAGTCAAATTTTGTATGAACCAATGATTTTTGTTAATTTCCCGCTATTTTGCTATTTTTTAAAATATATTCCTTTGTGCTAAGATTAATTTATAGTATAAAATCTTTCTAATCAAATTATTGTTATTTATTATTTATTAATGATATTTTCTACATTATTTTTTTGGAAGTTATTGTCATTAATGGAAATTAAGAATGTATTTTTGAACCAGCAAACTCAGTCATATAAAACAGTATAAATTTACGTTAATCACATATGCAAAGCTATTCAGACACCAATCAGACACGCATACACTGCTATTGTAAAGATTAATAACAGCTACTTAAAAATACAAATTGTGTTGAGTACATTAATTTTTATGAGGCTATTAACGTCATATCATTACTTGTAATTAACTTGGTATACAACAAATTTGATTTACAAATTCTATTCATATCCTTTACTAAAAATTTTATACATTTCGAGATAAATTACTTAAATCGTATCTATAAAAAATGTATATTCTGCGACTATGAAATATGGAATAATAACAGAATTGAAGTGAAACAATTAATGAATATCAAATCATTTAAATGACTTGAAAAGTTGTTTATTGATGTATTTATAAGAAAAAATCTTATTTGTTTCGTTTACTTCCAGACTGTTAGTATTCAGAACTTGTAGAATATAATGTTTCGGAATCGAACCAATTCACATTCCACATAATTTAAACCCAAAATAGTTTTATGAAGAATGTAATATTTTTGTCCAAACCATCTATAAATAATATAGAAAGAGATCATATATCATCTCGAGTACTCATATTAGAAATAATAATAGACCTGTTTAATGCAGAAACATGTTGATATTAAAATTGGTTTAACATTCCGAAAAAAAATAGTAATTAAAGTTATGTCATAAAATATAATATAAGGAGAACGGAGTGTGCTTTTTATATTTTTCTTTTTCTATATTATCTGTAGTTGGTTTCAACCAAAATATGACAACCTTAATGCAACTAGTTTGGTTTTAAATTCTGTGGAATTGCGCGAAATGTTAAAAAGTCAATCTGATGAGGGAATCGGTCCGATTCTGAAACCTTGTATTGTACAATTTCTGAATAAAATAGTTTGGAAGTAGTCCGAACGAATAAAGTTTTCCTTATAAGTACTAGTTTATTATTTTCCAGACACGTTAAATCAGGAATAGTTTACATCCCGAAGTTATTTTCATACTTATACTTATTGATGTTTATTCATATATTTATATAGTTTAAACGTGAATATATTATAGGTTATTTGATCAAAAATGATAAATGTTTATTTTGAATAAAACATTGATAAGATTGTTTGAAAAGTTGAAGGAGAAGGCGCTAAGTGGAGGCCAGATATTATCCTCGTATCTGGCGTTAATTTATTTGAGAATCTTTATCACAGAATCTTCATCAATGCTTACCCATCAACTCCACAATTGCAGTGAATCGTGAAAATGTGCAAACAATGAAAATTCATAGAGAATTGGCTTGCAAAGATAACATTTTCTTGCCCTCTCAGCTTACAGTCACATATTCAATCAACAAAATCATTTGTTGATCATAACTGGCAGAAGCCAAAGACAACTAATTAAACCAGCATTATTCTCATTTTTGAAACATAAAAATATTAATGGACTGGAAGCAAAAAAATAATAAACCTAAACGGAATGATTAAGAATTTGTAATTTTCAAATACTTTCAGTTATAATCGTCAAAAATGATAAAGAAATGATAACGAGTCTGACATTAATCAAGTAATAAATATTGAGTAAACCGAGTTTTTAAAGTAGAAAATGAATTTTTCAATAAAATTGAAAGAATTTCGAATGTTATTTTTATAAATGAAATTTTTTTATTGTTGATTCGACGAAACCAAATTTTTGTTGAGTGACTTAACGAACAGCAATGTTTGAAACTTTTGGAAACTTTTAGGAATTTTTGAAAACTGAGAAACTTGTGGAAATTTTTTTGTTTAAATTGATGTAAGTCTTTGGAAATATATACAATTATTAGAAACTCATGGGTATTCTTGAAAATAGATAGAAATGTTTGGGAGTATTTGAAGCATTTTGGAATTTATGAAAATTCACGAAAATGCTCGCAGCTTTTGGAAATCTGGGCAACTTTTGGAGAGTAATAGAAATTTATGGAAGTTTTCAAGATTATCGAGTTTCACTCCGGATTGAGAATTCTTATTACATTTATGAAGTGACGAATGGTCTTTTCTCATCTTAAAGACCAAACTGCAGAAGGATGATGCCCTTCACATTATACAACACAAATCGATCATAACTCCTTTGGTTCTGGCTTTGTTTTTATACTTTCCTTTGAATGACCGAAGTTTGGTGGGACTGACGTAATGAATTGACACTGCACCTTATGACGATTCAGCTGCTTAGTTTGGACATGATTTTATATCTATGGAAAACATTTCTCGCATCAAGTTGGTAGTTGGCTGTATACTTTAAATAATTAACAATACAAATAATAATGTGACCTCAGTTTGGATTCACACTCTTGTTGATGAAAGGCATGCCCAGTTTGCACACGCTTTTCTGCCGGCGCAAATGAACTTCAGATCCCAACGGCTGAAAATAATTCGAAAGTTAACATACCTATCAATTGTTCATTGTATTACTACATATTTCAGACAAATTCACGGTATTTAAGACCAATTTATGTTTGAAATTAATTGATTTACTCAATTTAAGGTAAAAATGAAATTCAATTGTTCTTAAAAGTCAGATTTTTGTATTACTGTGTACTTGGACATTTCGGAGACCCAAAAACGATCGGCAACGGGGAGAAATTGATTAGCTTATTCTTCGAAAAAGGCTTGTTTATTACAAACACTTGTTTCAGACATAAAATGATCCATACCTGTACGTGGTGCAGATGCGAAAGCCCCAGTATGACTGACTTAGTTGGAACGGGTTGGATCTCTGAATGTGGAACGGATCTTTACCTCACAGTTTCAAGAATGAACCTAGTTTTAGGATGGAGGAGAAGAATAATTAATAATAAGTCGACGCAAACGCGAGTTAAAATAGAGAATTGGGAGAAACCAGAAATACAAATAATGCATCGTGAAAAGCTGAATAAATATTTAGGTCATCATAAAGAAGACTGGAAGAGAGAATTAGGCACTGTCTCGGAGCAACATTTAGTTTGCAACTTTCTCGGAAAGTTGTTGTTAAAAATAGCATATGATACACGTGTGCACAGGTAATGCCGACTTGTGTGATTTCAAAATTCGCCATCAGCTGTTCGCACTCATTTACGTTTTCGCACTCGCTTCGCTCGTGCACTATCCTCCGACTCGTGTTTCAAACCTCCGTCTCATGCTGAGAAATTCACACTCGTAAGCAATCACCTATTTTGCGCACTGATTAATGATATTATACGTACTTGCGATCCTGGGGAAAGAATCATCCTAATCGGAGACATAAGTGACTGGGCTGGTGTAAAACGCGAAGATACCGACAGGGTACTTGATCATTTCGGAGATCCAAAAATCAAATGGCAACGGGAAGGAATTGATTAACTTATGGTTAGAAAAAGGCTTGTTTATTACAAATACTTCGTTCAGACATAAAATGATCTACATGTGTACTTAGTGCAGATGTGAAAGCCCCAGTATGATTGACTTTTTTGGAGCGGGTGAGGGACTAAAAGGGCTAGTGAGAGATACAAGGGTTATAAGAGGGTCTGAACTTGGGACGGATCACTGCCTCATAGTTACAAAAATGAACCTAGGTCAAGGACGGAGAAGATGAATAATAATTAATAATAAGTAGAAGTAAACGCGAGTTGAAATAGAGAATTTTCAGAAACCAAAAGTACAAATGGTGTATCGTAAAAAGCTCAATAAATATTAGGATCATCATAAAGAAGACTGGAAGAGAGAATTAGGCAAAAAAAATGTGAAGCGTTCATGTATAATTCTATGGGATAGCATTTTCGAGAGTGCATCTGAAGTGTGGGGCACTGCGGTTGTAGGGAATACGACTGGAGATGCTTGGTGGAATGATGAAATCCGCGTGGATGTTAATGAGAAAAAGTAAGCGTACTCGAGAAACTTAAATATTAAATATCTTAGCAATGAGGAGAGTACTGAGTTAGTCGGAATTAAGAATGCTGATAGTGAAATAAATGGTATGGGATACGGACAAAGTAAATGACTGCGTGAATGATTAATTTTTTTCGAGAAAATGGTATGGAGGTCAAGCTATGAACCATAACATTTGTGGACACAGAAGAGCGAGCGTTGACAGAAGATAATCCTGTTGTAGGTGGCGAAAGAAGAATCGATATTTGCGGCATTATATCCGCAGTTAAGAAACTAAAGAGTGGTAATGCTGCTGGTGTGGATGGTATAACCCCTGAAATGCTTAAGAGCGGTGGCGGATATTTGTTTGATGGCTCAACGAATTCATGAATATGTGTGCTAAGAACGGTCAAGTTCCAAATGATTGGAAAAAGGCGATTATCGTTTCACTTTACTAGGGGAATGTTTGGCATGCATTTTCTGCGAAATATGTGCGGTAAAACGCTAATGGAAGAAGTCAGTAGTGAGTGGGTTCTCAAAGAATTTGGTGTAAAACAAACATTGATTGACGAGAGTGAAATCTAAAATGTATCTCTTCTCCTACACATCTCTTTCTTACCCTTACCATATAAATTTCTTGATCCCCGGTAGTATAACGAACATAGAACCGTAGGAGTTACGCTTACCATGAAAGGGATTTGGCTTAATGGTATAATAATAAAATAACTATAAATTTATTCCACGTGGTTTAAAAAAATGATTGAAGCAATTGAGGATTGACTTAGATTTGGAAGAGAAAATAATGGTTTGTCATTTTAATTGCACGTTGCATCCACATAGCTAGACCTCGTTTGCGACAACAGCTGGTGGCCTTCTACGTCGACGACCTTTTTCTACGTGGGAAGTCTCTTTGGAAATGTTGTCTTCGGCTGGATCGCAGACAAATGGGGCAGAAGAACTGCCTTTTTCGCCATACTTTTCTTAGAGGTCATCTTCTCCATAGCAACTAGTTTCAGCCCCAATTATGTCATTTACACGGCCCTTAGAACAGTCAATGGCCTCTTCTTCCCAGCCATTTATCAAATTCCCTTCATCCTCGGTACGTCTATGTATTTAATTTGACTAATACCATTTTTTCATTTTTTTACTATAGGAGGAATCTCCCTACAATACAACCTGCAGTGGACAATCATTTATTAGAAATAATAATGTAGTTAAAAAAATAATTTCATTTAATCATTAGACACGCTAAGTGTTAAAAAATTAAATTTGAAATTAATTATTTCACGTATATTTGTGCTTTAAATTAATCATTGTCCACTGTAGGTTGGCATTATCCTTTGCAGGGAGGTTTCCCCTATCTTTATGAGTTTTCTATAATCTTACAAAGATATTTTAAAATTTTAATCTTCAATTTCAAGTTGAAACTACAATCTTCATAAGAAATTATCGGTTATTTAGGATTCAGAGAATCAATAGTTTCAAGAACAAGAAAACCTGGAAATTAAATCATGAAAATTTCTGATGTCAGTCATTAAAATCTGCATTGATCGGAAAATTGATATACTCTGAGTCGATTCACAGTTCAGATTTATGAGAGGTTTGAAGTTTTGAGTATGATTTATTCAATAAAGAAGGAAGGATAATAAGAATCGAAGAATTTTTAATTGAAATTTGAATAACTTAAACAAAACAGAAAACAAGATTCTCAAAGTTTTTTCAGCTTTTTATTATTATATGTTTTAATTATTCTCTGAAGAGTCAAACTATAAAATACTGATTTAAAATGTGACTTACTGATTTTTTCATTTGAATAATTTAATTCCAGCCCTCGAATTAATGGGCCCGAGGTATAGAACCTTCGCCGGTATGGTCATTTGCATGTTCTTCGCATCGGCGATGTCGCTCCTCGCGTTGTTGGTAAGTGTCAGAATTCTGAAATTTATGGTCCATTCTTCAATAGATATTTATCTTGAAGATGACGATATAAATCAATCGCAGTCACTGTTTTATTCGCGAAGAGAAAAATAAAAATTGAATTAATTAACTCATCATTATAATTTACTCATACTTTTATTAAAAGAAATTTATTATAATTTTCAGTGAAATTAATAATGTTTCAAGCAATATTAGTGTGAGCCGCTTTATACTAAAAAAATAATTATGAAGATGAGATAACTCAAAATTTTTTAGCATTTACTCTTTTTCATAGAAGGTATACGAATAATAAGAGTTGAAATAACTCTTCCTTTCTTGGATTTGAGGATTTGAGGTTCTATAAAATATACAATTTTTTTAGGGGTACCTATTGAGGCATTGGTACACATTGTCATTAGCTACGTCAGTTCCATTTATTCTACTATTTAGCTACTACTGGATAATTCCAGAATCTCCAAGGTGGCTCCTCAGTAAAAACAGGATAGATGAAGCAGAAGTGATCGTGCAGCACATGGCCAAAGTAAATGGTAGAACGGTGCCCACGAACTTTCTTAGAAAGATGGAGGTAACAATTAACATTTTTTAAATTAAATTTAGAATAAATCTAAATTTTAATTCTTCTTTAACGTCCAACAGGGCCTAAAATGTTGTGTAGTTCGATACTAAGGCGGAGTGAAAATGATCAAATTAATCGAATCGTTTGAGTTGAGGGGAAAAAGTTGTGGATTAGTATCCGAAAAAAGGAAATAAAAGTTTAAATCGGATAATATCGTCTGTTCGGTTTTTGAATTTGAAAATTTAAAAAATATTTCCTATTGGTAAAATAATTATGGCAAATTTTTTGTATATATAGTTTTTGCTACTAAAGAGTATTGAAAAATTACAAATCAAAAAATAAATTTTTTGTGTTTTTTCGATTTGAGCTGAAGAAATTTCAGGTTCGACATATTCAACTTTTTCCAAAAAAGTGTGCATATAACTCGAACCACAAAAAAGTAGTTTTTGAACGACTTCAAAAAATTCTAAATTGAACAAAAAACTTGTTTTTTAATTTGTAATTTTTATTATCGGTCACTAGCAAAAACTTTCATTTTCACTCAGCCTTATCCGACACACTTTTTGTAGTCCGGATTTGAAAAAGTGTAGTTCAAAATGAAAAAGTGTGCAGTGGAAAATTAAATTTATTTTCTAAGAGAAATTTCCAGTTTCCTAAGCCAATATTTGAAAAGTATAAAAAATAAACTTGAATGTTTATTTAAAATATAATTCTTCAGTATACAAATTAACAAAATTCCTATTTATTTATCGCAGGCTTCACAGTCTTTCCCCTATTCCCCTCTTTTCCAATTTTTCTCGTTTTTACACTTAAATGCGAACTGAATGAATAGAACCCAATAAGAAAATCCAAGTATTTTTTGTTGAAAAGTCCACTATTATATTTTTAGTTCAAATTTCATCTTTTTTGTTCGAAAATTTTATTGTTTCGTTGAAAATGTAATTATTTTGTTGAAAATTCAACAATTTTGTTAAAGAGTCATCCTTTTTGGTTAAAAATTAAATTGCTTTGTTGAAAATTCGTCTTTTTGGGTTCAAAATTCAACTATTTTGCTGGATAATTTAATAATTTATTTGAAAATTAACTTTTTGGTTGAAAATCCATCTTTTTGTGTTAAAAACTAAACTTTTTTGTAAAAAGTTCGTCCTTTTGGGTTAAAAATTCAACAATTTGTTGAAATCTTTTTCTCTTCTTGACTGAAAAATTTTCCTTCGTGGAAAATTCCATTTTTTTGTTGCAAATTTGTCTTTTTGGGTTGCAAATTCATCCCCTTTTGTAAAAATTTCATCTTATTTGGTTGTTTGGTTGATATTTGATATTCATTCTGTTTTGGTTAAGAATGCAACTATTTTGTAAAAACTTCATCTTTTTGGCTCAAAAATTCAACAATTTGGTTAAAATTGTTTTCCTTCTTGACTGAAAAATTTTTTTGGGTTCAGATTTCTACTATTTTGATAGAGAATTCAATTATTTGGTTGAAAATGATTTTTTTCCTTGAAAATTCATATTTTCGTTTGGAAATTCAGCTGATTTGAAGAGCATTCATCTTTTTTGGTTGAAAATTCAACAATTTGGTTGAATTTTTTTCTTCTCCACTGAAAAATCTTTCTTGGTTGAAAAGTCAACTTTTTGGCGAAAATTCGTCTTTTTGGTTTGAAAATTCATCTCTTTTGGTAGAAATCTCATCTTTTTGTTAAAAATTCAACTTTTTGGTTGATAATTACTATGTTTTGGTTGAGGATTCAACTATTTTGTTGAAAATGTAATTATTTTGTTGAAAATTCTACTATTTTGTAAAAAAGTCATATTTTTGGTTGAAAATTCAACTTGTCGAAAATTCGTTTTTTTCTCTTGAAAATTCAACTATTTTGTTGAAAATCCGTCTTCTTGGTTAGAAAATTCATCTCTTTTGGTAGAAATGTCATCTTTTTTTTATTGAAAATTGCTCTTCCTTAGTTGAACATTCAACTATTCGATTGAAAATTCGTCTTTCATGGTACAAAATTTATCCTCTGGGTTCAAAATGAATCTTTTTAGTTGAAAATTGATGTTTTATTGTTGAAAATTGAACTATCTGGTAGAAAATTTTTGTATTTTGTTGAAAATTCTTTTTTTTTTAGTTGAAGATTCATCTCTTTGGTTGAAAATTGGAATATTTTGTCGAAAATTCCTCTTTTTAGCTTGAATAATATTCAACAGTTTGTTTGAAATATTTTTTCTTTCAAGACTGAGAAATCTTTTTTAGTTAAATATTCATCTATTTGGTTGAAAATGTGTCTTACAAGGTAGAAAATGAATCATCTTGGTTGAAAATTAATCTTTTTGGATGAAAATTCATCTATTCTCTGGAAAACGCAATATTTTTACTTGAAATCTTAGAAGTTTAATGCTCTTCAAATTACATTTAATACAATATTTGCATTAATTTTATTCAAAAAAATTCATTCCTCTATTTTTTTTTAGAAATCACCTTATTTCCCCTCTATTTAGAGCATTTTTGGCCTGTAAAGCCTGATTTTCGATACAGTTGAATGCATTTTTTTTTTGTTTCTTCATGTGAGTTAAATTACGAAAATTTTGGAGAGTAAAAGAAAAAACAAGAATCCAGCGATCAAATTTGAATAACACTCTCAAATTTCGCCATTCAAATGAAAAAATAATTTAAAAAGAAGAGAGAAAACTAGGTAACAGTGTTGGTTCGATAAATTTAGAATGTCACGTGTAAAAGCAAATCAGTTAATTTTAAAATGAATTTGCACAAAATCAGCATTTGAGTTTCTCATAATTTTTGCTATTTATTATCTAACAGATATAAGCTTTATTTCTAATTTCAGATCATTTTCGCGTCAAATATATATATATATTTTTTTGAATTAACAAAAATAAATTTTTTTGAGTTTGCAAGTTTCCAATAATTCAATTATAAATTATTGATACAAATCAATAAAAATGCAGACAAAAATATCCATATTAGCCTCTTAAAATAGAAAAATTATTTCAGATGGACATTTTAAAGCGGCAAGGAATTTCCTGCAATGGGAAAAATTCCGGTAATATGTCAGAAATGGAGACTGAAGACCGGCCGCCACCGCCATCTGCGACACCAATGGATTTAATTACGAATCCGAACATCAGGAAAAAATTTTTTATTTTAGCATTTGACTGGGTTGCAAATGCCGTTGTTTATAATGGTCTGTCGTATAACACGACGAACCTGGGGGTCTCCGACTACTTAGCTTTTTTTATCGGTACGTTTTTTCGTTAAAACACAATTAATTTAGGAAAAAAAAATTTTTATAGCAATTAATTTAGTTATTCAATTTGATTTCAATTCTTCTTATTCCCGTGTGGAAAAAGCCCCATTTCGCCCTTTTTGGAATGTTGGTCCCCGTGAAGGGCCCGTGTGGACAATCCATAAAGGGAAACCCGCAAGGGCCCCCGTAGGTGGCCTTGATCCTTTGCCATCATAGTCGATCGGTTAAAATTCCTAAGTTCAAAGGGTCAATATTTGTTTGACCCTACAAATTTTGATATTTGATTAGTTCATACATACAAAAACTGAATTTTTGAAAGTTGAACTTTGAAACCTCAGATATTCGATGAGGGCCTCCGCAGGGAGCCCTCCTTGTTGCCCTTATGCCTCATTTTACAAAAACTAAACGATCTTCTTGTTGTAATAAATTGTCTTTTGTGGCAAGTAGTCACAAAATCTCATCCACACGTGCGATTATTGAAAGTAAAAATAATTCCATGAAATTTTGATGTGCGTGCAGAGTGTCTGTCTCAGAAAAGTTATAAACATTATGGTAAGTTGATCAAAAGGAAATACGAAATATGATAAGATGCTGGTCATAAGTTCAAGTCGCGGTCGAGGCTCTAATATTTTTATTTTTGAATTTGTTACACATATTAAGAATACATATTAAAATATGTTAAAAAATGATGCGACAATTATTAAAGGAATTCTTAAAAATTAAAAATTTACCGCTTCACGAAGGGCTCACGAAGGCCCCTCGAGGGCAACCTTGAGGGAAGCGCATATTGGATCATCATGGATTAGCCTGTCATTTCCATGAGGGGCCACGTTTGGATTGCTCTCATAGGCCCCTCATAGCATGAGGGCAATCCATGAGGGCCCTCTACGGGGGCCCACTCCATTTTTAACACGGGTTATATCTTATTCTAGTTATTTATTATTTAATTAAATGAAACTAGATTGAGTAACTCCATTTAATTAAAAAAATTGTATTGAATAGGTACCTACGTTAATTTAAAGTCTTGTATTGGTTAATTTTGAATTAAGTGGATAGGATAATATTGCGTGCAATTTTCAAGGTTGGTTGCTCCAATTTGTATATGAATGCTCAACGATGCACAATTGCTTCACACATTAGATCGCGCTGCTGCACAAGTTGTCACTTATCCGTTACGATATAGACACATCTCACACCAATTTGCAACCTCACATTGGTGCAGGTCATGATAGGATTACTTTTTTGACGTAAAAAATAAATAAGGAATTTTAAAAATAATGTAAAATTTTAGGGCATTTCAATTTATGTAAATGTTAATGAAATACGGAAGTTCCTGATTCGAATCTAGACTGAGGTAGATTTTTTCTCGGTTTTCTAATAAAATACGAACAATAGGACAAACAAAAATATCTGATCTGGTTTGCTATTCAATTTCACGCCTAAAAACGTAACAGGAACTTGTAATCAAATTCCAAACCATTTTTCAATTCTTTTTGAATTCACAAGAATTCAGGAAATTTCAAAATAATTCAAAAGAATTCAAATTGAATTCAAGTAAACTGAAAAGAATTGAAGAGAATTGGAGTTGAATTCAAGTGAATTCAAAAGAAATCAAAGGAATTTTAAAAAATCTCAAACGAATTAAAAAGAATTTAAGAGAACACAAACAAATTCAAAAGAATTCTAGGCGAATTCAACAGAATTGAAAAGAACTTACACAAAGGAAAATTGCTCAACGAATTCAAAAAATTCAAGGTGAATCCAAAAGAATTTAGGAAACTCAAAAAAAATTTAAATAATCCAATGAATTCAAAGAATCCCAAAGAATTTAATGTGAATTCAAGAGAATTCAACGAATTTAATGAATCCAACAAAGGTGATGAATTTAGCCTACTCAACGAATTCAATGAGCTCAACGTATTCAAAGAATTCAATGACTTTAACGTATTCAACACAATTCAGAAGAATTCAGTGTGAATTCAAGGTAAAATCAAGAGAATTGAAAGTAAATTCAACAGAATTTAAGAGAACTCAAACAAATTCAAAGAATTCAACGAATTTGAAATAATTTAAGGTCACTTTAAGAAAATTCAAGAGAAATAAAGAATTCAAGGAATTCAAAGAATTCAAAATAATTTCAAGGAATTCAAGAAAATTCTTACAAATTCAAAGAATTCAAAGAATTCAATACGAAGTTAAGAGAACTCAAGGTAAATTCAACGGAATTCAAAAGAATTCAATGTGAATTTAAAAGAACTCAAGGTTAATTCAAAACAATTCAAAAGAATTAAAGGAACTTAACGAATAAAAAAGAATTCAAAAGATCTCAAACAAATTAAAGAGAGTTCAAGATGAATTTAAAACAATTCAAGAGAAAGAAAGAATTCATTCAATTCAACGAATTCGAAAGAATTCCAAAGAATTCAAGGTGATATCAAGAATCTTCAAAGAAATTCAAGGTGAATTCGAAAAAATTTGAAGAATTCAAAGGAACTTAAAAGAGTTTTGAAGAATTCAAATGAACTCAAACAAATTGAAAGCATCGAATGCGAATTTAAGAGAATTCAAAAGAATTCAAGGTGACTTCAAAAGAACTCGAGGTGAATTAAAAATAATGTGAAGTGAATTCAAAGGATTCAGAATAATTTCGAAGAATTCAATGTGAATTCAAGAGAACTCAAGTTAGTTCAAAAGAATTCAAAGGAATTGAAAGAACTTAAAGAATTCGAAGGAAACTCAAACAAATTCAAAAGAGTTCAAGGTGAATTTTAGATAATTCAATAGAAAGAAAGAATTCAACGAATTCAAAAGAATTCCAGAGAATTCAAATGAATTCCAGAGAATTAAAATGAATTCCAGAAAATTAAAATGAATTCCAGAGAATTCAAATAAATTCAAACAAATTATTAGATTTGAATGTGAACTCAAGAGAATTAAAAGAAATTCAAGGTGAATTCGAAAGAATTCAAAAGAATTCAAAGATTTCAAGAGAATTTAAAAGAATTCCAAAGAATTCAAATAAACTCAAACAAATTGAAAGCATTAAATGCGAATATAAGAGAATTCAAAAGAGTTCAAGGTGAATTAAAGATAATTTAAAAGAAAGAAAGAATTCAACGAATCCAAAAGAATTCAAATGAACTCAAACAAATTAAAAGCATTAAATGCGAATATAAGAAAATTCAAAAGAATTCGAGGTGATAGGAGAATCCGAAAGAATTCAAGGTGACTTCATGAGAACTCAAGGTGAATTCAAAAGAATTCAAAAAAGATGAAAGAACTGAACGAATTCAAAAGAATTCAAGAGAACTCAAACAAATTCAAAAGAGTTTAAGGTGAATTTAAGATAATTCAATTGAAAGAAATAATTCAGCGAATTCGAAAGAATTCCAGAGACTTTAAAAGAAATCAAAGAATCAAAAAAAAATCGACGCGATTTCAAGAGAAATAAAATGAATTGAAACATCTAAAGAGAATTCAGAAGCAGTGTACGCCTGATTTCATCAGTGGTTGACCCCTTTCTGAAATTTATTATTTTGGAAATTCTTTGGCTAATGTTTGTGTCATAGCTATAAGAAACCAGAAAATTTTTCAAATTTAAATCGAAAGAGATCAGGTTTCCCGATCCTGGGGTTTAAAAAATGTTACTCATTGTTCAAAACTGTGATCTGTGCACTGTTTTTTAACTGCAAAACGGAAAAAGGTCCAATCCGAAATTAAAAGTAAAAGGATTTTTTTTGTTAAGCTCTAAATTTTCAAGTATTCTCTTCCTTTCATAATTTTATAGTTTATAAGTGTGATTTTCGAATATAAGACTTTTAAAATATTTTTCTTCTTTTTTAGGTGGAATAGTGGAGATACCGTCCTACGTAATTACTTGGTATGCCATGGATAGATTAGGCAGGCGATGGGTCCTCTGCTTAACTATGCTTTTAGGAGGCGTTGCATGTGTTTCTTGCATGTTTGTCCCCGAAGGTACAGTACGTTTCTTATTTAATATCCCACTTTATCATTTTATATTGTTAAAATTAAGCTATGGATTTTAAGACATAAAAATGAGAAAATAAATCAATCCAACAATCAGCGAGTCAATAAGTCAATCAATCAATCAAAGTTTTAATGAATCAATGAATCAATAAATTAGCCAATGAATGAATAAATCAATCAACCAATGAACGAATCAATCAATGCATCAATCAGAGAGTCAATCAATCAGTCATTCAATCAATCAGTGTGTCAGTGAATTAGTCAATGAATGAATAAATCAATCAACCAATCAATAAATCTATTAATGAATCAGTGAATAAATAATTCAATAAATCAATTAATCAATAAATTATCAATCAATCAATAAATGAAGCGATGAATCAATGAATTACTGGATCAAGGAATCAATGAATGAATCAATAAATCGATAAAATGAATTAGTTTGAAATTTAAAAAAAAATAATTTAATACATTGAATGTTTGTCATGGTAGATGCTGTCTGGATAACAGTATGTTTAGCGATGATTGGGAAGTTTGGAATAGCAGCTTCCTTCGCAGTCTTCTACGTCTTCGTTGGAGAACTTTTACCGACAGTTCTCAGGTCGCAGGCGATGGGAATTGCATCTTTCATAGCCGGGATAGGTCTCCTGACTTTTCCCTATATCGTGCACCTCGCAGTTTATTCGAGGGTACTTCCTCTAATCATTATGGGATCCTTAAGTGTGGCAGGAGCAGTGACTTCAATCTTCTTGCCAGAAACTTTAAATATACACTTGCCACAGACTGTTGAAGAAGGCGAGCTCTTCGGCGCTGATTTCAAACTATGGTCTTGCCCACCGATATCTGCGTGAGTTTAAAAAAAATACTGTCTTTATCGTTCAGTGACATCTTTACTGATTTTTTGAAAGATGTCGTTTTTATTGACCCAAGTATTAAAATCGTTTTCAGAAACTTTTTATACTGGCAATAGGGTCTTATGATTATGTGATATAACATGCAGTGAATTATGTAAGTATGAGTTTGGCAAACGTTTCGGCCTCGGATAGGGGCTCTCTTCAGTGCCAGATTATAAAAATTAAGTTGCCATGCATAACTTATGCCTATGTCTTCGGCGTGCGGTTTTCCTCTTTCCACCACTTCCTCTTTCCTAATGTGTTTTATCCTGTCGCTGAAGAAAGTCAAGCGAATTCGTGCTGTTGATCGGTAATCCAGTAAGCACAATTTTCACTGACACTTTAAACAGCACCAATCACA
>JAUMHM010000085.1:5670796-5681847 GCA_032362435.1 Melikaiella ostensackeni | reverse complement strand
GGATAAGTTTTGCATGTATATTTAATTTTTTTATAATCTGGCACTGAAGAGGGCCCCTATCCGAGGCTGAAACGTTTACCAAACTCATACTTATATAATTCACTGCATGTTATATCACATAATCATAAAACCCTATTGCCAATATAAAAAGTTTCTGAAAACAATTGTCTCTATATTATAAAAAGATCTAAATATCCGCCCGACCTCCCTAACTGTCCGTCCAACCTCCCTAAGCTCCCGCTACATTCCTAACTGCCTACCCTACGTCTCTAGCCGCTAGCCATGCCAAAATGTAACAAAATATTTGAATTTATAGATATACTTCTTTTTGAAGTATAACATTGATTTTTAGCCAAATTTATTGAATTTGAATATCATTTTATTTAATTAAAACTTTAATTTTTTGTCCCGGTCTGAAATCAATTTCTGCTCTTCCATTTATTATAGTCACTATTCATTCAAATTCTCTGTTGTTTTTATTGCCAAAAATTCCATTTTTTTTTATTGAGTATTATAAATTTTTCATGTAAGTAGCCTTGAGTAGCTATAATAAAAATGTCAAAAGTCCAGATTTTTTACAAATAGCCCCTATCCTAAAACTTTCATTCACATTGGAAAGAAACTTATTGAATAAAAATTGTGTAAATTGAAAAAATGTATGAAATTATTATAAAAATAATGCATAAATTCAAACAATTTGGCTGAAAATCAATTTAAAAATGAATATATGCAGATAAAATAAAAAATATATGTATTTTTAAAATGAAATTTTTATTTATTAGATATAATATTTGCCCGATCAACCTCCCTCCTGATTGCCCGCCCAACATCCCTGACTGCCCAACCTAGAAGAAAACCATAAAAAATACAAAAAAAATGTCAAATCTTTTGAAATTCCTTAAAAATTTCTGGGAATCTTTAAATATACCCAAAACTCCCTTCAAATCATTGAAATCCATTGAAAATTCATTTGAATATTTTAAAATTACCTAAAATATTTCAAATCTTTGGAAATCCCTTCAAATTCTTTAGAGCTTCTGAAAATTACCTGGAAATCTCAAACTATATCCTAAACTTCCTTCAAATTATTGAAATCTATGGCAAATTTCTTTGATTCTTTAAAAATACCCCAAAGTATTTCAAATCTTTCGAAGTCCCTTCAAATTGATGAAATCTATTCAAATTTCTTGGAATCTTTCAAAACACCCCAAAATAGCTCAAATCCTTTGAAATCTTTTGAAATCCCTTTAAATTTTTTAAATCCATTGAAGATTCCTTGAAATCTTTTAAAATACCCTAAAATATTCTGTAAAATTACCTAAAACCCCTTAAAATTCTTGAAATATTTTGAAATCTCTTGAAATTTTCAAAAGTTGTTGAAAATCCTTTGGAATTTTTTCAAATACCTTAAAATTATTTAAATCTTTCAAAATCTCATCAAATTATTGGAATCTATTGGAAATTCCTTGGAATCTTTTAAAATATCCTCAAATCTTTCACATTATTTAAAATCTTTGGAAACAAGTTAAAATATTTGAAAATCTGTTCAAATCTTTAAAATCTCAATCCTAATAAATAGATTCTTTGGAATCCATTCAAATATTATAAAATCTCGTGAAGTTACATGAAGTCTGATGATATTCTTTGTAATCGGATGAAATTCATTAAAAATCTTTTGAAATATTTAGAAATCTTGTATTTCCTTTGAAATCCCTATAAATCTTTTAAAATCTCCTATAATGTTATAAATCCTATTGGTAATTCTTCCAAATCCTCGCAAATTCAAGAAAATTTTTTAAAACCGCATGGAATGTTTAAAATCCTGTGTAATACCCTAAAGTATTTGTAAATCTTTTTAAATCTTTGAAATCACACGAAATCCTTTAATTCTTGTGAAATTCTTTGAAGTTTATAGAAATATGTATAAAATATGTAGATTTTTTTTATATTATTGAAATCCCTTAAAATTCCTTTGAGATGCCATAAAAATCCTTTAACATTTTGTGAAGTTCCTTGGAGTCATTGAAAATACACTAAAACCTTTTAAATACTATGAAATCATTTAAGAGTCATTATAAAGTTTAAGAAATTTCTTGCAATATCATAAAATCTGTTCGAATTTTTTGAAATCCCTTGAAATCTTAAAAATAATAATATTGAATCCCTTAATCAATTCTCGTGCAATTCTTTGAAATTTATAGAATTATTATAAAATATTTAGCAATTTTTGATATCTATTGAAACTCCTCAAGAGCCCCTCAAAATATGTAGCATAAAAATCCTTTGACATTTTGCGAAGTTCCCTGGTATCATAAAAAATACACTAAAACCTTTTAAATTTTATGAAATCCTTTAAAATTCTTATAAAGTTTGGGAAATTGTTTGCAAACTCTTTTTTTCAATTTCCTTAAAATCCTTTGAAATCTTTGAAATAATATCATATCCCTTAAATAATTATTGTGAGATTCTCTGAAATTTATAGAAATACTATAAAATATTTAGAAATTTTCTTTATCTATTGAAATCCCTCAAAAATCCCATGACATCTTTTGAAGTCCCGTGGAATATACACTAAAACCTTTTAAATCCTATGAAATCTTTTTAAAGTTATTATACAGTTTAAGATTTTTTGCATTCCCATAATATTTTTTGAGTTTCTTAAAATCCCTTGAAATCTTTGAAAGAATATTAAATTCAATCTCTTAATTAATTCTTGTGAAATTCCTTGAAATGCCTCAACATCTTTCAAATCTCTGTAAAGTGCTTAAAACGGTTGAAAGCTTTGAAAATTCCTCAAAATAATTGAAATCTTTAGAAATCCTGTGTAAATTCCCTTGAAATTTGTTGATATCTTTTCAAGTCTGGAAATCTTTTAAATCTTCTGAAATCCTTTTAACTCTTTCAAAAAAATTGCATAGAGCCGCTTTTAGGGGTGGTCTGCAAAACTTTTATCGGGCTGATTGGTGAATCCCAGTCCTTTTTTGATTAAGATCACGTGAAAAAATATTTTCAAATTTCAGGAGATGTCCTAGAGAAGAAAAATCGGAGATTCCTCTGAAGTACTTTGTGAATGGAGGTCCAGATCGTCGATCGAAGTCAAACATTCTTGCAGATTCCTCGCCTTCGGAAACTGCACCCTTAGAAATAGAAAGATGTCTCCTTTCCCTAAGCGAAGATGAAATGGCGAATTTTCGCTACGCCGATAGTGAAGATGTCTAGGAACTGAAAAAAGACTAAAAAAAAAACAAGTCATATCTAAGAACTTATAGCAGTGGTATAGAAGTCCTTAAGCTTCTAGCTGTGAAAAATGCCAAATAGTATATTGCATAACTAGGGGGGGATCTTTCCATTTCTACGACGAGGGGAATGTTTTCATCATGAGCCGTAGACAAGTGTTTAAAACATTCCCGAGTCGTAGAAATTCGGAAAGATCTTCCCCAAGTCATACACGACACTTTTTTTCAACACTTCTTGTGATTTGGGCACTTTTCATGACTGTGGGACGGTTCCACAATCTTGCCTTTCGAGTCAGTGACAAAAGGGCCACAAAATGCACGACACCAGTAATTCAAGCAACACGTTTGACCGCCGACCGGCAGTTGACATTTGAAATACGAGGATAGCTTTAGCAGTTCCAACAACCTCCGCGGGCGGCGACACTTTCTGCTATACTATCCCTGCAACAAATATCGATCTTTATAAATAAATGACTATCACCAACACGGTATTCACACTCTAATGTGATTATAAACCATATTCTTTAGCTGGCGTCATTTTTCCACTCCCTAGGGAGTAGAAAGTACTTTCTGCTCACACCACTCGAGGAGCGAGTTTGTGATTCCTCTCCAAGGCATAAAAATGGGCCAAAATCATGAATGTGTTATAAAAAAATCTTTACTGATTCCCATGAGACCTTCTGACTGTGTCCGACATCTCTCCTGTATCATACTCTCAGTATAGGCACGCGTTGTATTTACTTTCCCCCATTACATTTATGATAAAAGTCTAATGTCTTCGCATACCCTGCCTCGTGTCCGAATTTCTCGTGCGTTGTGCTCGAGTATAAGCATTACATTTTATTCAATTATTCATTATAGTCGTCAATTAAAGATCTTCTCAAAGTTAAGAATAATACCGGAGCTGCCGACAGCTAATGAAGTAAAAACAGCATCAAGTACACTTTAAAAGCACTTGAACTTAAGACTTAATACTTAAGATTAAATCTAGACTACCGTTTGCGTTTGTTATTTAATATTTATTCGTCGAACACACACTGCCCTTGTGAAGAAAACAGCCCTTGTCAATCGAAATCTAAACTACCGTCGAAAATACGGCTAGCGCGAGCGTTACTAAAAATCACTTATGACTTTGAAAGACGATAATTCTGTCGGAATTAAAGCTAGACTTTTTTTAAATGATTTAAAAGCTTATGAAATTCAATACTGAATGACCCCTAGTAAAGATATTTCTGACTTTTTGAAGAGGATATATCACACGATAAGTTTTTTTGAAAATTAAAGAATTTCTCAAATTTTGTACCTCGATTTCAAATGATGCCATGAACTAAGAAAGTTACAGCAAAAATCGGAAATTTACAGGACGCAATTTTTAAAGTCTTATCTTTAATTTAAGCTAATAAAACTAAACAAATTTGACTGGTTCCCGAGATATGAATGAAATTGTTCAAGCACGTCTGCGTCGAGTTTCAGTCGGCTTAAGCCGCTATCGGCTGGCCTCGCGGCTTAAGCCATCTAAAGCTCGAGGCAGACACAATTTTATTTATATCTCGAGAGCCCGTGAAGATTTTCTTAGTTTCATCAGCTTAAAACAAAGATGAGATTTGAAACATTACGTCCTGTAAATATTAGATTTTTTCTCTAACTTTCCTAGTTTCAATGTCATCAGTGATTTTTAGTGCTGCTCGCGCGAGCCGTGTAGATAATTTCCGACATTAATGTGTACTGTTTTCATTTTAATTTATAAACTGTTCTAGAAAAGAGATAATTTAGGAAAATTTTAATATCTGGAATCCTGTTGATATTTTACAGATCGTAAGTGGATGTTGTTGATAGATATAACATATTTTAATGAGAAAGATTTCAGAAAAGGTCCATTTTGATTGGGAATGGTTGATTTCTACCAACAGGACTTACATACTCTGTCGTGGCATTTCAGTCGTTCTAAGGTCCTATAGATATTATTGTAATGATCTTCCGTCATTTTGTGTCCTTCTGTTATAAGTGACATAGTACAGATAAATGTATCTCATTTGTAATAAACTCTCATCGAAAAGGATTATTCGACTTTTATGGATTGGAAAGGAAGTTTAGAATTTTTTGGGGGCGCTTGTGGGTGATTCTAATTCTAAAAATCTGCAGATGTCAAAGACCCTTTATTTATTTTGTCTATAGTCTCCGATTTACGAATTTAAACGTCTTTACAGAACCATTACATGTTTTCTCATCGACAATCCTTATATACTACCTTACCAAATATTTCTTAGATATCGACTTAACGACTATTCTTACTCCTAAATGCTTGCGACCTTGCCCTGGACTTCCATTTCCTCTTACCTCTGCCAGTATAAAAATTGTCGCTCTATTCCGCAGCACTGCTTTATTATTCTCCACACCCTGACCAATCCTATTCGAAATTCTATTTATTCTCTCTTCCGTACTTTCTTCTCCCCATTCGTCACCTGTACACCTCTCTAACATGTGCAACCATGATTCCTGCACATACCTACATACTCTATACATATTCTTCTCTTCATTCATCCAATACCTACATGCTTCTTACCCCCTCTTACATTCTGAATCTCAACACTTGATTCTAATTATTTTCCTTTTTAATTTTATTCAGGTGTTCCGGCTTCCCCTCCCTCTTAACCATCCTGTACCAGCTGTTGTACCTTGATTTCGAGACTTTCTCACATCTTTCCTCTGCTTGCTTTTCCATAATCTCTTCCATTATTCCCTGCCATTTTCTACCCCTCACTTGCATCCCACATTTCAACTTTCTTTTTTATCTCTTTTCCTTCCAGTTCGACCGTCTCACACTTCGCCTCCTCTCTGTGTCCCTAATCTCCCGGGCACACGCTTGTGCAATCTTGCTTCCACTCCACCCCCCCCCCCTCCCCGCCCTCTTAGTTTCTATTCGGGATTTCAGGATCTTTTCAGTTGTCTCACCACCATTTTCTCTCGTCCTATTTCTTCCCTCAGCATATAACCTGGACAGCACTAAGTCGCCCCCATGACCCATCTCAGAAATCTCTTATACAGGCTTTCAACTCACTTATTCTCCCCCCGTTCTCAAATTTTCACTCCGAAACCTAAAACTGACCACACTAACACGTCAATCGTCCACACTCTCATCCTCCAGTCGTCCTTAAACCTCCTCTTTCCTGTACCCCAAACTTGTCCCATTACTTAACTCGCTCATTCCAACCTCTTTCTCACCTGCAGCTCGTTTCCTCCACCTGCTTTTAGCTAAAAACCTAGGTAGCAGAACTCCTCCACCAACTCCACCACCTCGCTAGTTATCTTTCGTTCGTACTCTGCTCTACATTTTCTACTTCTAAAACACATCATCTTGACCCACTCACATTCACCCTTAAATATTTTTCTCTCACATACTCTTTGAATGCTCTCATCATTACACTCATTCCTATTTCATCGTCCGCTACTAAAACTACATCGTCTGCGTATGCTAGTGAATACAGTTTGTCTATTCCCAATATTGTCCCCCCTTCTCCTTTCCTCTCCATCTTTTCTAAGTCTGTTATTAGAACACTTCATTCTTCCCATTCTCTCCCTTCCTTTATCGTTTTCTCGACCTTTTTCATATACGTTTCCTTCTCCCTCTGTCTCTTTTCAGTCAACATTTTCTTGTGATCGCTTTTTCTCCTGTCAGTTCCCATTTCTCCATTTCCGCTCTCCTTCATTTTCTTATACATTCTCCTCCATCCTGTCTTTACTTTTCCTGCATTCATCGTGCCACCAGCCTCTTCTAGCCCCTCTCAATTTCCTTTCGGTCTCACCTCCTCTCTTACCATATCAATCACTCTTTTAAGTTTTTCTAGAAGCGTGTCTACTCCTTCCTCCTCTATACTTCCTACCTCCTCATTTTCTATTTTTTCCTCTAAATTTTTTCAAATTATCTTCCCTCAAACTGCCGATTTTCAATTTCTTTTCCACAACTTCTTCCTTTTCCCCCCTACCTTATCTTACCTTACCTTACCCTACCCTACCTACGTTTTGATCCTCCATATCTCAATGTCGCTATCACCGAAAAGTGCTCGAAGCTTATTTCATTGCTCACTTCCATCTTAAACATCAGCTTCTTTATTAAATTTCTTCTTCTGTCAAAATGTAATCTATTACGGTGTCCCCTTTACCTGTGCTCATCAGTTCTTCTTCTTCATACCCCTTGGTATTGCCGTTAGAAATAAACTATACTGCATCTCCCAACAAGTCAAGAAGTCTCTTACCCTCCCGATCTGTTTCCTTGTTCATTTCCTTATTATTCTCCATCCTCCTTTTTCTCCTCTTCTCCTGTACACGTACACATGAGCCTCAACCGCATTTCCTACTTTTATTTTTCTTACCATTATTCCGTCCTCTTCTTCTGTATCCTCTTCCTTTTCTTCTTCTACCGCCATTTTCTTCTTTATCCCTCACACCATGACACCCATATCTCTCCATTTTCAGTCAATTCAAAGATTCATAATTGCAAAGCTTTTCATTTGGACCTTAGAAGGCTTCAAATCGAAAGTTCTTATCATTTTTAAGTCTTGGAAAATTAGAAGCTGAAAAGTTTAATATTTTCTAAGTCTTACAAAGAGAAAGGGATTTATTGGAATACTTTGCGGATATTGAGCTGGAGATTCTAAACCGAGGTAATACATTTACATTCCAGAACAAAAGCAGGAGTGAGGTTCTCGATTTGACTCTATACTCGAAAGAACTAAGGAGCAAGGTAGTGGGCTGGAGAGTCTCCGACGGGGAGTCTCTCTCGGACCACAAATATATCTTGTTCCAGTTGTCCCTGAGAAAACCGGCGATTTCGAACATCAGAAATCCCAGGAATACACTTTGGGGCTCATAAAAGGAAGAACTCGAAGGTGGGCTCGTGGAATTTCCCACGAAATATGGTACCATAGATGAGTTAGAGCACGCTGCGGATTTTCTGCGGAGGGCTCTGATCACATGATATGAGAACAATTGTCCTGCAAGTACAATCAAGTCTAGAAAAGAGGCAAAGTGGTGAAACACCCACCTTGAAAAGTTCCGTAAAGAGATTAGAGCAACGTGCAATAGGGCAAACAAAACCAAACTGCCTTCAGGCTGGGACAACTACAAGGTGGCTCAGAATGAATACAAGAAGAACATCAGAATTTATAGACAGGGAGACTGGAGGGGTTTCTGCGAGGAAGCCTTTAGCTTCCTGGCATTCCAAAGGCAGTGAGGCTCCCTAAGATCCTGGCAAAAGATCCGTAGGCTCACCTTGGACTGATAAAGTTCGAAGATGACGAGTTTGCCGAGGACGAAGAAGAAAACCCTGACCACCTAATGGAAATGAACTTCCCAGATTCGCAGCTAACGCAAACCGACCGGGAGGAGAAATGTTGGGGCCAGGAGAGGGAGAAGGTCGAATGGCATTTCGCTGCGAGGGTCGTGGATATTATGAAGGTGGAATGAGCCATCGGGTACTTCTGCCCCTTTCAATCACCAGGGGCGAACGGCGCTTACCCAATGATCTTATAGAAGGGCATGGACAGTTTCGTCCCCCCACTGACAAAACTATTTAGGATGTGTATCGCTCTTCAACACGTGCCATCAGCATGGAAAGATGGCAGAGTGATCTTCATTCCCAAACCTGGGAAGGTAAGCTGGATAGGGAGCATGTTGCGTCAGAGGCGTCTCAAAACCAGGTGGGGTGAAGGTTCAGTTAAAGGGGAAGCACCGCGGGGATGCCCTCAGGAGGTTATTCTGTTACCCCTCCTGTGGTGCATTGTAATCAACGGCCTCCTTCGAAGGCTAAATGAGGAGGGTTATTATACTCAGGGATATGCGGATGACTTTGTAATTCTAGCCAGGGAGGCTCATCTGGATACATTGATTAGTGTAACAAGGTCAACGCCACGTATCGTAGAGCTCTGGTGCGACAGCTCAGGGCTGTTTGTGAATCCGTAAAAGACCAACTTGGTCATTTTCACGAGAAAGTACAGAGTACCGAAGGTCGACGCCCCTGCATTCCGTGGTGTGAGACTGATAATCTCAAAGTCGGTTAAATATTTGGGAGTAATCCTGGATAGTAAACGGAACTGGGCGAAACATCTAGAAACGCAATGCCGAAGATTCGCCACGGAATTTTGGATGTATAGAAAAGCTTTTGATCTGACATGGGGTTTAGGGCCTGAAATGGTCGTCTGGCTCTACTCCGTTGTCCTCAAACAAAGGCTCGTATACGCGGCCGTGGTTTGATGGCCTAGGGCAATACTTAAAACGATGCAGAATAGACTGCGACTATTGCAAAAGCTAGCGTTCAGGGAGGTGGCGGGAGCAATAAGGACTACGTCCACGATGGCGATAGGCTAAATGTTCTGCAAATAGCCCTTACACGTTGCGATAATCGACGGGGCTGCTCGTGCGATGCGCCGACTGGCAAAAGTGGATAAATGGACTTGAGGAACTAAACACACCAAGCTCCCAAGTGACATCAGTACACTGCCAAGTCTAGGACTGAGACAGGACAGAATAAAAAAACGCTTCAACTTCACTCGGGCTTTTTGCGTTGTCATCCCAAACAGGGATGTGTGGAAAGCAAATGATAACCCGCTCCTCCAAGAATGAATCTAGTACAAAATAGATCCAAAGGAGAAGGGGAGTCAGCAGCAGGAATTTACGACAGTGCAGGAAGGAGGGGGTTGGGAATCCCTCTCGGAGGACATGCCATCGTCTTTCAGGTGGAGGTCCTAGCTGTTCTTCGCTGCGCTGAGATACTTATAGAAGAAGACGCGGCTGTCAGGCAGATTACATTATACTTAGACAGCCAAGTGACATTAATTGCAGTTGGGAAACCAAGCATAACATCAGGGCTGGTGTAGGAATGCAAAAAGGCATTAAAGCAACTGACAGAAAAGAATAACGTGACACTCATATGGGTTGCTGGTCATACAGGGATCAAGGGTGCCTTTTTCCACTTATTTCTCAGTCTCCATCTAGCTATTCTTGTCCATCTCATTCCCCCCATCCTCTTTCAAGATATTTTAGCAATCCTCCTCTTTTCATCACCTTATACCATTTATTGTATCTTGATACCCCCATCCTCCATAATCTATTTATCACCTACCTTCCTCTATCTCCTTTTTCCAATTCCTCATAGTCTATATTTCCTTCTTCTCCTATTCCTTGATCTCTAAAAAACTCTCTTGTTCCTTCTCCCCAACGCGTTAAAACTACAGCCCTTTTTCCTCTTTCTTGCAGCTTTTCTATCTCCTTTCTCTCCTTCATCCCGATATCTCTGTCCCGTAGCCTAATACCGAACATGCAAGCGTATCAAACAACCCCATTTGCCTATTACAGTCTTTTTGAAACTTCTTTTCTCTATTCCTCGTATCTGTTACATTACTCCCGTCGCCTTCTTAATCCTTTCCCTAATATGCGCTCCATGTTCTCCATTTCCTTGCACGATAGAACCCATATAATTAAATTGCTTTACCTCCTCTAACTTTTTACCCTTCCATCTCGCTCTCCATTTTTTGTGCCTCCCTCTCCCCTATCTAAACCTCATTACCTTCGTTTTATCCGTATTCAGCCTCAATTTTTTGCCATCCAAGTATTTTTCTAGCCCCGTATTAAGATCCACCATTCCTTCCTCATTCTCCGCCAACAACACTGTATTATCCGCATATGCCAGTTTGTATATTTTTTCTTCCTCCAGCCTTACTCCTCCCCATCTTTTCCTCTTCATCTCTTTTTTCAAGTGTGAAATTAATTTATGAAACAAGAGCGAGTATAGTGGACAACCCTGTCTTACACCTCTTAGCC
>JAUMHM010000085.1:5658330-5670696 GCA_032362435.1 Melikaiella ostensackeni | reverse complement strand
AAAAGTCAGAAAAGTAGAATTTGTGCTTTTAAAAAGTCAAATAAAATTGACGTTACACATTTCTCTATAAGACCAATTGTAAATCATCAAGATAATGATTAATCGTCTTTTTAACTATTTATTTGTATATATTATACGGCGAGCGCAGAAAATCGTGCACGAATTTTATGAAGAGAATGTATTCCTCAAGGCCGATAGAGCCTTAAGTAAATAAATTTCCTTTTTCATTTGAAATCAAAAACAAATTAAGTAATTTTTACATCAAAAACATATAACATCGAGCGCGAAGCGCGACGACCGAAGCGCGCGCCCCAGGCGCCCTCAAACTTGCGAGCAACGCGCGCGATGAGAATGTGCCCGCGAAGCGGGCAAATTTTTAGAAATTAAAATTTATTTAATTCATTGGTTTTTGTTTATTCATTTTTTTTTCAACGTACGTAAATTGTGTTTAATTTCCTCTGAATTCTATTAACTTTAATTTTACGCAATTCAACGGAATTTTTTTTATTTAGAAATCTTTTTCAATCATGAATTCTATGAATTTTTTTAATTCAAATGAAGAGCATTACTTACATTATTAATGCACATAAGTCACTTTTATTAAATTTTAGTCACGTTTTGAGTTCAAAATTATTCACTTTTGGTAACTTTTTCGGTTTAAATAGGTCACTTTTTCACTTTTTCGAGTGAATTAGGCTGTGGCAGCGCTGTACATATAAATGAAATATATGAATAAATAACGATGAATCTTGAAGTTTTTTTTTGTATTTCTTTCAATTTCGAGTAATTTCACAAAATAACAATTTAAAGGGTGAATCAGTAATTAATTTTCCTGGTTCAATTATATGGTCACAAGTCATTCTTCACGTCTTTAATAGAACCAAAAAAAAAGTGTTATGAGAAATTTTGTTAAAATGTTTTAAATATACGAGACAAAACATCAAAGAGAACGAAGATATTTTTTTATAACATTTCAGGATATTTCAGAATATTTTTTCTCGTTCCCTAATAGCCTATATATATATATATATATATATATATATATATAATATACAGATAAATAACGTTTAATTATAAAGTTTTGGGTTGTATTTTCTTCAATTTCATGCAATGTCACAAGTTGACAATTTGAAAGGATGAATCAGTAATTAACTTTCCTAGTTCAATGATATGGTAATAAGTCATTGTCCATGTCTCTAATTGTAACTAAAAAAGATTTATGAGCAACGTTAAAATCATAGTGTCCCAATAAGACCCCATAAGTGAAAAAAATCCGTTGAATTCCATGGATATCGTACATAATCTCTTAGAATCCATTTAAAACGATTGAGCTCTCAGGAAATCCCGTTTACTCCTATAAAATCCGTGGAAATCCCTTAAAATCTCTAAAGTTCAGTTAAAATTCATAAAATTCCGTGAGATATTCCGAAATATTACGAGATCCCCTTAAAATTAATTAAAAGCTTTAAAATCTGTGGGAATCTTTTCCAATCCCTTAAAATCCCTTAAAATATTTTCAAGTCCATTAAAATATTTTGAAACTCATTAAAATTTTTCGCAATTTCTTAAAATCCTATACAGTATTCGGGAATTCTTTGAAATTCCGTTAAATCTTTTGAAATCCCATGAAATCTTCTGAATTCGTATGAAATCTCATGAAATCCTTCCTGACATCCTTAAAAATCCGTGAAAATACTTCGGTATCTTCTGAAATCGTTTAAAATTCTTTGACATCCCGCAACTTCTTTGAAATACTTTAAAATCTCTTGAAATTCCCTAAAATCCTTTGTAATCCGAAAAAACCGTTTTTAATTCCTTGAATCCCTCAAATTCCCTAAAAAACTTGGAATCTTATCGGACTCCTTGAAGACCCTTAAAATCTTCTTAAATCCCCTGAAAAATTGAGATATTCTCTGAAATTGAACTAGATAATTTCTTCAGATTCTTAAAGTCTTTTAAAATCAGTCAGAACCTGGGAAACCTCCTTTGGAACCGTTTGAGTACCCTAAAACTTTTGTAATCCCTTGAAATCTCATGACACCCCTAAAAAGCTTTGGAAATCTCGTTAGATTCCGTAATTCTTTGAAATACCTTAAAATCCCTTGAAATCTGTTTAAATCCTTTCAAATGACTAGAAATCTTTCAAATCTTTTGAAATCCCTTGAAAAAAAGCTATCGTAGCCTATTTAAATATAGTATTTAAAACTTTAACTTATATTTTAGACTACTTTGGCATTTACGCACATTTGGAATGCCAAACGTTGGCACTTATGCCCTTTTGGAGTTCCAAACTTTTACATTTATACACGTTTTGAATTCCAAACTGTAGTCCCGTGAGATAGGAAGGGGCCCGTGGGATAGGTGGGGTGCCGTGGGGTAAGAGGGATACCATGGGATAAAGGGGGTATCGTGTGATAGGGGTGTTCCGTGAGATAGGTCGGGTCCTGTGGGTTTGGTTAGGTTCTGTGGGGAAGGGTAGGTCCCTTGGAATAGATAGGATCCCATGGGTTTGGTAGAGTCGCAAGACTCCCGAGGGATAGGTAGGATCCTGTAGGATAGGTTAGGTCGCGTGTGATAGGTTGGTCCCGTGGGATAAGGTGTTCCCGAAGGATAGTTGGGTTCCAGTAAGTTAGTTTGGGCTGAGAGGGATGAGGTTTTCTCGAGGGGTAGGTGGGGTTCTGTAGGTTAGGTTAGATTCCGCGGGATAGAGAGGGTGCCTCTAGGGATTGGTAGGATCCCGTGGGTTAGGTAGGATCCCGAGCGATAGGTAGAGTCCTGTAGGTCAGGTTATGTTCCGTGGTATAGGGCGGGTCTATTGGGGTAGGTCTGGTCCCGTGGAATAGGTTTAGTCCCGAGGGATAGGTAGGATCCCGAAGGATAGGTTAGATCGTGTGGGATAAGTTGGATCCCATTGGATAAAGGGTTCCTCAAGGATAGGTGGGTTCCTGTGGGATAGGTGGGGTTCTGTCAGCTGGGTAAGGTTGCGTGGGCTAAGTGGGTTTTCGAGGGATAAGGGGTTCCGAGAGATAGGTGGGATCCCGAGGCATATGTGGGGACGGACATCCGACCGAAACTATAAGGGTTTCAGCCCGGGGCTACGAGACCCTGAAAATCAGCATAACTTACATAAATAAGTCCCAATAAATGAAAAAAATGATTTTTTACAGTTCTGGGAGGTCATCTCAGATGAGCACGGCATCGATACAGCTGGTGCCTACCATGGAGATTCAGAACTGCAACTCGAGAGGATCAACGTCTACTACAACGAGGCAGCCGGAAGCAAATATGTCCCTCGAGCAATCCTCGTCGACCTGGAACCCGGTACCATGGACTCCGTACGTTCCGGGCCCTTCGGCCAAATTTTCCGGCCGGACAACTTCGTCTTCGGCCAATCTGGGGCCGGAAACAACTGGGCCAAAGGTCACTACACCGAGGGGGCAGAATTAGTTGACTCAGTCCTTGATATCATTCGAAAAGAAGCTGAAGGTTGCGATTGTCTACAAGGCTTCCAAATCACCCACTCCCTCGGAGGTGGAACCGGATCCGGAATGGGGACCCTTCTCATCTACAAAATCCGAGAAGAATACCCTGATAGAATAATGTCCACCTTTTCAGTCGTGCCTTCTCCAAAAGTATCAGATACTGTTGTTGAACCCTACAATGCAACCTTGTCAGTTCATCAACTTGTGGAAAACTCAGACCAGGCCTACTGCATTGACAACGAGGCCCTTTATGATATTTGCTTTAGGACTTTGAAGCTCACGACTCCAACTTATGGTGGGGCTAAACGGCGCATGTGGGGGAATTTGACGCACCCTTGATTTTACATTTCTGAATGCTAAATTTGCTTTCTATATGTGGAAAATATGAAAGCTTGTAACTAAGAATTTTAAAACTCCAATTGAAAAACGCAGAAGAAGCAAAATTGCGTATTAAATACAGAATTAAGGGGGCGCCGCTTTTCCCACATACGCGATTCCTAGTCTCAGTTTACGGTATCATTAAAATCCTCGAAAATTACTCGAAGGTTTTTATCTCTTGAAAATGGCTTGGTGGGTTTTGAAATTCTCTTGAATATTTCAAATCTTTTGAAATTCCTTTACATTTTTTGAAGCGCTAGAGAATTCCTTAAAATCCTTTAAAGCACCCTAAAATCTTTTGAATTCTTTGAAATCTTTGAAAATACTTTGAATTGTTTTTAAATCTCGTTAAATTTTTAAAATTCTTTAATTTCTGTGAATAAATTCTTTGAAATCCATTAAAGTATTATAGAATCCCTTGAAATCCTGTGACATTCCATGAAATCTGCTGATATTTTCTGAAATCCTAAAAATTTATTAAAATACCTTCAGAGCTTTTAAAATCCCTTAAAATTGTTGAAATTTGAAATCCATTAAAATATTATAAAAACCCTTAAAATCCCTTGAAATTGCGTTATATCTGACAATATTCCTTAAAATCCCTTAAAATATTCGAAATTCTATGAAATCTTTGAAGATCCTGGGAAATTCATTAAAATTTCTCATTGAGAGCCTTTGGAATACCTTTAAATTACTGCGATATTTAGAAATCCTCTGAAATTCCTTGGAATCTTTTAGAATATCCTAAAACCTTACAGGTTCTGAAAAATCTTTCCAATCCTTTCGACATTCTAAGCAATACTTTGAAACCGCATAAAATTTATTTAAATCCTCTAAAATCCTCAGAGATTCTTTTTAAAAATTTACCCTTCTAAACATTTCTTGGGATCTTTAAAATTATCTTAAAATTTTTAAGTCTTGAATATCTTTGGACATACCTCAATTCTCGTGAATAAATTTTTTGAAATCCATTAAAATATAAAAAATCCCTTGAAATCCCTTGAAATCCTTTGGAATTATTGGAAATACCGTTAAACCTTCGAAATCTTATGAAATTCATCAAAGTCCTTATAAAGTTCAGGAAATTCTTTGCGATCCCATTTAATTGGTTCAAATCTCTTAAAATTTCTTGAAATCTTCGAAATAATATTAAATCTCTTAATTAGTCGTTGTGAAATTTCTTAAACTGGTTTTAAATCTTTAAAATCTTTTAAAATTCCGTAAAACGTTTGAAAGACTTGAAGATTCCTTAAAATAATGGAAATCCTCGGAAATCCTATGAATTTCCTTGAAAGCTGTTGAAATCCCTTTAAATCCCTGGAAATCATAAAAATAATTCAAAATCTCTCAAACTCTTAAAAAAAAAAATTCGTTCAAGCGCTTTTATAAGGCCGGCCTGTAAGACGTGTACAGTAGGGCGCAGTAAATTATTTTTTTTATTTTTTATTGGAAAGGGGTAGAAAAGTTGTTAATTGAACTAAAAATGAATCCCGTGAAGTTCATTGAAAAAAATTCTTACCTCACCCACATCTATGTTATACATGAAAAATAACGGATAATCGCATAATTCTCATTATTTTATGAGAAAAAAATATTTATAAGACTGGAGTTGGTAGAAAAAGTTGTATGCTGCAACAGGATTCGTAGCTGTTTATTGTTTACAACGTCATCAAATTTCTTATGTTCCGACAATGAATTTAAAGCCGGAAAAAATTATACAAACTTAAATTTTGGCTATTTTCTAACAGATATTGCACGCTTGTTGAATCCCGGTCTATACAAAATTTAATATATGTTGCTGGACATGTATGTAGAAAAGTAAACGATGAGAAAGTATCTGATAAATGAAAACTATAAATCAAAAACAAAAATCAAAACTTGATCGTTTTGTGCAACGCTAAATTTCAAAAAATTTAAATGAATTGTTTTCCTTACTATTATGACAGTTTGTGTTTATGTATTGCTTTAGGAGTACATTTCCTAGAATACTATGAATTATATTCTGACGTTTTCTTGGACCAAAATTTTTATTATTTTTTGCAACTTTAAATTCATTGCGGGAACATAATAAATTTCATGATGGGGTACATACTGTACAGTTATGAGTGCAATTGTAGTATACAACTTTTTCTACCAATTTCAGCCTTAGAAATATTGATTTTCTCATGAAATAATTAGCATTATGCAATGTTTCGTTATTATCATGTACAATAGGGCAAAGCGAAAAAAATTTTTTTCTCAAATACGGATACAGATAAAGAAAATATATCTCATGTTCACGCATTCACGATAAAGCTCAAAATAACGAATAATAGCGAATTTTTTGTTATTTTGGTACCAAATCAATTTTTGTAATAGAGGCAAAGGGTTCTAAAAATTAGTATCTGAAATTCAAATTATCCTCCGAAAACTATGCAGCAATAAAAAAATCCATATATATCGCAAATTGTTATCAAAGTTGAAAGAAGGGGAAAAATCATGTCTTTACTTCACTAAATTATATTTTTCTTATTGGTAACGACATTTTCATTGATGGAAAGAGTTCTGAAAGTTAAAAATGACACCTATAATTATTCCCCGAAGGGGCAGCAATAAACAAATTTTTATACATCGTAAATTGTCATTAAATTTAAATAAGTTATTCAAAATCATAACTTTTGGCTATTTAAGACTGCCTTTGGTTGATAACTATTTTTTGTTGAAAATGCCACATTTAAGGATGAAAATTCAACTTTCTTCTAAAAAAATATTCTTCACGGTATGATAAATCAACTATATGTTTGTAAGTGCAACTGTTTGGCTGAAAACAATTTTTTTGACAATTCAACTATTTGGTTAAAAGTTTATCTTTTTTGGTTTATTTATCAACTGTGATATCTACTGATTGCACGACGGATATAAAAATAACCATGACTCAGAAATATTTTTAATAATATAAAACTAGTCTGTGTACAAAAAACAGTCTTAAATAGTCAAAAGTCATGATCTTAAATAATTTTTTAAAATTTAACGACAATTTACGATGTATAAGAATTTGTTTATTACTGTCCAGTCTTCGGATGATAAAGGTGTAAGTTTCAATTTTTATAACCCTTTCCATCAATGAAGAAATCATTACTAATTTAAAAATATCATTTAATCAAGTAAAAACATGATTTTTCTCCTTTTAAACTTTAGTAACAATTTACGGTGAACATGGATGTTTTATTGCTGCATATAGTTTTTGTCGGATAATTTTAGTTTCAAATACTATTTTTTAGAATCCATTTCATTTATTTAAAAAATTCATTTCGTACCAAAATAACAAGAAATTCGCTGTTATTCGTTATTTTGAGCTTTATTTTAGATGCGCGAACAAGAAATATATGTGACCTGTCGCGAAGAAAGGGACCTTAGTCGGAAAATATCGGTTTTCGGGTTTTTTCACTATTAAATATTCATTAAGTTGCTCTTTCTAATGAACGAAACATAAGAATTCTAAAAAATTTTCCTGCCTTACAATTGAGCGACATAGCGACCTTTCACTCATAGATTCTACGTTTTTCGCAGCTCTTTCAAACGCTCACCCTGAAAAATCTTGCCTTTCCGACTAAGGTTCCTTTCTTTGCGACAGGTCACATATATTTTTATCCGCAACTTCTTGTGGAGAATCCGTATATCAAGCTGCAACTTTTGGACCTGCTCCAAATTTGAAAAAAAAAAATTTCGCTCCGCCGTAATGTACCTGTATAACATCGATGTAGGTGAGGCAAGAATTTTTCTTTTTTGAATGAAGCCTAAGGGAAATCATTTTGAACCCAATCAATAAATTTTACACCCCAATCCAATTAGAAATTAAAAAATCATTGCACCCCAATGTAACAACCACTTTCTTCTAATATCTTGAACATTCTCCTAATTTCTCGACATCTTTTCAGGTGACTTGAACCATCTCGTATCAGCCACCATGTCAG
This sequence comes from Melikaiella ostensackeni, assembly GCA_032362435.1. Classification (NCBI taxonomy): domain Eukaryota; kingdom Metazoa; phylum Arthropoda; class Insecta; order Hymenoptera; family Cynipidae; genus Melikaiella; species Melikaiella ostensackeni. The sequence goes on along the minus strand of JAUMHM010000085.1, from coordinate 5,662,883 downwards.
GGGTTACAACTTGTTTGAGATTCCCAGGACAACTGAACGCTGACCTCAGAAAACTTGCAGTCAACATGGTACCATTTCCGAGATTGCATTTTTTCATGCCAGGATTTGCACCATTGACATCTCGTGGAAACCAGCAATACAGAGCATTGACTGTTCCGGAATTGACACAACAGATGTTTGATTCGAAAAATATGATGGCAGCTTGTGATCCAAGACATGGAAGGTACCTAACTGTTGCGGCAATTTTCAGAGGAAGGATGTCCATGAAGGAGGTTGATGAGCAGATGCTTAATATTCAAAACAAGAATAGTCTCTACTTTGTTGAATGGATTCCTAACAATGTGAAGACTGCTGTTTGTGATATTCCACCCAGAGGATTGAAGATGTCTGCTACTTTTATTGGAAATTCGACATCAATTCAGGAATTGTTTAAGAGGATATCAGACCAGTTTACAGCTATGTTTAGGAGAAAGGCGTTTTTGCATTGGTATACTGGAGAGGGAATGGATGAGATGGAATTTACGGAAGCAGAATCAAATATGAATGACTTGGTTTCTGAGTATCAACAATATCAGGAAGCAAGTGCTGATGATGAGGGCGATTACGACGAGGAAGAGATTGAGGACAACTGAAGAACCGAGAGGCTTAGAATCGAATTTTTTTAAATTATACTGTGTTTTTGTACTACAGTTTTTTACACGTATACTGTCTCGTATACTGTTTTTGATTTGTATCTTGTCTTTTTAATAAAGTGACTTTTACTATTCAGAAAGATGGGTTTTATTATATTTATGTAATTTATTCTTGCTTCCTCTTCTCTCTTGTAGCTTTATCATCCAGCTTACCCCTTGCCCTTTCCCATCCAAGATCCACCTTATTCTACCATACTCGCTCTCACTACCTGTTTCCTCACTAGTACATCTTTCTAGAACATGCCCCCAGGATTCCAGCTCATAATCGCAGGCTCTAAATCTTCTTCCCTCTTCATACATCCAATACCTACGCTCAATCATTTCTTCTCCCACCCTAAATCGTATAATGTTGTTCCAATTACTCTCCTTTTTTGCGTTCCTCATGTATCCTGGTTCTCCTTCCGTCTTCACTACCCTATACCATCTGTTATACCTCGATTCCACAATTCTTCCCCCTCTTTTTTTTCTTTTTATTAAATATTACCCCTCGTCTCTTTGTTTACCATTTACCGTAGACATGCTTATGCTATCCTACTTCTCTCTCCCCTTCTTAGCTGAGTACCATTTTTCTTCTACCTAATTCCTCCCTCAACACACACACACACACACACACACACACACACACACACACATATATATATATATATATATATATATATGACACCAGAAACCTAGGTAACTAAATTTTTCCACATTTTCAACCATTGCTCCGTATATCTTCCAATCATATTCTGTTTTAGCCCTTCTCTTTTTGAAACACGTCATCTTCGTCGTCATCAAACTCATCCCTCTTCCATCATCCGCTAATAAAAACACGTCCGCGCGTGCTAAGGAATATACCCTGCTATTTCCCAGTAATGTTCCTTTTTTTCGTTCTTCTTCAGTTTCTCCTCTAAATGTCTCATCAAGAGCTGAACAGTAGTGGGCTCAGTGGTCACCCTTGCTTGAGCACCCTTCCAATCGAGAAAATCTTCCCTTTATGCTTCCCTATCCTCGCCCTTATCCTAGTCTCCTCGAATGTCTCCTTTATCCTCTCGACCAGGCCCTTACTCTTTCAAAAGTTTCCATAACACCTTCCTGTTCACCGAGCTGAATACCGCTTTAAAATCCACAAATAGAATCTCTTCCTTCCCAAGTTCCTACTCACTAGGTAATTGAGTACATAAATATTTTCTATCGCTCCCATGCCGTTTCTGAAGCCCGCCTGATTGTGTGGAATAATTCCTTTTTCTTCTATCTCCCTTTCTAATCTCTTCCTGAGTATTTCAATATATATTTTATAGCCCACGGATATGAGTATGATTCCTACATACTCCTCTATCTTTTTGCCCTCCCACTTCTTAATTAACGGAACCACCAAACCTGTCCTCCATTCCTTAGGCCACCTTTCTCCTCTTCGAACCTTGTTAGAAAACCTCCATATTTCCTTTCTCACCCCTTCCCCTTCAAATATTAAAGCCCTATTCTCCATACCGCCCTCTCCTGTTGCCTTATTTGTTTTCAGCCTCGCTATTGCCCTATTTACCTGCTCTCTGCTTAACCCGTTATCGCTATCCTCTTTTCCCTTTATCGCCCCTCCTAATACCCTATTTTCTACTTCTCCCAAAAGTCTCTCCAAGTACTGGGTCCACTCAATCAACTCGAATTCCTAATTAATGCCACTCCTTCTTCCTTCTTCCCTATTGATCGCCTCCCATTCCTTCCTTTCCCTTATCACGTTTTACATCTCTTCCATATACCTGTTCCATATACTCCAACTGCGTTTTCTCGTTCAATAGTTTCTCGTGTTCTTTCTTTCTCCTATTATATTCTTGTTTCCCTATCGCCCATTTTCTCCACATTTTCACACATTTCTTTATTTTCTCTTTACTGATTAATTAATTCAATTTAGGCGTAGCGTAGACGTCACGTCTAGTGACGTCTACGCTTAAAGTTTGGTCGCAGTCTTGTGAGAAAAATAAAGGAAATATTGAAAATTATTTTGAAGAATAAGCTTTAGATCTTTTTCAAAAAACTAATCGTGCATTATCAAGACAAGGAAAATTTTTTCATTTCTGATTGATTTTTCTTAAAAAATTATTTGCCCAAAAAATTAATCCACGCTGAACTTACAAATCTGAGACTCTCACCTGATTTTTTTAAATCAACACACCTTATTATCAAAATTATTTCTTGTGGTCATTTTGTGCTTTTTTACCAATGCTTGATTAACTTTGCAATACAAAAATACATTTTTTTCCAACATACGCATCAAAAATGCGAGTTTTTACGCCCGTTTCACCTGAAAAAGATGGCTGATCTGTGACCGATGATGTCATTCTGTTTTTAGGGGAATAAAAGTACTTCTACCCCGGTGATGCAGGAGAAAAAGTGACTTTAGCCTGTTAAAAATGGTACATTCAGTGGCGCCATCTGGCACCGTTTCGGAGAAGCCTTTAGACTGTTTCAAAGTGACAGACTAGTTTGGAGAACAATGGTTACATAATGCTATTTCGTCAATTGGTCACAAATCAACTCACTTTTGACACGCTTCACGAGCTTTTAAAAACTCGCATTTTTAATGCGGTTGTTGCAAAAATTATCGTGATTCGAGACACTCGTCTCGAGTCAGTCGCTTTCGTGCCTAGCGCACAATATCCTATTTTTCCTCATGTATATTTAATTTAATCTAAGTTATTGTACATTTTTCTGCGCAATTTTGGCAGCATTCCTCAATTTTTTTTATCGGGACCAAATTTTACGCAGTTGCTTTTTAGGTAAAAAGGAGAAGAACAGGAGCCCATCAGGGTCTTTTATTTTCTTAAATTTGTAGTTTGCGCTACGCCCTAATATATAATTTAATCTAATTTATTTAAGATATCATGGTTCATAAATGTAAGGTTAAATAACCTCCAAACGACATCTTCCGGATAAAAATTTATTATATTTTCAAAACATGTGTATGGATAACGTTTCGAAAATCAGCCGGTTTTCCTTATTAAATATAATTAATTATAATATTTGCAACCACAATAATAGATTAGATAAGTGATAATAATATTACAAAAAATGTACCTCACGACATTATTCTTTAAGTTCAAAACTCGACCGATATAAGCAACGAAGAATAATATTATTGATTGAATCAAATAGTTTCCAGTTTGTGTAAATTCCATTATTTATTATTTTTATTATTTTTAATAATTGAGCACAATAGTAGAAAGTAGATTCTATAGGTAAAGCAAAAACTTTTTTTGGGTTATAATCAACACGTGCTATTCGTAAGTATAAGAAAAAACCAAAATTGTGAATAAATTGATAGATATGTTACCTGTGAATTTATGAGCATTAATGAAACTATTTTCAAAACTGTGATATATAGCAAACATTTAGGAACTTTTCAAATCTTTTACAAAAATTTTATTCTGTGTGAAGATGGAGCAAAAACCCGGTCTCCATCTTGGAAACTCAGCTTTTGCTCTGTCTTCACTCAGAATTTAACTTTAAAAAAAAATTTAATTCTTAAATTTTTGCCATATATCACAGTTTTAGAAATAGTTTCATCAATGTCCATAAATTTACAGGTAACATATCTATCAATTTATTTACGATTTCGGTTTTTTTCTTATACTAACTAATAGCACGAGTTGATTCTAACATAAAATTTTTTTTTGTACTTATAGATCCTACTTTTTTCTCATGTGCCCAATTATTAAAAATAATAAAAATAATAATTAATGGAATTTACATACACCGAAAACTAATTGATTCAATTGATTATAATATTCTTCGTTGGTTATATCAGTCGAATCTTGAACTTATAGAATAACGTCGTGAGGTACATTTTTACATTCTTATCAGAGAATGTATTAAATTTGTGTA
>JAUMHM010000085.1:5626954-5658230 GCA_032362435.1 Melikaiella ostensackeni | reverse complement strand
ATGGAGGGAAAGGGAAGAGATTGAGAGGTCACAAGAACGGTATATAAGATGGACACTAGGAGTAGACTGGGGAACACCTGCATATATGGTGAGAGAAAAAGCACAAAGGGATAAATCAAGTGCTACAGCAGGAAAGAGAGCATGCAAATTTGAAAGGAAAACCTGAGGGAGGGAAAGGGAGGAGAGTTAGCAAGAAAGTGTTTGAGGGAAGTAAAAGAGAGGAGAGGAAGGGCAACATATTTAGTGAAATGGGAAGAAGAAAGAAGAGAGTTCTTTGCGGATAGAGATATAGGAGATGAGACTGGAGTAAACTATGAAGAATTGGAGAAAAAAGACAGGGAAAGATAATTAATGAAAAGATGGGTATGATAAGAAGGGAGGGAGTACAAAAGTATTTGAAAAAGGGATGGGGAGAGATGATGGACAAGGATATCAAGATTTGAATTGGGAAACCAGGTTAGAAAAGGGATGTATTGGGAAAAGAAGAACGTAAATTGTAGAATATGTGAATGGGAAAAGGAAACATCGAAGCATGTATGGGAAGGATATATGAGAAGAATTAAAGACAAAGGGTCAAGTATAAATAAAGGTTGAAGATAAAGGCAACAGAATTTGGTAAAGATTTTAGGAGAGGAAAGGATGGGTGAGGAGTGGCTGAGGGAATTGGAGGGGGCTAGAGGAGCAAATCAGAAAGAACGAAAGAGTAATTGTGAAAATGGGAAGATTGAAGTAGAAGCGAAATGAATGGAAAAGGAAGCAGAAGTCGTTTGGGCGCTTAGAAGCGTAAAAATTTGTGAGCAATGGTTATGTAATAGTATAAGTATATAGAGGTAAATTGTAAGAAACGGAAGTCATGTAAACCCTAAAGGGACACATTATGAATGAAGAATTTAAAAGTTTACAAAAATGATAGTAAATTTGGAATGCTCTCAATTTGAAAGAGAAGAAAACAAAAATATTTTTATTTAGTTGGATAAAAAATTATCAAGATTTAAATAATTTGAATTGGAAATTCTGTATTATTAAATTGATAATCATCAGTGTTTTATTATTATTAGCTCCCAATCACATGACGTGCCAAGTCATTATTATTATTATTATTATTATTATATAAATCTTTTATATTATTATTAATATTATAAGTTCGAAAGTGAAGGTAGCTCAAAACCTGATCAAAACTTACCATCTAGTACGACGGCCCCATCCGATTAAAACCGAGCTTAAATATTTTATAAATTATTTGAGGTCTCTTAAATATCTATAAAATCTTGCTTTTATTTACAAATATCAATAAATATCTAGAATGATTGATACTTGAATAAAATAGTACGTAAACAGTTTTACAGATCTTTTATTTCGACTCTCAAATTCTTAAAATCTAAGTACAAGCTTTGAAAGAAGTCAGGTTTAAGTCTTGAACAGTAAAAATCATTTTGCTGATTTGCAAAATTTATTAAGTCTTGCGAAACTTAAAATTAATTCAATCTACATTAAAATTAAATAAAACGACTTCAGTCTATAAAAAAAATTAGTAAGCAGATAGAGAAATGCAACCTTTATAATTAAACAGTAATTTGTTTATAAATAAAGACTTATTCTTATCCAGTGTTCAAAGCTTAACTATTTTAAATTATTACTAATTAATCTTGAAAATGATAATCTCAGAATTTCCAAACTTTTGAAAAATAAATACTACTGCATTCATCATCTCATTCCAAAGTCACTCTCTCTTTCCTTTTTAGTCTTTTTGGCAATTGCCCTTTGGTACACCCAACACCATTTCTCTTCTAGAAAACAGTTTCTTAGAAAAAGAACATTATTAAAACGTAGAAAATCCTCTTCTACCCCCGAAATGAATCTCTCACTCCTGGTCACAGGCTTCAAAATCATCTCCACCTTCCTCGACCTCAAAATCTTCTTCGGCAGTTGCTTCCTGATACTGTTGATACTCGGAAACCAAATCATTCATATTCGATTCTGCTTCAGTAAATTCCATTTCATCCATTCCCTCTCCAGTATACCAATGCAAGAAAGCCTTTCTTCTAAACATGGCAGTAAATTGCTCAGAAATTCTTTTGAAAAGTTCCTGAATAGCTGTAGTGTTTCCAATAAAAGTGGCAGACATCTTCAATCCTCTAGGTGGAATATCGCAAACAGCAGTCTTCACATTGTTAGGAATCCATTCAACAAAGTAGGAACTGTTCTTATTTTGGACACTCAACATCTGTTCATCAACCTCTTTCATGGACATCCGTCCTCTAAAAACTGCAGCAACTGTGAGGTATCTTCCATGTCTTGGGTCACAAGCTGCCATCATATTTTTCGCGTCAAACATCTGCTGGGTCAATTCCGGAACTGATAATGCTGAATATTGTTGCATAGACCTTGAAGTTAGGGGTGCAAATCCTGGCATGAAGAAATGCAATCTCGGAAATGGTACCATGTTGACTGCAAGTTTTCTGAGATCAGCATTCAGCTGACCAGGAAACCTCAAACAGGTGGTGACTCCAGACATGGTCAATGAAACCAGATGGTTGAGGTCTCCATAGGATGGGTTGGAAACCTTAAGAGTTCGGAAGCAGATGTCATAAAGGGCTTCATTATCGATGCAGTAGGTTTCGTCTGTGTTCTCCACAAGTTGGTGAACAGATAGGGTTGCATTGTAGGGTTCGACGACTGTATCCGAAACTTTGGGTGATGGCATTACAGAGTAGGTATTCATGATTCTGTCGGGATATTCCTCCCGAATTTTGGAAATGAGGAGCGTACCCATTCCGGATCCGGTACCACCTCCGAGGGAGTGAGTTAGTTGGAAACCCTGGAGACAATCGCAGTTTTCACATTCCTTGCGGACGACATCGAGAACTGAGTCGACTAATTCGGCTCCTTCGGTATAGTGACCTTTGGCCCAGTTGTTTCCGGCTCCGGATTGACCAAAGACGAAATTGTCGGGGCGAAATAATTTTCCGTAGGCTCCAGAGCGAACGGCTTCCATTGTTCCGGGTTCCAGGTCGAGAAGAATTGCTCGCGGGACGTACTTTCCTCCACTAGAGGCTGTAGCGCCTGGAAAAGGTTAAAGAATTTTATGGTAAATATAAAAAATCGTAGAATTTTAGCTTTTTATTATATTTGTATTTATCAAAATGACTCAAATTAAAACAAATTTCTTTTATTTGTCAGGACAACTCCCAAAAAGCTTCCGTTTGGTGTAGAAACAACTTTTTCTTCAATTTTTTGTATGACGGCAAGTACATTTCTACGGGGGTTAAATTACCCCCGTACGTGAAAAATCGTATTTCGTGATGATGTATTAAAATTTTTAAATTCCTATACAGAGACGCATGAATATTCCGCAAATTTTGTTTTAAAAATATTATTTTCAGAAACTTCTTCATACGTAATTACTATAGGATTTGTTAAATCAATTCTACACTTTTAATGTCTACACTTAAATTTGAGAAGAGCTCGAAAATTAATTTTTTTTCTCAAAGAGTGTTGTTCGTTCTTATTTATAAGGGTGGTTTTTCAACTTTCTCACAGTTTTTCATTTTATTACTTTTTTTAGTGTCTATTTATGATTTTTAAGGAAAAAAAACAGTTTTTTCATTCATCATTTGAGGAAATACGATTTTTTTACAATTGGGGGTGAATAAACCCATTCGAAAAAGTACCTGTCGTTATCCAAAAAATGTAAGAAAAATTCCCAGTAGTTCTTGCATTAAATGAAACCTTCTCGGGGCGTGTCTCCACAAATCACAGAATTTTCTTTTTATTTGAGTCACCCTAATATTTATTTAAATTTATATTATTTATATTTAAATCGTAAACTTTTTCGTTCATTTTGAGCCTTAATATTTATTTCGTGAGAGCTATAAATTCCAATTTGAGTATCCTTACGAATCATACATATTAAAGACAGAAAGAACGGCGGAAATGCATATATGGCGGGCCCTACTTGTAACTTTTGCAAATGAGACATCAAAATGCCGATGATTCAATACAGGCAAACTTAACGTCATACTGAAACAAAATCAATCATTTATTCATCAACCCGTTTGTTTTAAATCAATATATAATTTGTAAAGTTTTCAGATTTAAACGAAGTTTAAAACCATTTAATTTTGAACGCTCCATAGTTTCCATTGTTTCGTTTTAAGTGTTCCCGATTAAAAATAAAGAAATTATTTCACTTTCGAAAATTTTAGAATAATTAAACTTTAAAGGTTCACAATTGTGAAAATGACAGGGAATTTTTACATTCTCATTCATGAGTGATCTTTGCATTTTGGCACTCACAGAGTCCGAAAATCATAAAATTTCGTCGTTTTCTATCTGTCTACATGCCTGTCTATAGAGTTAACTGAATATTGTAACCAATTAATAATGTTTTAAATTAAATAATTTTGATTTCGTACTATTAGACGATTTCTAGACGTTTCAAATTCAACAATTTTTAAATTATCAATTGTACATGTAAGGTTTTCAAAGATAAAAAATATTTAATTGATGATTTAAAAAATAATACGATTTAAAATATAACAATATTTAAATAACAAAGGTCTGTTAGACATGAGTTATCTCGTATAGATCAGCAAATAAAAAACTTTAAACATTTATGGAGATAGTTAAGATCTCCAAACACGTAAAAAAATTGGCATCCGTGAAAATATTAAAATTATGATAATAAGTTTTTCAAACATATTTCACTAGCTAGAATCAATCATTTATTAAATTATTCAACTTCCTTTCAAAAAAAATTTGAAACTCTTAATATTAAAAAATAATAATTGTTCTTTTTTATGCTATGATATTTATTACATACATTTCTGCGGTTTTTGGCCTCAGGCATACGAAGTTAAAAAATTAGGGTAATCGTATGCCTGAGGCCAAAAACTGCAGAAATGCATGTAATATTTAGAAATAATGTCTCATTATGGATTTGTTAATAGTTTATGTTTTTAATGTTATAAAATAAAAATCAAGGGATATGAACGCATGCTTTGAGCGCGTGCATTTATTGCTAGTTAAACATAATTGGCTGTTTAACTGGCAGTATTAACGACAATAATCTACAACTTCATTCATTTATTCATTCATTCACTTTATCTACATTGAAGCTCCTGTGTTTCCACTCGTTTTTCGCGTATTTTTGTGACAGTTTATTAACATACGTCAATGTGACATCTCATAAAATTGGTTTCCCACTTGAAGCAACATGCAGTTATTCCCCTTGCATGGAAATGCTTTGGTTTCAATTTTGATAATGACTACCACAATATTAGACAAATAATAACAATTTTTATCTGATTTTAGTAATTTGTAAATTGAAAATGTTTTAATTGAAAGTCTCCGAACTTCGTTTAAACTGAACGATTTTTAAATTATAATTGGGAAATTAAAACTTGTTTATACTAAAACCTTTCATTATTAATAAAATTGTCAAATAGTGTCTTACACTTTTCAAAATTTGACTATTTCAATTTAATTATGGAATTAAAATTGACGAAATGAAATAATCGGTTCTGATTGTAGCGTAAAGAATTGAAAATTCATCTTTCAGAAATTTTAATCATTCACAATTGAAGAAACCATACAATTTTAAACCTCATTTAAAATCATCTTATAGAATATCGTTAAGCTTTCCACAGTTAAATATTGTTAAAATAGAAATTTTAAGCGTTTAAATTTGACATTTTCGAATCATGAATGTTTCAAGTTGTATCGTTATTTGAAATTGTTTAATTTACATTACCTTGAACAGAAATTATTGAATTTTCAAATTTTTAAATTTGTAGTTTTTAAACTATTAAGGTTTTCGATGTGAAATATTTATGTAGTTCAATTTTTTTAATTTTCAGTTTAAAATAGTTCTAATTTGAAGAATTTATATTCATAGTTGATAAATTTTTCGATTGAACACAATTTTAAAAAGTTCTAAGATTTTTAAACTTTTCAAAAACTACCTAAAATTAGCTTTCAGCACATCCACTTTAAGCGCGATTTTTGGTAGATGACAAAATTCTTTTTTTCAATATGTATTCCTCACAATATTAATTAGGATAGCGCTTAAAAATTAATAGTTCAATTTTCCAAAACGGTACTCTTCTAATTTTTTCCTCTTAGTGAAAGAAAGTCACAGGCATTTTTTTTTTAATTTTTCAAAAAGTTTTAGTGGTGCCGCGATGTTTCTGAAACTTTCAAAATTTTTTAAATTTATTTTATTGGTTCAAAAAGCGATATAAACATTATTTTCGCGTGGTGTTTTATATAGCAAGCCAAGATTTAGTTTTAATTAGAATAGCAAGCCAAGATTTTATTTTTTCTAAACAAAATTTTTGAGCTAGTTAATAGCAGTTTGAAAATCACTAAAACTGGCAAAATTCACGAAATCTAAGGTAAATTAATTTCAGGTTAAATATTTTTCAACTTTTTAAAAATAATTATCCATCCAGCCGAATTTAAAGAAATTTTTTCTCAATTAAAAAAGAGTTCCTGTATCCAGCAGGAATTTTGTGCATCATTTTTAATTTATATTCTTACTTACTACTTAAAACAGTAGACAAAAAAATTTCTACAATTTTTGCACTTACAGAATAAATTTTTAAAATTAAAAAATTTCTCATGTTTTAAAAACTTTCTAAAAAAGATTAATCTTCGAGACCACAAGCTTTAAATTGTTCAGCTTTGCATCTTAAATTTTTGAACATTTGTTTTCTATTCTTTTAATTTTTTTAATGCTTCGTGGGTAACGTCACAAATTTTAAAATGCACGATTTGTTCAGTTCTAGAGGCATATTCAATTTTAAATTGCACAATGTTAAAGCAGGCTTCTCATCTTATACTGTACATACATTTCTTAGAATATCAAATAAAAACTCAGTTTTAGACCGGGAACATTTTAGGTAAGAAAATGTTCACTTTTGCATGCTTAGGAATGAGATTCTTTAAAACTGAAAGTTTTGAAATCAAAATTTTCTAATTTTTTATGGCTTCAAGGTTAAATAACATTAAAATTTGTATTGACTTACGTTTGGAGATTATATAATCTTTGGGACTTCGAATTATAATTTATTATTAATTTATTTTTTTATTTTCTATTGGCCAGGCCGACATATTGCCATAAACAAGCGCGCGATGTAGTTTGATTTATTTATCATTTTGAACTTGTATTAAAAATTATTTTGCCCTTGAACACAAGAAACTAAACGCGATCATAGCATGCGATTCATTTTGCCAGGTAATAATAATAATATTCTAACTTGAAATAAATATCCAATGTTTTGTTATAAAATATAATAAAAATATATTCATATAACAGGATATTGACCTCGCTTCTCGAAGGAATTTTTCTCAACTCAGAAATGTGAGCAGAAATGTAATAAAATGAATACGATTTACAAGTTAATGATAGTCTATAAAAAAAAGTTTCTGTGAAAAATGTGAGGTCGTAACTAACTTGAGAGCTCGAGGGCACAAGGTACTTAACTTTCTTGTTGCTATGTGCTTTTTTCGGTTCTTTGGATTTTAAATTCAAGAATAGAAAGTGTGGCTTTGCGACGTGCCCGAGAGAGGAACGGAGAAAATATAAGAAGTCTAAAAACGAAACAAACTCTCTATGTATTCAAATGACAGAAATAAACACTTTGTAACACGTTCTCCCAAGAGGTCGTACAGAGTTGATTTTTCGACAAGTTCACAGAGTTTATCTCCTAAAACAATATTAATTTTTTTTATTGTAGAATTAGGAGAAGAGAGTTGCCAATGAAACGTATCAAATTAAATCGTTTAAAATTATTGAGGCGCATGAATATGCCCCAAATTCTATTTTCCCTAATATTTATTTCACCTAAAATCATTTGGTGGAATAGCAATTTGCTATAAGTATCGTTTGGCAGGTAAGGTAAATTCCCCGCTAGATGGCGACAAAATAAACTTTGTAGTATATGGTCAAGAAATAGCACTCTTCAAACTAACCTCCACCAAGCTTCAGCCAAAACCGACGATTAGTTTGCGTTTGAAGTAATTTGTACTTATCCTCACTTACAATTTACATCATTCTTATTTTTTCGAATTACTTTTTGTGATAATTTTTATTTTTCCGAATTACCATTTGTCATAATTTTTATATTTCCGAATAACCATTTGACATCATTTTTATTTTACGGAATTATAATTTTACATAACTTTTATATAATACCGAATTACTATTCTATATAATTTTTATTTTTCCGAATAAGCACATAACCTAAAACTCATGTGAACTAAACGCCACCTGTCATAATCCCCATGTCATCCAAAACTGCATGATTACATAGTTTCAATATTCGATGACATGGGGATTATGCCAGGTACCCTAAACATTACCAAATAAAAAAAAATGAGGAAAATTGATTACTTGAGTTCTCCCTCCGACATGGAACGCTCCAATTCGGAAATATATAAATTATATGAAATAATAATTCGGAATAAAAAAAGTAGGTAAATTGGCAATTAGAATAAATAAAAGTCACAGTTAATTGCTATTCGGTCAAATGATTTTATGTAAAATAAATATTAGGAAAATTGAAATTTGGGGAATATTCATGCGCCTCAAAGCTATTTTTTCAGTTTTGTAGAATATATCATGTTCATTCATATATTCATGTAATCATGCAATTGGAAATTAATTACAATTACGGTTACAATTTGAAATCATAAAATTGAAAAGTTTCAGTTTGAGATTCATTTAGCTTTTCTTCTAGAGTCAAATATTGTTAAATTTCAAGTCATCACTTTTTGAAACCTTTCATTGAAAATTTTTAATATTCGAAGAACTTAGAATTACAGTTGATAACTTAGAAATTGTTCAATTTTAAAGGTTCAAATTTGAAATAGAGAATTTGCATGTATCACAAATACGGAAAATAATAATTGCACCTTGTAGAGGACGTTAAACTGTGTTTATTTTTAGCAGAAATAAATTTATATTAGATTCAAAAAAATTTTTAATTAAATTTTAATAGTGGAAAAAGACTTGCGGGAATGGGAGTTTTTAAGATTGATATGACGTCAGTTATAGGGGCAGTCCTAGCCAGTGATTGGTTATTAAGTATTTTTGAAAAAATCGCGTGTCACATTCAATTTTTTTTGTTTCGATATTCAGAGTTAACATTAATTGACATTTAAATTGTCAAACATTTGAAGAAATTTGAAGTGCATGAAATAAGAAAGTTATTTCTCAGCCGGTTCGCAAAATCTTCAACCACTTGAAATCTATAATTTTCCATGGCTTTCAGAAGCTTGAGTAGAAATTTCTATTCATAACATCAAGAAATAACAAATTAGAGCCATATTAACATGAAACATTATGGTCAAAAGTTACAAAATTCAAAAATATAATAAATAATCTGTGCATGCTTCACTTTTTTGTGAGCTGTGTATAACGGACGTCATCGTAATGGCCACTCATTCAATTGTAGTATTCCCAATAGGCATTTCAAATCAATCTTAAATAAGCTATAAGAAATTCAAATTAGAAAATAAGCGCTCTTATCAAATGTTTAGATCATTAACTTTTATACAAAACGACTCAAAAAATGCATGCAAATTCTCTATTGTTTAATTATGAAAGTTTTAATTTCACATCATTCGATCTTAAACATTTTCAAGATAAAATGTTTGAATTGCATACATTTCTAATTTGAAGTTGCGCAATGCAAGTGTTTGAAAAACTCTATAAAAATATTTCGATTAATTTTTTCTACCTGCATCAAACGAAACTTCATACCTACAGAAATCAATTGAAAAATAAAATTCTTTCTTCAGTTGAGAACTCTTTGGAAAAAGACAGATGCCTTTTCATTTAGTTTTCATTAATAGAAAATCGAGTTTCCTTTTCATTATTTCTAACAACAAAAACTTTCAATTTTAATTTTACCACTTTTTACACTATTTCAGCTATCTTTAAATGATGTCAGAGTCAGATAGAAATTTTTATAATATGTCTAGCATAATGGCCATCGTTATTCAAATTCGAACTAAAGAATTTCCATGTGAAGGTAAGTAACTTCAAGTGGGAAGATGATTTTATAAAATGTCAAATTGACAATTGATTTACTATCAAACTGGGCGATAAAAAAAATCGCAAAACAAAAAAAAAAGCGATAAGCGAGTTGAAACGTAGGAGCTTGTGGGCAGACAGACCATCGTACTTTATTATTGTTAATTTAGAATAAAGTTACATTTTCTCCATCAATTTAATTTAATTAAGTTCTTTAATAAGATAATAGATTTTAATTAGTTTAATTACCAGATGCTTCATTGTAGTAAACAGATATTCGTTCAAGTTGCAGGTCAGACTCTCCATGATAAATCCCAGTCTGGTCAATGCCGTGCTCTTCTGAGATCACTTCCCAAAACTAAAACACAGAAATAATTTTCTTGATTAAACGAAATTTCGTACTAAATTTGTGTAACAATTTCTACTAATTATTCGTAATCAGTGAGTAAATAAGAAATAAATAAAGAACAAAAATCAGATGTAAGAACTACCGTAAACTGGGATCAAGCGGCGCATATGGAGGAAAGCGGCGAACGCTTGATTCTGTATTTCTGAATGCTATATTTGCTTCTTCTAGGTAAAAAATATAAGAGCTTGCAACTAAAAATGGTAAAACTTTAGTTAAAAAAGTAGAAGAGGCAATATCGCATTTTAAATACAGAATTAAAGGTGCGCCGTTTTCTCCACATGTGCGCCGCTTAGCCCCACTTTACGGTACAATATGAAAATAAAAGACATTATGAAAACTATAGTATAATATAAAGTCTAGTAATTTTTTTCTTCATTTCTTGTATAAATTAGTTGATAATTAATTATTGCAGAGTTCTTTTAAATCTAGATATTACTGCATAAGCTACATTCTTTAAGAAACGAGCGGAAATGACTCTCGACAAGATAATTCAAAAGACATTAAGGAGATAAATTTGAAGAAAAAAAAATGTCCCTCTGAAAGTGTCTCAGTTAAAAGTGCTCTGAGGACAAGGATAACTATCCGAGTCTCAAAATAGAGGGCGCGCGTCCGACTACCCTCAGAATTTTTCTACTCGATTTGTCTCGCTTTTACTATTTTCTGCTCGACATAAATAGATTCTTGACGACCATGCACCAAAGACCACACGTACGTTCTCACCATATTTGCACTACTTTGAAGGAACTCTTAATAGAATTTTGGTGTCAAAAATTTGATCAATTTCTTCTAAATTTATTCAGAGACTGAATTAACTCAAAAAAAACTTCAATTGAAACTTTCGTAAATTACCTATCTCACTTTTAATTATTTAGACAAATTTATCTTCAAGGACGTGTACCAGAGTGTCACGTGACCAATTACATGATTTATATTCGGCGGAAAATTTTGGGAAATGGTTCAAAATATATAAGGGCACGTCTTTCAGTCTATTTGAATTTTTACTTTGTTTAAATAGTGAAATTATATTAATTTTTAACTTGGAATGTAACTGAGAATAGGGCTTTGGTACCCTAGCTAAAATCATAACAATAAAATTGCATCATTTGAACAAAATAAAAACTCAAATGAGCCAGGCAGACATGCTCTTCTACATTTTGAACCATTTCCCAAAATTTCAGAACAAAATTTATATTTTTCAAATTATAAAGCCGCCGAATATAATACCTAATATTGATTACGTGACACTCTGGTTCATGCCCTCAACTCGCTATTCAATTTAAATGACAACAATTGGATCAATTTTTTACAATTTATTATTAGGATGAATAATAGTATTTTCCTATTTCTGAAATTCGATACTAAAGAATTTTGTTATTTACCTTTCATTAATTTTTTATTTAAATGTCTCAATACTAAAAGGAAAATTCAAATCTTACTCTTAATTATTTAATGTTTTTATTATCATTGCGACAATAAAGCAGGAAACAAGCTTTGTAAATTAGAAATCTAATCGAAATTACGACCGGCTATTTTAGACTTTCATTTAAAGGTGCCCCACTCGAAATTAAGCGATATTTTTAAATCATTTTGAAAAGCCATAAAATGAAATCTACAAACGTTCCAAGTCCAATGACCCAGCAGTCGTTCCAAAATCGTTGCAAAATCGAGCAGAAGAAAGTGCAGAGTATAAGCTTGCCAAATAACGGTTAAGAGTCTAGACGACAAACAATGAAGAATGAAAATCCTAAATTTATAAAAATTTTTTAGAAATTATATGATAATTATCCATCTTGGAAATTGGTCAGAGATATTCTAAGTTCAGAAGAGTAGAAAAAGTGACCCCTTTACATAAAGACGCCGTACAAATTCAAATATTGTTCAATTTTTAAAAAATCTTCAACTGAAAATTTATTAATTTTCTATTACTTATATTTTCAATTATTTAATTATAAGTTATACAATTTTAAACGTTTTCATTTGTTGGAAAAGTGTATAAGTTTCAATGGTATATTGTAGCTTTAATCGAAACACACTTAAATTTTGCTCTGATTGATACAAAAGCATCAAATTTGCTTTAAAAATTCTCATTTTCTTTAAAAAATACGCGAGCTACAAAAAAAGTTTACAGAACAAAGTTGTTTTTCTACAAAATATCTACAAAAAGTTATTTCACCACTTTTCGATATTTCGCAGAAATTTTGTTCGTTATTCATGAAGAGAATAAATTTTGAAAATTCTGCAAAAATAAAGTTATATAAGATTGCAGTATCTATTAATAATATTATCCCTGAAAATCGTGAAAAACGATACCTCGCACGTATATAAAGAGGTAGAAAGTAAGAATAGTAATTTTTTGAAAAAAATGTATATATTATTCACATATTTCGGAAACAGTAAAAAATTTTTAAAAGTGGTACAGAAACTCTTTGTACTTCTTTAACAAAGTGGAATAACTTTAATGAATTAACTTTTTTGTCTTGTGTATTTTTTGAAGAAAATGAGAATGTTTTACTCTCGGAAAATTCGCCGCCGTGTTGTTGATTTTGAAGATTATTCTAATTTCCCTGCAGATTGCAAGAAAGTGTAAAATCTCTCACCAGAATCAAAAATGAAAGCTTAATTATCTTCATTGCTTGAAAATATACAGCATTACAAAAAAAAAATTGACACAATTTTTTTCCAAACAAACATTTTGAAAAAATGAATAGCACTCGGTCTAAAAACTTTTGTAATTTTAGGTTATGTTAGCGTTTTACAAAGAAAATGGGTACTTTAAATCAAAAATTATTAGACTTCAAAGATTGAACATTTTTCAACCATTTACGTTTTTCGATTTTGTTAGCGTTATTTTTACCGTTTATTTTTACCGTTTATCGTTCGGTAAACAAAAATCATAAGATTTTAACGGTTCATAATTTTTGAACAATTTTTGGTTACGCTAGCGTATTCATTCAAAAATAAAAAACATTTCAATTTAAACAAGATTGAGAAGATTTCAACAATTTTGGATTGTGTTAGTCATTTTTGGTCGGAAATTGGTATTTTCATTGAGAAATATATATATTTCAAAAAAGATTCACATATTTCAACAATTTTAGGTTATGTTAGCATCTTACACAAAAAACTGGTATTTTAAAACAAAAACTGTTATAGTTCGAATAAGATTTGCAATTGTTGAACAGTTTCAGGTTATATTAAAGTTTTTCACAGGAATCCAGCCTTTTAAACAAAAATAATTAAATCTTGAAGGTTCATAATTTTTGAACAAATTTAGGTTGCATTAGCGCTTCACACCAAAAATTGGTATTTCAAAACAAAAATCAAAAATCGATAAAGATTTAGAATTTGTTAACAATACTGTATTATGTTAGTGTTTTTCGTCGGAAATTGGTACTTTCAATTAAAAAATAAAACATAATTCGAACAAGATTCAAATTACTTAACAATTTTATGTTATACTAGCATTTTGCACCAATAATTGGTATTTTAAAACCAAAATCATTATACTTCGAATAAGATTTGCAATTTCTGTTTAGTTATTGTTTCCCTTCGGAAATTGGTATTTTGAATTTTTAAAAAATTGTATTTCAAAGAAGATTCACAACTTCAAAGACGATTTACAATTTCGAAACAATTTAAGGTTGTGTTAACATTTTTTACCGTAAACCGGTTATTTTGAATAAAAATCATTCAATTTTAAAGAAGATTTACAATCTGAAACTATTTTTTGTCATGGTATGTTTTTCGTCTAAAACTGGTATTTTTAATAAAAATAAAATCATAAAGTCTGTCAGATTATCGCTATTCTTCAGATTATCATTCAGAGACATTAAATTCACAATTTTTATACAATTTTTGGTTTTTTTAGCGTTTTATACCGGAAATAAGTGCTATTAATAAAAAATCGTTGGATTTCGAAGAAGATAAAATATTTTTGAACAATTTTAGGTTATGCTCGCATTTTTCACCAAGAATCGGTATATGTTACAAAATATCTTAATTATCAAAATTATTGTGCTTGCTTTTCTATTATTTTAGATAATGGGTACTATGAAATTCATTTTCAGATTTTAATTTCCAAATTCCATTTTTTGAAAAAATGCATATATTTCCGAAGCAGTGAAAAATCTTGAAAAGTGACACAAGAACTTTTTGTAGTTTCTTTAAAGAGGAACAACTTTTCTGTCTAAACTTTTTTATCTCGCGTATTTTTTCAAGATATTAAGAAAGTTTCATTTTCCGAAAAATCGCCGCTATGTTGTTAATTTTCAAGATTATTCAAATGTTTCTACGGATTTCGAAAGAGTGTGAAACCCCTCACAAGAATATCTTCAGTGTACCACATGGAGAACTTGAAAATAATAAAAATATGAAAGGTTTTTTCATATTTTATTTGAATATAAAATATCAGTCCGAGAAAAGTATTTTTTTTGCTTAAAAGTTATTTGTATTCTACTCAAATTTTAATATTCAATTCATAGCATTTTTGCATTCTCATTAGATTATTATCCCTTATTTATAAACATACACTACTGTCAGTAATTATTTACACGGCTCACGCGAGCGGTACTAAAAATTCCTAATGAGTTTGAAACATGATAACTCGGTCAGAAGTAAAGATAGACATTTTTTCAACAGTTAAAAATCTTATGAAATTCCACGTCAACTTACCCCTAGTAGAGATATTTTGGACTTTTTGAAAAGGATATATCAAGTGAGAATTTTTTTTTTAATTCAATAATTTCTATAATTTTGTACCTGAGCTTCAACTCATGCCGTGACTTAGAAAAATAGTGGCCAAAACTTGAAATTTACAGAACGCAATGTTTTAAATCTTATATTTAATTTAAGCAAAGAAAAAGTTGAAAACCCTTACGAGTTCCCGAGATATGACTGAAATTGTCCAAGCATGTCTGCATCGAGTTACAGTCGGCGATCACTGCTGTCGGCCGACTGCAACCCGACGCAGACGCGCTTGGACAATTCTAGTTATATCTCGAGAAGCGGAAAAGATTTTCTTAGTTTTATTGGCCTAAATTAAAGATGAGACTTCAAAGATTACGTCCTGTAAATTTCAGATTTTCGCTACAATTTCCTAGGTCATGACATGATTTGAAGTCGAGGTACAAAATTAGAGAAATTCTTGAATTTTTTTAAAACACTTCTCACGTGATATATTCTCTTCAAAAAGTCAGAAATATCTTTTCTAGGAGTCATTTGACGTGGAATTCCATAAGCTTTCTTAGATTTTTTTTTCAAAAAATGTTTACCTTCATCTTCGACCGAGTTATCGTGTTTGAAAGTCATCATTAATTTTTAGTGCCGCTCGCGCTAGTCGTATAGATACTTTCCGACGGTAGTGTATTATAACAGTAAAAATTATATTTTCAAGATAAAAATGAACTCGTTTTATGGGAATTGAACATGATTGAGTTAAAATAACTTTTAACCATCTGTTACGGGTTCCTATCGTACTGCATGCCGATAATAATTATCGACCTACAATGATTTTGCTCTCGATGAGTAATCGTTAAAGGCTTTCATGCGGAAAATCACTCTGTTCAGCCAACGGTAAATCTCTCTGAAGACAGAAGACTTCTTCTTCGACAAAGTCATATACTTCCGCCTGCTGAACTTTCAAGTTTTAATCCAGCATGAAACAGACAACTTTCATGGGATTAGATGATAGAAAAGATCCCAATTAAAATTCTTATCGAACAATATGTTCTTCTCATTACAAAAAAAAGTCCATTTTAGTTAACTTCTCTCCATACGATATATAATTGTGTTAATGAAATTATTTGTTAATAATTTACTGCAATTATTTTCAAGTAAAAACTTTCAATTAATATAAACAATTTAAATTTATAAGTAGAGAGTTTATCTGGACTGGTATAAAACTATAGAATTAACAATAATAATTTTTTTGACTAGAAAACAAACACATGCGCTATGCGCGCGATTATTATTTTTGTTTGCTTGCGCAATGTTTAAATTAAAATAAAAAATTAATATTAACACAAACTTTTTGTACTTCATAGTATCTATTATCTAACATAATATAAAATATTATATAAAATTTTGATACAGTATGTAGACAATCAAAGCGTTGTATTTTTGATAAAAAATACCAATTTCCAACGAAAAATACTAACATAACCTATTATTGTTCAAATATTTTTAATATTCCTTAAAATTCAATGATTTTTAATTACCAATAGCAATTTCAGACGAAAAACACTAACATAAGATAACGTATTTTCTTTTAAGCCTAAGGTTTTTCTTTTAAAATCACTGATTTCCGGTACAAAATGTTAACATAACCTAAAAATATGCTAAAATTGTAAATCTTTTTTGAAATACAACGATTTTTTATTAAAAGTATCGATTTCAGGTATAATACGCCAACAAGGTCAAAAATTGAATGAAAATTGTGAATTTAATGACTGAATGATAACTTGACAAATCTTATGATTTTTTAAACTAAAAAGACCAATTTTCAATGAAAAACACTAAGACATCATAACGAAAAATAGTTCGAAATTGTTAATCTTCTTTGAAATTTGATAATTTTGTTTAAAATAATCGATTTTCAGTGAAAATGTTAACATAACCTTAAATTGTTTCCAAATTGTAAATCGTCTTTGAAAAGTTGTGCATCTTCTTTAAAATAATATTTCTTTTTTTAAAAATGCCAGTTTCAGACGAAAAACGCTAAATAACTAAGTAAGCAACTGTTCAAAAATTGCAAATCTTGTTCGAACTATAATAATTTTGGTTTCAAAATACCAATTTTTGGTATAAAGCGCTAACATAGCCTAAAATTGTTCACAGTTGTAAATCTTTTTTGAGATCTAATGTTTGTTGTATTAAAAATACCAATTTCTGTTGAAAAACACTAACACAATCCAGAATTGTTAAAAAATTCCAAATCTTGTTCAAATTATAATAATTTTTGTTTTAAAATACCAATTTTCGGTGTGAAACGCTAACATAATCAAAATTGTTAACATTTGCAAATCTTTCATTGAATTCTAATTTTTGAAAATTAAAAATACCAATTTCCGACGAGAAACACTAACATAATCTAAAATTTTTAAAATATTCTAAATCTTGTTCAAATTATGATTTTTGTTTAAAATACCAATTTTCGGTGTAAAACGCTGACGTACACTAAAATTCTTCAAAAATTATGTGCGATTGAAATCTAATGACTTTTGTTTAAAAAAGGTTAATATAACCTGAAATTGTTCGCAAATATTGTTCGTACTATAATGGTCTTCGTTTTAAAATACCAGTTTTTGCTGTAAAGCGCTAACATAAGCTAAAATTGTTCAAAGCTGTAAATCTTCTTTGGAATCTAATTTTTGTTGTATTAAAAACACCAATTTCTGACGAAAAACACTAACATAATCGAAAATTGTTATCGGATTGTAAATCTTGTTCAAATTATAATAATTTTTGTTTTGAAATACCAATTTCCGGTGTAAAACGCTAACACAATCAAAATTGTTAAAATTTGTAAATCTTCATTGAATTCTAATTCTTCCAATTAAAAATACCAATTTCCGACGAAAGGCACTAGCATAATCTAAAACTGTTAAAATATTCTAAATGTTGTTCAAATTATGATTTTTGTTTTAAAATACCGATTTTTGTTGTTAAACGCTAACGTAAACTAAAATTGTTCAAAAATTATGTACCATTAAAATCTGATGATTTTTGTTTAAAAAACGGATTTCCTGTGAAAAAATGTTGATATAACCTAAAACTGTTTGCAAATCTTGTTCGAACTATGATGGTTTTTATTTTAAAATACCAGTTTTTGTTGTAAAACGCTAGCATAACCTAGAATTGTTAAAATATGTTAGTCTTTTTGAAATCTAATTTTTGTTGTATTAAAGAACCAATGTCTGACGAAAAACACTAATATAATTTAGAATTGTTGAAAGATTCTAAATCATGTTCAAATTATAATAATTTTTGTTTTGAAATACAAATTTTCGGTGTGAAACGCTAACACAATCAAAATTGTTAAAATTTGTATATCTTCATTGAATTCTAATTCTTCCAATTAAAAATACCAATTTCCGACGAAAAACACTAACATAATCTAAAACTGTTAAAATATTCTAAATGTTGTTCAAATTATGATTTTTGTTTTAAAATACCGATTTTTGGTGTTAAACGCTAACGTAAACTAAAATTGTTTAAAAATTATGTACCATTAAAATCTGATGATTTTTGTTTAAAAAACGGATTTCCTGTGAAAAAATGTTAATATAACCTAAAATTGTTCGCAAATCTTGTTCGAACTATAATGGTTTTTATTTTAAAATACCAGTTTTTTTGTAAAACGCTAGCATAACCTAGAATTGTTAAAATATGTTAGTCTTTTTTTAAATCTAAGTTTTGTTGTATTAAAGTACCAATGTCTGACGAAAAACACTAATATAATCCAGAATTGTTCAAAGATTCTAAATCATGTTCAAATTATAATGATTTTGTTTTAATATGACAATTTTTGGTGTAAAACGCTAATGTTACATAAAATTGTTTAAGAATTGCAAAGCTTTAAAACCTAAGGACTTTTGTTTAAAAAACAGATTTCTTGTGAAAAACGTTAATATCATCTGAAACTGTTCAACAATTGCAAATTTAATTCGAATTATAATGGTTTTTGTTTTAAAATACTAGTTTTTGGTGTAAAATGCTAACATAACCTAAAATTGTTTAAATATTTGATTCAATTTTGAACTATAGTTTTTAAAAATAAAAATACCGATTTTCGATGAAAAATAGTAACGTAAATAAAAATTGTTGAAAGATTCTAAATCTTGTTTAAATTATAATGTTTTTTGTTTCAAAATACCAATTTTTAGAGTAAAACGCTAACGTAACCTAAAATTGTTTGAGCGTTATGGATTTAGTGAAGTTTATTACTGCCGTATGGAAAAATGGAGTGGACCCTCATGGATTGCCCTCAGGCCGTGAGAAACCCATGAGGGCAATCCAGACTGGCCGCTCATGAAACGACATAATAATTGTTTCCTCATCATTTTGAAATATATTTTGATATGTAAATATGTATTGTTAATATGTAGAAATTAAATAAAAATAAATAAAAAAATTATATTAGTGCCTCTGCCGGGACTTGAACTCGTGACCAACATCTTATCAGACTTCCGTTTTTCCTTTTGACCAACTTATCACAATGTTTATAACTTTTTTCAGACAGAAACTCTTGATTTTCAATAACTGCCCATTTGGATGAGATATTGTGACTACTTGACACAAAAGACAATTTATTACACAAAAAAATCGCTTGACTTTTGTAAACTGAGGCATGGGGGCAACAAGCAACAATGCATTTTTGTAAGTCTGAACTAATCAAACAGAAATTCGTAGTGTCAAAAATATATTAAGCCTTTGGACTTGAAAATTTTAACCGATCGACCATGAGAGCAAACGAGCAGAGCTCCCTGCAGGAGCCCTCGTGGGTTTTACCCTATAGATTGCCCACATGGGCCCGTAACGGGGGCCAACTTTCTAAAGACGGCTAAACCGGGCTTATTCCACACGGTTATGATGATTTACTAATGTTTATTACTGTAAGAAAGATTTTAATTGAATGATCCTCGAATATTTGAATTAAAAATAATGAGACAATTACGTTTAACTCCATGTATTTGAAGTAGCCAACTTAATTTACATATAAGATCTCGTGATAAGATTTTAAATGGCTACTTAAGCGAAATTTAAGTCGCAGCTTCCAGAGAGCCTCTTCACTAATTGCGGAAGGCACGAGCTCTCATTACGATTAATTTTATTTGCTGTTCAAGTCGAGTACTGGAACAATAAAAACGAGAAAGAAGCCTTGACGTAAGTCGTTAAACTTTAAAGTATTTATTACTTAAGCTCAAGTTTTATTCGTTTATTGACAGTAACAGTGAAAATGCAGTGACTTTCTCAACTCGTGTCTTCAATTAATTTAAGTCTCTTTGTACTCGGAATTTCTATTTAGTCTTGTTGAAGTCATGGGGAAAAATTGAAGAAATTGTTGTAGAGATTAAGTACATTATTTCGAACTATTTTGAAATCTTTCGAATTCTTAAAGAAAAATTCTTTTAAATGTTTTTAAATTCCTTAGAATTATTTGAATTCTTTTGAATTCTTCAGAAGAATACTTTTGAATTCTCGTAAATGATTTTGAATTCTTTGGAATTTTGTACAATTATTTAGGACTTTTTAAATAATTTTGAACTATTTTAAAGTAATGAGAAGAATTATTTTGAACTATTTTGAATTCTCTCAAAGTGTTTTGAAGAATTTTTTGGAATTTTTGTAAATGCTTTTGAATTATTTCAAATTATTCACACTTATTTAGAACTCTTCTAAATTATTTTTAATTTCTTGAATTATTTTTGATTCTTTTGAATTCTTTCAAATTCTTTAGAAGAATTCTTTTCAATGCTTTTAAATTGTTTAGAATTATTTTGAATTATTTTAATCATTTTCAACTATTTTGAATTCTTTTGAAGTCTTTTACATTCTTCAGAATTAATTAAAATTTTTTTAATCACTTTGAACTATTTTGCATTCTTTTGAAGTCTTTAGAAGAATTCTTTTAAATAATTTTGAAGTCTCTTGAAGTTTTTTAAATTATTTTGAATTATTTAGGATTATTTTTAATTATTTTGAGCTACTTCGAGTTTTTCTAAAGCCTTTAGAAGAATTATTTTGAATTATTTTGGATTCTCTTAAAGTCTTTAGAAGAATTCTCTGGATTTCATGTAAATGCTTTTGAATTCTTTCAAAATATTTACAGTTATTTAGAACTCTTTTAAATTATTTTTAATTTTTTGAACTATTTTTCATTCTTTTGGAGTCTTCAGAAAGACTCTTTTCAATTGTTTTGAATTCTTTCAAAGTCTCTAGAAGAATTCTTTTAAATTCTTTCAAATTATTTACAATTATTCGGAACTCTTTTAAATTATTTTGAATTCTTTCGAAGTTTTTAGAAGAATTTTTTTCAATGCATTCAAATTCTTTAGAATTATTTATAATTATTTTTTACCATTGTCAACTATTTTGAATTCTTTTAAAGTCTTTAGAAGAATTATTTTGAATTACATATTTTGAATTCCCTCAAAGTGTTTAGAAAAATTCTTTGGAATTCTTTTAAATTCTTTTGAATTCTTCTGAATTATTTTAAATGATATTTAATTTTTTGAACTATTTTTTATTCATTTGAATTCTTTCGAATTCTTTAGAAGAATTCTTTTCAAAGCTTTTAATTTTTTTAGAATTATTTTGAATAATTTTTATCATTTTCAACTATTTTGAATTCTTTTAAAGTCTTTTACATTCTTCAGAATTATTTAGAATTTTTTAAAATCACTTTGAACTGTTTTGCATTCATTTGAAGTCTTTAGAAGAATTTTTTTGAATAATTTCGAAGTCTCTCGAAGTTTTTTAAATTCTTTTGAATTATTTAGGATTATTTAAAATTATTTTGAGCTACTTTAACTTTTTATAAAGTCTTTAGAAGAATTATTTTGAATTATTTTGGATTCTCTCAAAGTCTTTAGAAGAATTCTTTTCAATTCTTTTAAATTCTTTAGAATTCTTTAAAATTCTTTTAGATTATTTTGAACTATTTTGAGTTCTCTTGAAGTATACCCAAGATTTATTTTATTTAGAATTACTAATATAATTAATTCTAAAAATATAAATCTTTTACTACATAATTCACATTATTACTTATAGGAGAAAGGACATTGGAAGAGTTCAATCTACGTAATTCAGATCCCACCAATCCAATGTCCATTTAACAAGTTAAATCAAGATCGTTTCGTTGGTCAGAAAAGCAAGTACATAATGTGGCTCTGTCTCATGAGTTAAGGAACACATGATAAGCCATCTCACCAAAATAATCATACTAACAATTTCAGGGTTAATGTACTCAAAATTATATGAGAAAAAATTTCTTAGTATATTTTATAATTTAACTTTTAATTAAATATGATTAATTTTCATTTTTATGTTATTTTAGAAAATAAGATTGATACGATGTGTTTTTCAAAATTTCAACATGGTCAAAATTGAGTTAGACTGACAAGGGTCAAAATAAGAAAATCTTTTGCAAATTTTAAGCATGGTATATTAAAGATTAGTATTAATTCCAGAGAACACATTTGCGCCGAAAATTAATCGATATAATTCGATTGCAATTTTATTATATTTAAAAATGAAAATTGGAATTATTTTTTAATTATTTTGCACTTCAAAAAGTTCTGGAAGCATGGAACTTCATATCATCAAATTCCCATTCATTTATTCGGGTGACACATTTTCGCAAAAAATGACCGATTTAATTCGACTGAAGTTTTATAATTTAAAAAATAAAAATTGAAATTATTTTTGAATTACTTTGTACTTAAAAAAGTTGTGAAAGTATGGGTCTTCACGTCATCAAATTCCCATTTATTAATTCGGGGGACTCATTTTCGCCTATTTGCGCCAAAAATTGACTGATATAATTTATTGAAATTTTTTAATATTTCATAATCAAATTTTGAAATTATTTTTTAATTAATTTTGCACCTAAAAAAGTTAAAGGAGTATGAGACTCCGCGTCATCAAATTCCCAACAAGTTAGGCTTCATTTCCGGCCTATCGATAACAGAATCGAAACGTGAGTTAACTTTACTTATCCGCACTTGTAAGGCTACGCACGATACGACGAATCTGCACATCTAAAAATTTCGCATTACACTCGTTTGGAAATTTAATTGGATTTTAAAATAACGGCGTACACTTGTAACTGAAGTTTATTCAATTCCAGACTCCAATCACTTTAATAATAAAATTAATAATAAATAAAATCTAATTATATTCACAGTTCACACTAACTAAATCTGAAATAGTAACCTTTCTTTTTTCATTACATAAATTCATCATTTTTATTTATTATTTCTCAAATACTTAGGAACTCTAGTTCCATAAAAATATAGATTTTTTCCAATCCAACATTACTTTTTTTATAGTCTAATATTTTCATTAATCATGACTCATTAATTATTTTTGATGATAAAATTTCCCATTGCTCTAAAAATAAAAATACATGTTTGAGTGCTCCATCATTTCATATAAAAATGATTCATCTTCTCGTTATTTTGTCGAGTTATAATTGAAGAGGAATTTAAATCTCTTCCGGATTCTGCTGCTCGAAATGCCTCGGTAACTTTACTGCCTCTAAAACTAGTGGAAATTGCACAAAACTGCAGCGGCCCCACCCTTCAATAAAATTACATTTTTACTTGCACTTCCTTCCTGCAAGAAGTACTACAAGAACAACTTTTTTTCTTGTATATCATGTTTCTGAACTCTTCTTTTTATAACACGGCATATGTGGTTTAATTACATTAATTACATCACCTCAGATGTCACTGAACCCTCATCAATATACAATATTTCATTTGCAATTAAATAAAATACATTTTACTTTTTAAGCTTTTATTTTTTAATTTATTTGCAAATTTTGTTAGGTATTTAATTTCAAGTCCTAAAAAATAAAAATTGTTTTACTACAAACACTTTAAATAATTTGAAACTTTTTCGGTTTACAAATTACTATTAGGGCTACAGATAAAATTTTATACAATTTCAAAGGATTCGATTCATAATTATTGATTTTCAAAGACCGCACTTATTTGAAAAAATTGTTTAATTTTTGACGTTACATAATAACAATATAAAATTATTTCAATTTTGATGATTTCAATTTTAAATTGTACAATTTTCAAATTTAATGATTCGTTTGAATAATTTTAATTTTTTATTTTCAAGTGTTGAAGGTGATAAAATTTCTATCAATTGAAACTTACAATTTTAATCAAAACTTTTCAAAGTTTCAAACTGAACTTAGTCCTTTTATGAACTTTTTCAATTTCAAATTGTACATTATGAACTTTGCAATTTGGACAATATTACATTCTCACCTCAATAAAATAAATTTCAATATTTCAGCTTTTATTTTTAAATTTATTGCAAAAATTTTGTTAGGTATTCAATTTCAAATCTTTCATAATAAAAATTGTTTAACTACAAAGATTCTAAATAATTTGGAACGTTTTCGGGTTACAATGACTGTTAGGGCGACAAATAAAATTTTATTCGATTTTAAAAGATTTTATTCATAATTGTTCAATTTAATACACCATTCATTTGAATGTGCCTACTGTATAAAGTTACAATCTGAAATTATGCCATTAAAAATTCAAATAAAATTTCTGAACTATGAATGCCTACAATTTAAGAATATGTACTATTTTAAATGGTTTAAAATCAAAATTGGACAATTATAAATTTTCGAATTTGAAGTGATGCCAGTTAGAATATTTTCATTTCAAAAAAGTGCAACTATTAATGCGTGCAATTTTGAAAAAATTACGATTTTCAACAATTCAATCAAGCATTGTCCGTCATTTGAAATTATAAAATTTATATTGATACATTTTTACCATCTGAAATTAATTCAGTGTTAACGATTTTTATTTTAAATCGTACATTTTTGAACTATTCAATTTTGAAATCATACAGTTCTGAAATTTTTAACTTAGTATCATTCAATTGTTAAAAATATTAATTTTTTATTTTCAAACGTTGAATATCATAAAATTTTCAACGATTGAAACTCACAGTTTTAATCAAAACTGTTTGAAGTTTCTATCTAAACGTATTCCTTTTATCAATTTTTCAATTTGGAATTTTACAATTCTGAAGTTTGCAATTTGTACAATATTACATTTCCACTTAACTAAAATACATTTCACTATTTCAGTTTTTATTTTTAAATTTATTGCAAAAACTTGGCTAAGAATTCAATTTTAAGTGCTTCAAAACAGAAACTGTTTAATTACAAAGGCTTTAAATAATTTGGTATGTCTTCGGTTCACAGTTACTGTTAGAGCTACAAATAAAATTTCATACAATTTTAACGGATTGAATTCTTAATTTTTCAATTTCAAACACCACTCATTTCGGTGTGTCTACTTGAATATAAAGTTACGATCTGAAATTATTCAGTGGAAAATTCAAATAAAATTACTTAATTATACGTACCAACAATTTGAGAATACACATTTTTATATGGTTTTAATTTGAAATTGGACAATTTTGAATTTTAGAATTTGAAATGATTCTGTTTGGGATGTTTTCAATTTACAACAGTTGCAACTATTAGGGCGTTCAATTTTAAATAAAATTGTACGATTTTGAAGGATTCAATTGAACATTGTTTTTCATTTGAAACTGTCTAATTTATAATGATACATTTTCACCATCTGAAATTATTTCACTGTTAATAATTTCAATTTTAAATCGTACAATCTTAAACTATTCAATTTTGAAATCATACAGTTTTGAAATTTTCAACTTAGAATGATTCAGTTGCGAATAATTTTAATTTTTCATTTTGAAATGCTTTTAATTAAAAATCATAAAAATTTTAACGATTAAAACTTACAATTTTAATCAAAACTTGTCACAGTTTCAATCTAAATTTAGTCTTTTTATAGAAGTTTATCATTTGAAATTGTACAATAATTATGAACTTTTTAATTTTTACAAGATTGCATTGTATGATTTCGAATCATTAATTTGAAAATTGTATCTAAATCTCATATTTAAAGAGATTTCAGAATTTTTTGATTTTGTTGATACTAAATTGCGTGCTTAAGTCAAGCGCTTCGTTTATCGAGCGAATTGAAAGCAACTGCAAACTTTCAGTGAGAAAATTGTTGATTAAGGTTGAATGAAATTTTCTGGAATGTTTTAGCTCGATCGGATTAATGGTTAAAGAACTATGATTGTTTTAAATTGCAAGCGGAAATCTTAACGCTGCCCGGTGCACGTGCCTCCTCGGTTACAAACGTGTTGCAGCGGACGATATGAACATTGTAAAAACGAGATATCTCTTATTTTTAAGGCATTATTTTTTTATTGTCCTGTTTTTGAATAGGATAACTTCATTCTGCTATTTTCAATGTAAAACAAATGAAGCTGGGATCCCAACAGTGGTCTCATTTTAATACCATTCGAGACTGTTTTGTTCTAAATCTTATTTTAACACCTTAAATTAGGCCTGAAATAATTCCTTCTTTTTACAGTGTTGCAGCTATTTTAAAAAGTAATCCATTCACTGGTTCTTTACTTTATTTATAGCATATTTTAGAAGAGAACAACAGACGGTTCCTATTCTTTCTTTTGGTAACCAGCTTAACGTTCATATCGTCCGCTGCAACACATTCGTAACCGAGGAGGCACGTGCGTCGGGCAGCGTTAAGATTGCTGCTTGCAATTTAAAACATTCATCATTTTTCAACCATTTATCCGATTAAGCTCAGACTTTACAAAAAACTTATTTGAACCTTAATCAAGAATTTTCTCACTGGAACTTTTCCGATTCTTAAAATTCGCTCGATAAACGAAGCGATTGAATGTTGAAATTCATGATTTTATCAAAGTCTCAAAAAAGATTGACAACTTTTTTGTTTATTAAAATATTCACGTTTTTCTTCCTTAAATAGTTTCAAAAGACTCAAACACGTAAATAAGTATTAGTAAAATCTAAAAGAAAATTTAAAATTGCCTAAGTGAGCGCGAGTTGAAGTGACAAAAGTTCGAAATTTTTTGTATTCGAAAAATCTTTTTTTTACCAATTACTTCAAAAACTACGGAACCTACAAATTTTTGCAAAAGAAAAAAGAGATGCGCCTTGAAATTCTCTACAAGCATCAGTCATTAAAATTGAAATACGAACGATTTTTAAAATTGACTTTCAGGACAATACTTCTCAAGCTAAATCCATGCGTATCTCCTTTTGATCGGGAGCGGTTCAATTGTGAACTTTGTAATTTGTACAATAGTGCATTGCATGATCTTTTGAATCGTTAGTTTAAAAATTGTATCTAAATATTTGATATAATGAGACCTTGTAAGTAAATTGAGGCGGGTCGTGTCTTGAAAAACTCGAAATGACCATAAATCTGTACCAAGGATTCTGACAATCGACAAAATTGCCATTCACTGCTTAACAGAGCATTGAGAGTAGACCAACTAAGCGCGCTTCGACCTGTTTATAAAATAACGGCAAGGGAGCTGCAGCTGCTTTCACTACACAAGGAAACCTATCGTTCGAAGGGAAAAAAAAGATTCACCGTTTACAGAATCCATCCACTGAATCCACTCATTTTTTCGAAAAATAACCATTCCGTTACTTTTGTCTT
The DNA here is from genome assembly GCA_032362435.1 of Melikaiella ostensackeni. Taxonomy (NCBI): domain Eukaryota; kingdom Metazoa; phylum Arthropoda; class Insecta; order Hymenoptera; family Cynipidae; genus Melikaiella; species Melikaiella ostensackeni. The sequence continues at coordinate 5,630,491 of JAUMHM010000085.1, read as the reverse complement.
AAATCCAAACAAACGATGCAAAAATACTTCCGGAAATAGTTTTTCATAATTACTCTTATTCAAACGTCAGTTAATTGCATAATGAAAAAAACTACACACAAGAGATGTTTCCTTTTTTTCAATTTGTCATGAGTGTTATTAAATTTTTTTTTAATAAACCATAATTTCCTCTAAGAATTTCTTGCAACCCTAAAATTGATTCTGTACAATAATTATATAAAATAATGTAATTTTAGTTATTTGATATTTACCTCATAGTATGATACACTTTAATTATTTCTTCTGAAATATTTTGGTACTAACAGTTTTTTTAATTTTTGGTATTCTTGATATTATTAATCATCGTTTTTAATCAAACTTCGATTACTCATGAAATTTTTTAGGAAAAACAGAGTCACGAAAAATCGATTACGATGAAAAATATCTTTCTCTGAAGTACTTTTATTACTTTGTAGATACAGATGTTATACATTGTTCACAATCTTATCAAAAGACATATTCTCTTGGTATATTTCACTTAAACCATTGTCTTTCGATCTTGGTGATTTCTTAATACCTTCTTTTTGAAACGTTTTTTTTCTTCATTTTGTTAGTATTTATTTCAACAATACAAATAAGAAGTTTATGAATGAGGAAACAATTTTTGTGTTACATTGAGAAATCAATGAAAAAATGCCATTAATTAAATCTGATTGATATTTAATATTATACTAATAATATATATTATATTGATCTTAATAATATATATAATATTTAATTTTTCAAGTTTAATAACAAATTAGTCTTTTTAAAAAATAGAAACAATCCCAGGTAGAAAAATTCTACATGGTGGAAAAAATTATGCATAATTTTTTCCACTATCTATAATTTGTCTGCCTGGGATGTTTCAACATAGAACAGTTTAGCGAATAGTTTCTTGTGAATAATTATTTTTATAAGTTTAATCTAATCAAAATTATGCATTTCAAAAATTGAAATTTAAAGAATTTGAGTAGGAGAGATCATTTTGTATTAAAATTGTTTTCCTACCTTTGCGCCAATTTGGTTTCCGCACTGACCAGCCTGAAGATGCACGATTTCCCTCATGGTGGTGATAAATGATTTGTTATTGATTTTTTAAAATCAAAATAGAAATTATAGAGAAAAACTAAAAACTTGAAAGAGTCGAATATCCTCGTCAAGTTACACGGTTCCCTCCAGTTCCTTCGTCGCTCGGTGAATGGCACAAGGCTTTAAAACGATCTTCCTTGTCGCCCCTCTTCTTAGGGGAGACCGCGCAAGTGCAGTGTGCATCACATGGCCTAAGTGCAGATGAGAGAAAATAGAAATTCCCATCCAAAACTTTTTCATTTTTTCAAAAAAAAAAAGTGTTAAAGTATTTATATTTAAATTATTTTTTGCGCTATTCAAAAATAAGTAGAATTTTTAATTTTAGACGAAGTATAAAAGAATCCTTACGGAAAATTATTATAGGAAAATGAGTACATAGAAGTTCCTATCCAAAACGTTTTTATTTCTTCCAAAAAAATTTAAAAGTATTTCTATTTAAATTATTCTTCACGCAATTTAAAAATGATTAGGATTGCTAATTTTACACGCAATATAAAAGGACCATTACAAAAGATATTATAGAAAAATGAGGAAATAAAAATTCCTATACAAAATGTTTTTATTTTATCAAAATTTTTTAAAAGTATTTCTATTTAAATTATTTTTTGCGCAATTCGAAAATGAATAGGATTAGTAATTTTAGACGAAGTATAAAAGGACCATTACGAAAAATTATTATAGGAAAATGAATAAATAGAAATTCCTATTCAAAATGTTTTTATTTCTTCCAAAAAAGTTTTAAGTTATTCCTATTCAAATTATTCTTTACGCAATTTGAAAATAATTAGGATTCCTGATAGAAAAATGAGGAAATGAAAATTCCTATCCAAAATGTTTTTATTAAAATAAAACAAATAAATAAAAGAAACTTAAAAATGATTAGGATTGCTAATTTTAGACTAAGTATAAAAGGACCCTTACAAAAAAATATTACTAGAAAATAAGTACATACAAATCCCTATCCAAAATGTTCTTTTTTCCAAAAAAGTTTTAAGGTATTTCTATTAAAATTAATTTTTACGCAATTTAAAAATGATTAGGATTGCTGATTTCACACGAAATATAAAAGGAACCTTACAAAAAATATGATAGAAAACTGAGAAAATAAAAATTCCTGTCCAAAATGTTTTTATTTTTAAAAAAACAAATAAAAAAAAGAAACTTGAAAATGATTAGGATTGCTACTTTAAGACTAAGTATAAAAGGACCCTTACGAAAAAATATTACTGGAAAATAAGTACATAGAAATCCCTATCCAAAATGTTTTTATTTCTTCCAAAAAAAAGCAAATTAAAAAAGAAATTTAAAAATGATTAGGATTGTTAATTTCAAACGAACTATAAAAGGATCCTTCCAAAAAATATTATAGGAAAATAAGTAAATAGAAATTTCTATCCAAAATGTTTTTATTTTTTCAGACAAATTTTTAAGTATTTCTATTCAAATTATTTTTTACGCAATTTTGAAATGATTAAGATTCCAAATTTTAAACGGAATATAAAAGGACCCTCACAAAAAGTGATTGAATTGTGATAGTGTAATAGTGAGTATGCATGATTTTAACTATAAAAATAAAAATCTTATGTAAGGTGTTTCATGAATAAAAGTCATCAAATTCAAACTAAAAATTGATCAATTATTTTCAACATACGAGTACATATGTATAATGGTCTCTAATGCCAAAAATTAACTTTAGGCTCTTGGTGCAACTGCAAAGAATGTCTGAATTGTATGCATGACTGTAAATAAAAAATTAAAAATCTTATGTCAGGTGTTTTATTAGTGAAAGTCATAAATTTCAAACTGGAAATTGAGAATTTATCTTCCACATACATATGTAGAATGGTTTTTAATGCCAAAAATAAAAGTTTTGAGTCTTGATTCAACTACAAAGAATTGTAACATGGTGAGTATGCATGATTGTAACAAAAAAATTACAAATCTCATGCTGGGTGTTTTCTGAGTACAAGTTTCGAATTCGAACGGGAAATTGAACATTTTCTTTCTTCATACATATGCAAAATGGCTTTCAAAGCCAAATCAAACTTTTTGTATCTTGGTGTAACTGCAGAGAATGACTGAATTGTATGCATGATTGTAACTAAAATATCAAAGATCTTATGCTCGGTGTTTTATCAATAAAAGTCATAAGTTCCAAACCAGAAATTGAGAATTTATTTTCCCCATACATATGGAGAATGGTTTTAATGCCAAAAATAAACGTTTTGAGACTTGATTCAACTACAAGCAATTGTGACATAGTGAGTATGCATGATTGTAACCAAAAAATTAAAAATCTCATGCTGGGTGTATTCTGAGTACAAGTTTCGAATTCGAACTGGAAATTGAGCATTTTCTTTCTTCATACATATGCAAAATGGCTTTCAAAGCCAAATCAAACTTTTTGTATCTTGGTGTAACTGCAGA
>JAUMHM010000085.1:5595255-5620000 GCA_032362435.1 Melikaiella ostensackeni | reverse complement strand
ATTCGTTACTTCCTTCAATTTCGACCAACCAGGATTCGCCGTGGAATCCGTATCCTTTCTAGTCAAAGGATCGATAGGCCGTCCTTCCGCATTCTCTATGCATACTGAACATCGAGATCTAGCCAGCTTTTGCCCTTTTGCTCTACGCGAGGTTTCTGTCCTTCTTTAGCTGGCCTTAGAGCACCTGCGTTATTCTTTGACAGATATACAGCCCCAGTCGATCTTGTTTTCGAAAAAAAAATTAAGAACCAACAAATATTTTTTTTAAATACATAAATTCAAAGATGACGAAGAAGACAATGCTTTTTGCGTCAAAGTACTATAATATAGATAAGATTCCGCTATTACTAATGTTGACAGACATTCAAGATAGCTTTTGTTGATGCTTGTTCATGTTAAGCTGATAAGCTTCTGGATAGATGTGCAAGGTCATTCTTGTAATGTGCCGTATGAGAATAGTTAATCGCTTTTCAGGGAAATGAATATTAAAAAAGAATTCATATCTATGACAAACCTTTTTATTTACTATATTAGTTTCACATTACTTTCTAGCTTTCGATTTTCCGTCAAACTCATTATTTTAGTGTTTGTTATGTCCTCCACTTGATTCTGTAAGAAAAAATATAAAGTTTATTATTTGAACCGTTGGAAAATATATAATTTAAAACTATCAAGTAGGTTAGTCTACACTATAGCGGTGAAGAAGAAATTTTGTGATTTTTTTCCACTGCACCGTAAAAATTTGATATTTAAAACGAATAAAAAAAGCGAATACAAAAAATACGAATATATCTGAAATCCCAAATCTGAAATCTGAAAATTGATATAACTCTGAAATTCCAAAACGAATATATCTGAATAATTTAAGAAAAGCTAATTTTAACACGTGGTTTAAAGTACGGAAATATATATTTAATTCATCCGGGTCAAAGGAGACTTTACGGAGCCCCAGCAACATACCCGTTGATTAAAAAAAAAATAGCTACTATGGGCACAATTCTACAGTGCGAAAGACAGGCAAAAAATCTATTTCTTCAACACATGCGTGAGAACCGCGGGTTTTCGAGCGTGTGAAGCGGGCTGCAAGTTACTGTTTGTTGACCAGGGAGAAAAACTGGGAAAAAACTTGACAACAGGGGAAAAAACTTATAACAGGAGAAAAACTCTAAACGCGGTGCTCTCTAGCGGAGAATTTTAGCAGCCGACATGGCGTTTCAGTATGATGTTTTCATGACGAGCAGACGACTCACATATACAATGGTATTTTTCACTTACGGAAGGCTTCGACCCCCGAACCCCTCAGAGGCGGTTTCTCCCCCTTCACCCCCAACAGGGCTCCGACCTGGATCCGTCTTACGCCCGAAACTACGTGCGTTCGCCTTCTAGTATCGCTTCACAAAACTCGAAAAACCGCGTATTTCGAACATATTTTGAAGAAAATATCGTGTGTGCTACAGGAGGAAGGCATTTTTTGTCTTGCGCGATGTTTGCAGAGCGAGTTCTTATGAAAAATTTTTTGTGTACGAAAAACGAACACCCAAAAAGTTCACAAATCAAAAATAGACTTCGAGACTACCCGCTTTTCCGGGTCATTAGAGACAAATGTACAATAAATGTACAACAAAAAAAAAGAGGAACCTCACATTCTTTCTTTACTCCGCCTATTTTATACTAATAGGGACCAACATGTTTCTAAGCCAATTTAGACTTCCTCATCAGGGGTAATTTATAGGAGTACTACAGTTATGAATAATGTAACATATATTAAGTAAATTCAAATATTACCTGAAAATAAAAAATAAATCATTATAAAATGTTGTTTGGTCAATCTTTCGATTTTCTTATTAAAATCGAAAATCTTTTAGATCAAATGAAAATCACTTTCTCAGGAAAATTCTATTGTTCTAAAATGGATATCACCGGAAAGTTCTGTGTATCTGTGCATGGCAAGATTTTTAACCAAATTGAAAATGGATTTCTTAAATTTATTGGTATCCTCATTAAAAGTTTCTTTGTTTTCTTTTTTTATTAAAGTCAAAACATTTTTCTTGTTGATTTTATCAATAAATCCCTCTGTAATGCATCCACTCTAAGTTTTTACTAATTGAATAAATTCTTTAATACTTTTTACCGGTCTTCCAATAACATCCATCATAAAATTATATTACCCTCAATTTTGATCAATTTCGCTAAAAACCATATCAACATAAACAGGAAAAACAGAACAGATAAGATAATTTTTCAACTTCTTGCGAAGAATATCCAGAAATTGTAATCCAATGTTTTGTAAAGAATTTACCACAACACTAATGGAACAAACATTTCAATTATTTATTGGAAATATAAAATTTTGTTAATCTTATTTTTCTTTTCAAGTATAGAGACAGTAATTCACTTTTAAATATAAATTTTAATTTATAAGAAAAAGATTTTTCACTGTGAAAATTCTTTTCGATTTTAACCCGGAAGAAACTTCAGAGATACGAAGTGTAGCGATCAAAAGCTAGGTAGTCTCGAAGTCTATTTTTGATTTGTGAACTTCTTGGGTGTTCTTTTTTAGTACACCAAAAAATTTTCAAAAGAAATTAGATTTTATTTCGATCTTTAAGAAATTTTAAAAGAGAGACATTGAGGAAACATTTGTTCCAATCTGCAGGGTTGCCTATGAATATGGTACTATTAAGATTTCTTTTAATTGAGGTATTAATGATTTACTTAATTTACGGAAAGATATCCATTTTCATTTGAATTTAGTATACGAATTTGAGTAAGCTAGCAATTCTTAGAAATGTGTTATTGTTTTGGTTTATCACCTTTTTCTTTTTTGAAAAATGGAATAATCTGAATGGATTGGTTCTGAATCAACCCACGAAATAGAGTTATATGGTTTTTGTTTTGTAAAATAATTTACTTTAATATTGATAGTATCTATGATAAACTGAACTTCATTCAGTACCATAAATGTATAAATAAACAATATTTCAATCAATTATTGATCATATTTATTATTTGAGTAAATTATCTTATACAGCAGAAATATCAGATGACTCTAGTTTTCAATTATTTTCTATGTATGTATATTGTCATAGTTATGCATTTAACGATAATGAAATGCAAACAAAAGTTGCAGATATAAGTCTGAAAAATAATATTCACTTTACATATTTTTAGATACGATAATCTTGTATAAAATTAAGAAAAGCATTATTTGGGATTTATAATGGCGACAATTAAAAAATGGTCTTATTAATTGACATGAAACTTACAGAAAGCATGTTCAACATGTTTAAGAAGTTACATATGTAGTTTGGAAAAATAAAAAATATTGGTACTCGAAAGAAGAGAAAAAATCCATTTTTTAGTTAAAATGTCAAAAAATGACGATTTTCTGGGCTGATTTTCTTTGTGTTCGAAAAATTTTGACATTTTAATTTGAATTTAAGTAAATGAGCATGCTAAAAAAATCATGCCGAATGGAAATTTAAATTACTCCAAAAAGACTAATTTTCAATTGCCTATACATACATACGACAAACTCAAATAAAAATGAACATATTCCATTTTTTTCCTACTATTCTCAGAGATGTTTTAAATAATGGTGACGATCAATTTTGATTAATTTGTTGTTACGAATAAAAAAATTAATATCAAGTTGAAGACCATTTTCCGACATTTTTCATGTTTTTAAATCGAACATTTTTGAGGCAGCACTTAGAATAATCCGATTGAGTTCTTCTAGGGGTCAAACTTCATTATTCGATCCAAATTTTGAAAAAATTGAAAAGTGTTTCTCCTGTTTTTTTAGCCTGTTTTGAAGCACTCTAAAAATGATCTAAAACTAGATAGTTTTCTCTAATAAAATAAGTAATCTTACCAGGGTTGTTATTTACAGAAGGTTGCGGATTTTCGTCTTCAAAAATTTGTTGAGGATTTTCAGTTTGATTTCCAAAATCTTTTGCTCGATAAAATACACTCGAACAGCCTATTTCATCCTCGGCACCCAAACAGTCAACTACACCATTGCATTGCTTTCGGGTTGGCAGACAATGTTGTGTACCAGTTTGACACTGGAACCCTGGACAATTTTCTTTAGGACTCAGAAAATTAGCTCCTTGATGAGGATCACCTTAAAAAAAAAGGCCAAATTTTTGTTTAAACTTCTAGAAATTATGATTCGCGCGCTACGTGCTTGAGAATTTTCTTTCCTTACGAAAAAGTATTATAGGATATGAAGTACACGTATGAATTTTTCAAGAGCATAGGAAAAATTGTCGGTAAAAGTATACGCGCTCATACTTAAAAGTATATTTTTAACTATTGGCGCGTATATTTCATTTTCTATAATACTTTTTCATAATGTATTAGCAGTCCAATTCTTAATATAAATATTTTAGGGTGGCTTCTAAATAAAAACAAATTTTTTGTCTTTTCCCGGTTAACAAATATTTTTCCAGGTCATTAAAATTTAAAAATTTAAACTTTCAAACCTCAAAAATTTTTCAACTTTAGTATTAAATACTTAACTACAAGGTGAAATCATTATAGTGTAAAACTACAAAATTGAAGCCTTTTAATGTATGGGACATTATTTCTCAACTATAATCTATTTTGGTGATTTATAACTCTGTTAATACCAAAAATCACAATGAAATCCGTTCTATATAAGGGACCCTCAGTAAACTACGTAACCAATTTTGGAGTATTTTTAACCCCCCGTCCTCCCTCGTTGACAATCATAGTCTAGACTTTACCCCCCCCCCCCCCACTGAAAGTAACGTAGCCGTTAGCTAAACACGGATTTCATGTTTATTCTATGTTTTTTCGCGTTTCTAGTGAGTATATTTATGAAACGCTTTGAACTGTGAAGATTTTGAATCGAAATAAAATTTTCAACAAAATAGTAGAATGCTAAGCCAAAAAAAAGATTTATTTTCTACTAAAAGAGATAAATTTTCAAACAAAAAAGACGAATTTTCGACCAAGAAAGATGACTCTTCTACCATAAAAGATGAATTTTCAATCCAAACGGACGAATTTTCGACCAAAAAAGGTAACTAAAAAAATAGCTGAATTTTCGACCTACAGACATGAATTTTCAACCAGTTGAATTTAACGAGAAAAAATGAATTTTTAACAAAATAGGTCAATCCTCAACCAAATAGATAAATTTTCAACCCCAAAAGACGAATTTTCAACAAAATACATTAATTTTCTGGCAAATAATTCATGTTTCAACTTGTAAAGAATAAATTTTCAACCAAAAATGAAATAGTTAAATTTGCAGATAAGAAACTTAATCTTTAACCTAATAAAAAACGAACTTTAAGCAAAATAGTTGAATTTTCAAGCAAAGAGGTGAATCTTAATAAAATTAATTTTTAATAAATTAGTTCAACTTTCAACCAAGTGGTTGAATTTTTAACCAAGCATGATGAATTTTTAAACAAATACTTAAATTTTCAACCAAAAGAAATGAACCTTTTACCAACAAGATTAACGTTCTACCAAAAAAGACGAATTTTCAACAAAATTGTTGAATTTTGATGCCAAAAATATTATTTTTCAACAAAAAAGTTAATTTTCTAACAAATAGTTAAATTTTTAAATAAGTTGTTTAATTTTCAACTAAAGAGCTGAATTTCCTACTATAATAGTTGAATTATCAGCCAAGAAAATCAATTTTCAACGAAAAACTTATATTACAAGCAAATAATTGAATTTCCAACCAAAATGATGAATCCTCTGTCAAAAGAAATAAATTTCTTACAAAGTAGTTTAGTTTTAAGCCAGGTCATTGATTTTTCAATGAAAAAGAAATGAATTCTTAACGAAACATGTAACAGTTGACATTTCAAACAAAAAAGATTTCAATTTGGAATTGAAAACAGTTGAATTTAACCAAAAAGACGAATTTTTAACAAAATAGTTGAAGCCTCATTCAAAACAAATTAAAATTCAACCAAAAATGGAACAAATTTTCAATACAATAGTTAAATTTTCAACCAAAGAAATGAATTTCTCATAAAGTAGTTCAACTTTCAACCAAGTAGTTGAATTATTGACAAAAAAAATGACTTTTCAACAAAAAATAGTTGCACTTTCAACAAAATAATAAAATTTTCAACTAAACAGTAGAATTTTTACCAAAATTTTTACCAAAAATATGATAGTAGACATCTCAACCAAAAAAAATAACATTTAACGAAAAATTGTTAGATTCTTACTATTGAGTTCTATTAAATCAGTTCACATTCAAACGAAAGAACAAAAAAAGAGAATTTTCTTGAAAACAGGGGAAAAGAAGAATTCTTTAAAAAAGGGGAGAAGAGGGGAATAGGGGAAAGAGTGTGAAGTTTCAAATATGAAAATTATGTTCAAACTTATTAAATTATTATTGAGCTGCACCGTTGCAGGGCCATTTTGTGCAAAATTCGCAAATTTTGTTAAACTTTATCATCAGAAAACGTATTAAACGTTATCTAAACTCGTAACGCTACTTCTATGACCCCCTCCCCCCGCTTGTTACCAACCGCAGGATCTTGAAACTATGTAAGTCGATAAAAATTAATAATTTTAAAATTGTGCATGACGCTTTCTAAAATTCAATCACTTCAATCTAAAGTACAAAAATAATAACTTGAAAATCAATGATAAAGCATTTCCATGCAAGGGGAACAAGTTTATGTTGCTTATTCAAATGAGAAGACAATTTTATAAGATATCAAAAAAAAAATACCTTTGGTCAAAATGACTTATACTATAACAGTATAAGTTATTTTGACCAAATATATTTTCGCGACTTTTTTGTCATTTTAGTTTGACAATAATTGTCAAATTGATATGACAAAGAAAGTCGCGAGACAAGAAACACGCAAAAAGCAAACGGAAACATAGAAACACATAGGAGTTTCAATGTGGAAAAAGTGAATGAATGAAGAAACTCGAAGATTATTAATAATAATTCTCATTAATTAAAACTGATTAACATTCAAAATTTAATTTAATTTACTTACGAATCACATTTTGTATCCAGGGTGCATATTTGCTAACTCTCGTATATGCCCCTGGTTCATTTGGTTGCGCACAACCTTCCCCATGACTAACTATACCAGCAACAAACCACTGAGATCCCGCATTTGGACTTCTGTAAAATTGAAAAATGTCTAGCATAAAGTATATTGAAATTTTCTAATATTTCTAAAAAAAAAACATTTTTTAATGTAAGTTTTGCTTACGTGCACATAAGAGGGCCACCGCTATCGCCTTGACAAGCATCTTTCCCACCTTGTTGATATCCAGCACAAATTTCACCATCATTTTGATCTAGAATATGCTTACAATGTGGCAATATCGGGACTTTAACTTCACGCAAGTGATCAGCTGAAATCAAATTGAAAATATATTAGGAAAATTAAAAATATGGATCTGTTTAATAATGTATATCTGTGATACTTACGATCAGGACCATGTTCGTAGGTAGCACCCCAACCAACTACGACACAACTTGTTCCTGGTTGAGGGAAATTGGCAAAATCAGGAATACAAGCTGGACGGACCCAACGATTGAAACTAAGAGGTTGATCCAAAAGCAAGAGGGCAATATCATTTCTCATTGTACGCTGATTGAATTCTGGGTGAACAGCTACACGGATAGCTTTTCGAATTTGTGCCATTGGTGAAAAAGAATGACGACGAAGCATGCCAGCTTGTACTTCGTAATAATGAAATGTGAACCTGAAAATCAGATAATTTCATCATGTTTTTTGGATTTTCTTGAGATATTCTATAATAGGGTGGTCCAGTAATCGCAAAGTTTGAAAAATGCAGTGTGCACTTTTTCATCTGATAATTAAGACTTCAAGTGAACCTAGACCGTTGCAGCAAGAGAGATACCTTCATATTTACTGTGGACTGCAAGGTTTCATCTGATTGAATTAAATTTGCTTAAGGATTTTCTTTTTTTAAAATAAAGAAACAAGAGTTTTTAAGTGCACATTGCATTTTTCAAACTTTGCGATTTTTGGACCGCCCTGCTAAGCAACTAGCCAAAACCGGAAAAAATATCAAACATACTCATTTACACAATGAGCAGCAGTTACAATCCAAATTTCATTTACGATTGCGCCTCCACAGTGGAAGTTTCCATTTTTGTAAAGAGCAACAACAAACGGCCAATCTTTCGGTCTGCTTGCTCTTCCTCCCACAACTCCAACCATCGGATCAGTTTCTCCATCCTCAATTAATTGATCTGCTTGTCGAAAATTTTTTTCCGAAGGAATCGAGCCATTTTTATTGTCCTCTCGTCGGTACATATTCTGCAGATAAAATTGTTCCTGGATTCTAGTACCGCAAAGCATCGGTGGACACTGAACAACAAATGGTTTGTTTAAACAGGTTGGAATCAATTCTGGAAAACCGTTGACACCTTCTGTTATAAAAGGTCCTTGGACAAATTCTTGCACTGGGGAGTCATGAAAAACTGGCATTTGGCTGAAAATATTATTTTTCATCACAAATAGCAATACTCCCAAAGAAAATCGTTTTAATATAGAATTTTTTTATTATATAATAAAAAGTCCTACTTTTGATATGCTAGTGGTCCAGTTTCAGGTAAGCAGGCATCTCTTGCCCAAAAGGTCGAATAACTACAAACTGGATACCACTGTCCTCTCCAATTTTTGTGCAAGTATCCAGTTGTATGTCCAACAGCAAACAACTGAAATATTAAAAATTATTTGATAAATATTTGACACTTAATTTTGCAAATGGATAAATATTTGAAGGAAGATCAAGTATTCTATAAATGGAAGCATACGTCTTTAGCTCCTGAAGACGAGGTGGTTAAAATAGAGCAATCTTTCTCGTCCTTTCCATTTGGACAATTTTGAATTCCATCACATCTTCGTTCCAAAGGAATGCAGTTTTCATTTTGCAGTCCTGGGTTTAGATCGTCACAACTGAAGGAATTTGGAGGGCAACCTGATTTAAATTTAAAAATCGAGAATTAAAAGAAAAAAAGACATTTAGCATAAGATATGGCTTGAAATAAGGCGTTGCAATAAAAATGATAAAGAATAAATCCCAATCAGTTACAGGATAATAATGTAAATTGCACAATTTACCAAAACATCCCAATTCATCTTCTCCACGTGGACAATCAAAGTAGCCATCACAAATACGATCCCTGCCAACGCGATCTCTACATGAACACAAAATTTCATCGCTTGCATCACTACAATCCACTTTGCCATCACACCAACTAGTTTGAGGAATACAAATAATTCCATCCTTGCACATCATCTTTCCAGGTGGACAATTTCCGGTCCAAGCTGAAATCAGTAAAAATTTTAGAGACCGTAAGGCCTCCCTTACGAAACAATATTATAGGAAAATTACACTCAGAAAACAGTTTGGTTGAATCAACAAAATTTTTGTTAGTTCAACGATACAATATGATTATTAAATAGACACAAAATATTTAGTTGACAAAACCAAATTTTTTGGTTGTTATAACCATATCTTTTGATAGATGGAGTGATTGGTTGATTCAACCAACAACTGTGGTTGGGTCAATCAAATATTTTGTTAGATCAACCAAAATTTGTTTGATTCAACCAAATTTTCGTGTATATCCAAGAAACAGTTTTTGTGGTTCAAGAAAATTTTTTTTCTTAGTGCAGTGTAGGCATATAATGGTTTTTCTGTAATGAATTTCCTATAATTTATTCGCAATTATAGGAAGTTCATTGTAAAAAATCCTTATATAGAAAACGATTATAGGATAATCAGCGTTGGAATAAATAATATAAAAATATTGAAGGGATTAATGTAAAAAGTAGGCAAACTACAAAGGAAATGACTTATTTTAAACCAGTCATAATCTCATATGGAAGTAGGTACACAAAAAGAGCAATTCTCCACAAATAAACTTTACACGGCAAAAATCTGCAAATTCCCTTGAAATCTTTAAAACCGCTTAAAATTCAATTGAAAACCAAGAAAAATTTTCTTGGAATCTCTTGAAATCTCTTTATACCTTTGGAAATATTTTTAAATCCATTAAAATCTGTGAAACCTGTTCAAATCCATAGAAATCCCTTGAAAACTTTTAATCCCTTTTAAACTCCTTTGAAATCTTTGAAATACTCGAAATAGTTTAAAATCCTTTGAAATCCCTTGATATTTTTTTAATCTCTTAATATTCCTTGTAATCTTTTGAAATAACTTAAAATCTTTAAAATCCTTCGGAATTTTTTAAATTTCTTCATTTCCCTTGAAATTGTTGAATTCCGTAGAAATTCTTTGAAATAAAATTTAATTTATTTCCTAAAGTTCTCTACAAATTCTTTGAAATCCCTTAAAATCCCTTGAAATCTTTGGAAATTGTAATAATTAAAATAAGTAGAAATCATTCGAAATCCTTTGATAATTTAAATTAAATTTATTCTTCCCTAGAAATCTCTGAAAATATTATGAAAGAAAATTTAAAATACTTTAAATTCCCTTTAAGGTTTTGCTTTGGACTCGCTAGAAATTTCTTGAAACTTCATTCTCTAAAATTTACTTCTTCATAAATCCCTCAAAATTTTTTAAATGTCTTAAAATTCTTTGGAATCTTTTGAAATAACTTGAAATCTTTAAAATCCTTTTACATCTTTAAAAATCGAAAGAATCCATTAAAATAAGTAAAAATCATTTGAAATCCTTTGAATACAAATTAAATCAAACTTATTCATCAAGAATCTCTAGAAACCGTTCAAATCCCTAGCAATATTTAAAATTCCTTGAAATACCTCAACATCCTTAGAGATTCAATAAAATCCTTTAAATCTTGTGAAATTCCTTGAAATACATTCAAATCTTTTGGAATCTCTGTAATTGCTAAGAATGCCTTAAAATTCAATTTCATTTCGTTTCTTTTCCAAAATAGAATCCTGGGAAATTTCTTGAAATCTGGTAAATCCTGTGAACCCCCTCGAAATAATTTGAAATTCTACGTTAAGTAAGTAAATAAATCATTCGTTTGTAGTATTCCTATTTTTCATATTATTTCTTTGAATATTTTAATATTATTTATTTCTATACTGATTTTCTATAATCATTTTTCTAGAATCGCGAAAAAATTATAAGAAATTCTTTACAGGAAAGTCATTACAGGCCTATACTGAATTTAATCTTTTGAATTTAATTTACTTCATTATTTATTCTTGATCCTTGTAATTTTTAAGTATTTCAAGGAATTCCACAGGACTGAAAGGATTTTATTAAATCTCCAAGAAATTAAATTCTCTTAATTCTATCCAAAACAGTTTTAAAACGCAACTGATATTTGAAAATCATTATAGGTTTATACTGAATTTCTCATAATGACCAATTCGACTTCAAATCATGCAGAGAAGTCCAGCTTAGGGAGTCACAATGATTTGATATTTGGATACATTACATTCTAGAGTGAAAAATAAAGAGACAGGTATTTCACAGTTTGACCAACAAAGTTTTGCTTAAATTTTTAAAAATTCGTTTTGAAGATTATCTACGAATTCTCAAAAAATTACAAAAATTTTTTGAGATATAGAAGGTAATATGCAGTGGTTTTCCCAAGAACGAAATCTAGGAAATATGTAGTATCCTATATGTTTGAAGTATATCATACGACCATCTATCTTTCTCGAGAAAAAAAAATGTTTGAAAGTGGGGTTTTTGAGATATTCCATTTTCAAGAATTTTATAATAACAGTCGCCATTTTAACATTTTTCAAAATTTTCTCACTTCATCTAGAATTAATCCTAAGAACTAGAATTCCCACGTCAAATAAAAAAAAATCCTGAACATGTATGCTCGTTCATAAAATAATGCATAAAAAAATGTCTTTAAATGATTATAAAAAAAAATAACATTTTTTTGGTCAAATTGTGAAATACGTGTCCGTTTTTTTCACTCCTGAATGATATATTCAAATACCAAATCATTCTGACATCATTTGCTAAACTTTCCTTAAAATGTTGCATGATTTTAAATGGAATTGGTCTAATACTTTTTCGTAAGGGTTAAAACCATAAGCCTTTAATTACCTCCAATAATGGTGTTCGAAGGATTATAACGAGCGTTATCAATGTTGTTATTAGAAAATTCTCTTTCATCGGCTTCCGAACTCCTGAAAGGCCCCCTCTGGAATTCACCACCCGGAGCACCAGACACTGGGGCAAATTGGAAAGTCGGTGTTGGAATGTAAGTACAGTAGTAAGGTACAGTTGGTGGCATTTGATTGATCTGATTGTTTTGGTTTGGAAACATATTTTGTCCAGGTCCTGTTGGTCCAATTTTTTGGAATTGCATCTGAGGATTTTGTTGCATTTGTGGAGCGTTTTGATGCATCTGTGGCAATGGTGCGTAGGGCATATCAGGTGGTCGTTGAGGTGGTCCAAAAAATTGTCCAGCCGGATTCATCTGGTTCGGCAAACCTTGATATTGTCCTTGCGTTCCAAAGGGAACCCCTGAAATCACAAAAAGAAACATAAAAAATAAAAAACAATTTCAAAAATTAAATTTATAAAAATGCTATTGCAGATTATAGTTTCAAAATTTTACCAGGTCCTGGAGAAGGAAATGCTCCTAGACTGGGTGGTGGTGGTCCATAAAAGCAGACAGGATACGGAGTCCAAGTTACCGTAGGAGCGATTTGAACCTGGTGGCTTACGGACATCGTTTCAGCGGTAGGATTTGTGCCCTGTGGAAAATTATAATTTCCATTTTGACAGTCACTTCCGAATTTCTGTGTTTTACCAAAGGGGCTATTAGACATTCTCGATCCATCAACGTTCTCACCATCGCTCGTAGTAGCACTTTCCAGATTCTCCTGCGTACTTACTTGAATGGGTTCTTCTGTCGGGTTTTGTGTCGGTTTTTGTGTGTTCCAACCAGAATCCAAATTTTGGGATTTGCTCATGTCTTGATAACCATTATTGTCTGTGATATTAACCGTAACTTTCGTACCGTTTCCAGGTAACATATGAACCTTAATTTCAGGGGGTGAAATGTAATTCGACTTTTGGATTTCCGAGTTACCTTGTCCTAGACGATTCATTGATGAGTCCCAAGATGGTATCTCTGGGGCTTGGAAATGCGGAAGATTTTCCAAAAAAGGATCTTGGATTTGTGGACCATTTTGATAAACAGGACCGTTTGAGAAAACAGGATTTTTTTGATATGTTGGTCCATTCTGATAAATAGATCCACTTTGAAAAGGACGGGGGTTTTGGTAAGAGGGCCCGTTTTGATAAATTGGACCACTTCCATAAAGATAACCATTTTGATAAGAAGCTGAGTTTTGGTTACCACCAGCATTTTGGTATCCAGGTGAGTTTTGGTAACCAGGAGCATTTGGGTTTCCTGCAGAGTTTTGGTTACCAGGAGCGTTCTGATAACCACCAGCATTTTGGTTTCCAGCGGAGATTTGGTAACCAGGAACATTTTGATAACCACCAGCATTTTGGTTTTCAGCTAAGTTTTGGTAACCAGGAGCATTTGCGTTTCCAGCTGTGTTTTGATAACCAGGAGGATTTGGGTTTCCAGCTGTGTTTTGGTAACCAGGAGCATTCTGATATTGACCAGGATATTGATAACCAGGATTCTGATAACCACCATTTAGAAAACCACCAGTGTTCTGATAACCAACAGCATTTGGATAACCACCAGAATTCTGATAACCACCAGCGTTTGGGTAACCACCAAGATTCTGATATCCACCAGGGTTCGGGTAACCACCAGCATTCTGATAACCACCGTCATAACCATGATATGGATGACCATCAGTTTGAACAGGGCCATCTGCAATGGGCTTTTCCGACGTAGGTTTTCCAATTATAGTCGTATTTTTTAAGATATTAGTATACACGACGCCATCCTGAACTTTTGTATTGTTGGTTTTTACTACAAAAATTTCCGTATTCGGATTACCGCCATACTTATTTTTCGTATCTGATTTTTGGGTAGTTTCAGGATCATCATTTTCCGGAATTGGGAGAGGAATATACTCTGGTTGTTCACCAGCTGGCATTGGAAATACATCGAAGGCTTCACGATTGGAAGTACGAGATTCTTGAGATGAATCATCTAATGGTATATGACCCTGATCCTGTAATTTACGACACTGAAGACAAAAATTGAGATTCTTCAATTTAGTTTGCTGATTTGTCTCGGAAAGTAAAGCCATGACTTGCTCAACTTGATTCACATTTTCGTCAAATCCGTTTGTGATACTCAACATTTCCTTCATCAGTTTCTGGCACTTTTCATGACTCTGCTGACAAGACTTAATTTGTCTCTCGTCAATACTTCTTTTTAATCTCTGTCTGCTAGTTTTGGAAATTTTCTCTAATTTCTCCCAAGTGTGGGGATATTCAGAATAGGAAGGTTCATTGGCAATCTTGAATTCTTCGAATGGTGTTTCTTCTGTGATCATGGTCTTGTCTATCAATTCAAAATGAACCTTCGGGTAGCTATTTTCTGAAAGAAAGAGGATAGAAAAATATTTTAGAATGTGAAATTTTCCGTGATTCAATTAATTCTAATGAAATAATTGGAAATGTCATAAAATATCTAGACATTCTTGGGATCAGTGAATGACTTTCAAATTCTATGGAATTTCGTCGAAATATCAAGAAATTCTGTTTCAAATACCAGAGGATATTTTTCAAAATATTTTATCGAGAAAAATCATTCAAAATTCTATGAAATTCTTCGAAATTGCATAATATTCCATAGAAATACTAAGATAGGTCCTGCAAAACACGTAATAACAATGCCTTAAATTTCTATTAAATATTATAAAATTCTTTGAAATTTCATGAGTTCTTATCAAATTCCTCGAAATATGCAAAATTCTATAATAAATTAAATAAATGCTTTTAAGCGTCATGAATTATTATCCAATCCCATAATACTTTCAAATTGTATAAAATCTTGTAAAAATATTAGAAAATCCCATAGAAATTCAAAGAATGACTGGAAATAGCTGAGGATACTCTTTAAATATTTAAATATTTTAAAATATTTCGAGATTCTATCGATTCTGACAAAAAACTTAAAAATGCCATAAAGTATCTTGAAATGTCAAAAAAGGCCATAAAATTGTCAGAAATATCATATGAAATTCTTTTAAATTGCATGCTACCTCATAAAAATACCAAGAAGTGAAATCAGCCAAATGCCTTATAATAATAAATTCATTAAAATTCTATTAAATATTACTTAAATCTTTGGAACTCCATGAATTCTTATCAAATTCCATAAAATTTTACAAAATTCAATAATAAATTGGAGAAGTCCTGTTAAAAGCCATGATTTATTATCAAATATCACAATAAATTAAAGAAATCGTTTATACATCGTTTATTTTCAATTACGGTGTCCGATGAATAATCGAATTACATTAATTTCTATAAATTGTATAAGAATATCAGGAATTCTCATAAAAATTCAAAAACATAAGTGAAAATAGCAGAAGATATTCTTCAAAATATTCAAATATTTCAAAATATTTCAAAATTCTATTAATTCTGATGAGAAACCTGAAAATATCATAAAATATCTCGAATGCCATAAAAATTCTCAGAAATTCCTTACAAAGTTCTTTAAAATTGCATACTATCCCATAAAAATACCAAGAAGTGAACTCAGCTAAATGGCTAATAATAAATCATTGAAATTCTATTAAATATTTAAGAAAATTTTTGAAACTCCATGAATTCTTATCAAATTCCATAAAATTTCCCAAAATTCCATAATAAATTAAATCAACAATGCTTTGAAATATCATAAATTGTCATTAAATAAGTCGTTTATAATTCTGGTGTCCGATGAATAATCGAATTACTTTTAAATTATATGAAATCTCTCATAAAAATGTCAGAAAATCACATGGTAATTCACAAAACATGACTGCATTCAGCAGAGGATACTCTTCAAAATATTTAAATATTTTTAAATATTTCAAAATTCGATCAATTCTGTGACGAAAAACCTGAAAATGCCATTATGATCTCAAAATGTCATAAAAGGCCATAAAAATTCTTAGAAATCTAACAAAATTCTATAAAATTGCATACTATCTCATAAAAATACCAAAAGAAAATAATCAGCTGAATGGCTATTAATAATTCATTAAAATTCTAAGAAATATTATGAACATCTTTGAAACTTTATGAATTCTTATCAAATTCCATGATCTTGTCCAAAATCACATAATAAATTAAAGAAATTCCTTAAAATGCCATAAATTGTTATCAAACACATAATACTTTCAAATTCTATACAATTTCATAAAATTCTTTAAATTCTTTGAATAAATTGTTCATAAGTTATGGGGTACAATATTCGCATGACTTTAAAATACTATATAATTTCACAAACATTGCAAAAAATTAAACCTGCAAATATCATAAAATACAAAAGAAAATTCAAAGAGAACTAAAGACATTTTTGGAAATTGTATAATACCCCACAAAAATATCGAGAATCTCTTAAAATACCATTAAATTCAATAAAAAAAACTTTGAAATATCGAAGAATCCATTAAAATACTATAAAATATTATAAAATTCTTTGAAATTCCATAAATTCTTATCAAATTCTTTGAAATGCTGTAAAATTTCATGACAAATCTAAAAAATGCTTTTAAATTTTATGAACTTTTATCAAACCCCATAATATATTCAAATTCTATGAATTCCCATAAAAAATTTAAGAAATCATTTATGAATATGATGTCTGATGAATAATCAAATTACTTTAAAATTCTGTGAATATAATATTAAAATATTTCAAAACATATCGAAATTCTATCAATTCTGTGACGAAAAATCTGAAAATACAATTAAATATCTCGAAGTGTCAGAAAAGGCCATACAGGCAAACATAGAGAAATTTCGAATTTTTACCCAAACTCTAAAATTTTCTGAAAAAAAACCCCTGTTGACTCTAGGAGGCTGGAAGTTATGAATTTTCTTTGGAAGATACTATGCAGAAGTTATAAAAATTTGCATCGATGTGATGAATTTAGTTTGACAGGTGCTGAAGCGAATTTGAGACAAACATAAGAAAAATTCTAATTTTTAATCCAAAACAAATTTTGAAATTTTCTAAAAAATTCCCTGTTGTTCGTGAGAGGCAGAAAGTTTTAAGTTTTCTATGAAAGTATCTATGCAGAAGCTATATCAATTTACTTCGATGCAATAGATTCAATTTCGAAGGTGCTGTAGTGAATTTGAGGCAAACATAGGAAAATTACAAATTTTTACCGAACCCTAGATTTTAAAATTTTCTAAATAATTTCCTGTTGGTCCTAAGAGGCTAAAAGTTTTGAATTTTCTACGAATGTAACTATGCAGAAGCAGTAAAAATTTACATTGACATGCAATAATTTGAGATTTTATATGATGAATTAATTCATTCAAATCTAACCAAATTTTCTAGAAATCCTTTGAAATAATTTAAAATTCTTTAAAATATTTTATGACGCAGTGAAATTTATCAAAATCGCAAAAATAATAGAGAAGCACATAAAATTTTAAAAAAGCTATGACTTTCTTTTCTATCACATGATTTCCCTTAAAAGTTAGGAAAAAATGTGAAATACTATAAAATGTAAAAAAAAATCGCAAAAAATGCCATGAAATTCCTATAATTCCATGATTTTTTCTAAAATTGTTTGAAAATACAATGCCACATGAAATTAAAAAAGAGCCTTCAAATTTCATGAATTACCGTCAAATCTCAAGACATTTGTGAAAATTATGAAATTGAACTACTTTATGTTTAAAGTTCTCAAAATTGAAAGAAATTTTCATTGCGATGCTTGAAATTCACAAATTTTTAATTTGAGAATATATAGATAATTTGAAATGTTGGACATTATATTTTCAAGCTTTCAATTTGTAACCGTAACAATTCATGAGGATGTAAAATTTAAAAGTAACTCAATTTTAACATTTCAAAATTTTTCAAGGTCTTCAGCAGGTTCATAATTTTAAAACACATCACGCATCATAGTTTTTAAAAATTGAAGAAGATAAAAAGTTGTTATACTAAATATAATTTTCTAACTAGTGAACACTTGAAAAAAAAATTCTACCTTACCTGAATTTAGGGCAAATGTCATCAATGTTATCAAAAAACATAGCAGGAGGATGAGTGCTAGAAAAGAGGCCAAAATGCTAGTTTTCCGACTAGAGAGAATTTCCCAGTAGTGATGTATCTGTAGAGTCCTAGTTGTGTCATTTGTTCTCACTGAAATACGTAAATAAATTATATAATTTCTAGAAATTTATAGAATAAAATTGAAATATCAGAAACAAAATTCGATCAGCTTGTCGAAATTCTAATTTATAAGAAAATTTTCAAAACTTAGTCTCTTATTAGCTTTCTTTTGACATCAAAATGATTCCCCTTTCTCTTATATACCAATGAAGGTTTTAAAAATTATTCGCAATAATTTATGTTGAATAGAAGTTTGAAAAAAAAAAATTTTAATGTATTGAAAAAAGGATAAGAAAAAAACTTTGATTTAAATTTTTAATTTAAGTTTAAATTAAAATTTTCAAGTTATCATTTTGAGTAATGAGGAAAGTTTAGAAAAAATGTTTTTTACCGTAATGAAATCCGGTATGATTTCTAGAATTGTTGTCGAATCCCTCGTTATCTCTCTCTGGGATAGGAATATTATATCCGATTGGAATATTCGTCATTGTGCTGAAATATCACAAGTTTTTGAGCTAAGAAAAATGTAAATATAATGTAAATTCTTTTTAAAGTTCATAATTTGAATAAATTCAATATTATTTTACTTCTTTTAAGAAAAGAAACAAAAATGAATTAATAAAAATTTTAATAACGTATTAAAAAATAAAAATAATTTTTAAAAATTTGAGAGAAGTATTACTATTTGAAGGGATAAGTTGAGTATCATTCCTGATTTTTTTCTTTCTTATGATTAGAGTGAAATTTAATATTATATTACTCCTTCGCAGAAAAGAAACAACTTCAAATAATAACAATTTTAATAACGTATTTAAAAAATAAAAATAATTATCAAAGGTTTGAGAGAAGTATCACTATTTAAACGGATATTTTTAGTACCATTCCTGATTCTTTCTTCCTTATAATTAGACTGAAATTTAATATCATTTTACTTCTTCGCAGAAAAGAAACAACTTCAAATAATAAAAATTTTAAGAACGTATTTAAAAAATAAAAATAATTTTTAAAGATTCGAGAGAAGTATCGTTATTTAAAGGGATATTTTTAATACCATTCCTGATTCTCTCTTCCTTATAATTAGGGTGAAATTTAATATTATTTTACTTCTTTGCAGAAAAGGAACAACTTCAAATAATAAAGATGTTAATAACGTCTTTAGAAAATAAAAATAATTTTTAAAAATTTGAGAGAGTATCTCTATTTAAAGGGATATTTTTAGTACCATTTTAAGTTCTTTTTTCTTTATAATTGTAGTGAAATTTGTTATTACTTTACTTCTTCACAGAAAATAAACATCTTCAAATAATAAAAATGTTCATAACGAATTTAAAAAATGAAAATAATTTTTAAAAATTTGATAGAAGTGTCACTATATAAATGAATACTTTTAGTACCATTCCTGATTCTTTCTGTCACTCAATAAACCACAGGAAACACTTCGAATTCACTGCGAGTGTATTAGGAATAATTACTAAACGCGAAATTAAATAATTTAGATGTCCCGCGCGACTTGAAAGGAACTGTGCACTAGGTGGTTCCAGAACGAAATAATCGCTAATTCGTCGTAACGTTTATTATAATGCAGGTATCAGCAATCTGGAACAGCTATTGCCTAACTGATTTCTTCATAAATAAAATTTTTGTAGGTAAATGACAATTGTTTAAGTGTATACGCACTGCGCACACTTGCAACCTTGCAAATTTTAAAGCATTGTTCGATTCTGGTATTCCTGTATGAAACATTTCAAATTATGAATAATTTAGAATAATGATGTTATTTTGTGGACTAGAGTAATAAATTAATTAATATTTTGATGTTAGTGTGCAGATTACTGGTCAAAATGATTTTTGGAGAAATGAAAAAAAATCTACCTCGGCCCGAATTTGAACCGGAAAGGCCGACTAACATGAGTGACGTTAATCAAATACGCCACCGAGGCCGCAGTAGATCGTTTCTTATTTCTCTAAATAGTCAAATAAAAATATTTCCAGAATTTAACAAAATTGACTAAATTCTTGTTGATGAAGAATAAATAAAAAATAATGTGAGAATATTCATCCACATATAAGGGGCCGTTCAGAAACTACGTCACCCTGTTTTGAAAACTTTTTCCATCCCTCCCCTTCTTCGTCACAGAATATCACACAAAGCTTGAATAAAAATGAATTTTCGACCAAATGATTGGATTTTCAAACATAAAAGATTTAACTTCAAACACAAACAGTTGAATTTTTAAACACGTAGTAGAATCTTCCAGCCAAAAAGACGAATTTTCAACCAAGAACTTTTCTACCAAAAAGATGTATTTTCAACCAAGAGAGACGAATTTTTTATCCAAAAAGACAAATTTTCAACAAAACAGTTAAGCTTTCAAATAAAAGATAACTTTCCAGCAAAGAAGATGAATTTTCAACCAAACAGTTGAATATTTAGTTTTAAAAAAATCAATTTTAGACCATACAGTTGCATTCACAACCAAATACATATTTGAACTTCTAAGGAAGAGAGAGGAATTTTTAACAAAATAGTTGACTTTTCAACCAAATGGTCGTATTTCTGAAAAAAAAGGTTTAATTTCAAACACATGCAGCTGCTTTTTCAAACATATAGTTGAATATTCTAGCCAGAAAGACGAATTCTTCAGAGGACACTTGAATTTTCAATCAAGAAAGATGAATTTTCTATCAAGAACTTTTCTACAAAAATAGATAAATTTTTAACCAAGAGGGACAAATTTTCGATTCAAAAAGACGCATTTTCGACAAAACACTTGAATTTTAGGAAAAAAGGTGACTTTCTACCAAAAGAGATCTACAAAAATGATTTTTAAAGCAAATCGTAAAATTTTCAATACACAAGAAAATTAATTTCAGGCTAAACAGTTGCATTTACAACCAAATACATATTTGAACTTTCAAGGAAAAGAGAGGAATTTTCAGCAAAATATGAAGTTGAATTTTCAACCAAATGGTCGCATTTTTTAACAGAAAAGATTAAATTTCAAACACATGCAGCTGCTTTTTTAAACATACAGTTGAATATTCCAGCCAAAAAGATGAATTCTTCAGAGGATAGTTGAATTTTCAACCAAGAAAGATGAATTTTCTACCAAGAACTTTTCTATCCAAATAGATAAATTTTCAACCAAGAGAGACGAAATTTCTATTCAAAAAGTTTGAATTTTTAACCGACTAATTGAATTTTCAATCTAATGATCAAATTTTCAAACAAAAAAGATTAAACTTGAAACACAAACAGTTACCAGATACCAGAAAAGATGAATTTTCTATCCAAGAAAACGAATTTTCGAAGAAAACAGATGACATTTTAACAAAATCCATCAATTTTCAACCTACAATGATGAATTCTCAACCAGATAGTTGAGTTTTCAAAAAAAAAAACAAAGAAATTGATTTTAGACCAAACAGTTGCACTTACAACCAAATAGTTGAACTTTCAACCTACAAAAAATTGTTTTTAACAAAATGGTCGGATTTTTAAACAAAAGAGATTAAACATCAAAAACAAACATTTACATTTTTAGACGTATAGTTGAATCTTCCAGCCGAAAAGATGACCTTTTAGAAAACAGTACAATTTTCAAACCAAAAGGACGTATTTTCTATTAAAAAAGACGAATGCTCAATAAAACACTCAACTTAAGTTGAAGTTTTAACCCAAGTGTTAATGGAGAAACAGTTTTTTTGGAATGTATTTTCGTGCAGAAAAAAAAACAAAAATTGGATGCTATCAGAAATTAGAAACTTCTGCAACTTATTCCAGTTTTTTAAAAAATATCGATTTGTTATACATAGGACTCTCGACAAATTTACGATAAGATGGTCAAACTTATTTGATTTTATTTTATTTGAAAAAGATTCAAGAAACGGTGTTCAAGGACTAAGGCTCAGAATATAAAAAGTAACTTTCAAAATTATTATTTAATGCTTTTTTTGCACAAAATGTGCAAAATTATATATCACAATACTATACCTAAAACTCCAAATGCAGACATTCATGCAGGATTATTTCTTTCTGACATATAAAAAGAAATGAAATAATTTATGGCTGTAAAACATAAAGTATACATTTTTCTGGATAACAAAATTCATTATTTTAGAAAATTCCTAATCGAGTAAAGTTGTTGTATTTTTTACGCAAAATAAAGTATTAATCTTTTGCAACTAACCTTTTCAGAATAAATAATTTT
Source organism: Melikaiella ostensackeni (assembly GCA_032362435.1). NCBI lineage: Eukaryota > Metazoa > Arthropoda > Insecta > Hymenoptera > Cynipidae > Melikaiella > Melikaiella ostensackeni. Next base: position 5,597,533 of record JAUMHM010000085.1, on the reverse strand, counting down.
GTTTGAATGACATTTCAACGATTTGAAAAATGGAATTCCATAAATATTATCAGATATTTTGCATTCTGAGCACAAAAATAAGTAATAATAAGGAATAATAAGTATTTACTTTAAAATATCATAAATAAAATCCATTTTTATTTAAAATTTTATGGGTGACACAATCCATAAAATATCTAAAAGTCAGTGAAAATTCTGAAAACATAATTTTTTTTCATTTCTCGTAGAGTAATTTCTGATTTTAAAAAGTACAAAAAAACGAATTGAACTGCTCTCGATCAGAAGGGGATACACGTGGATTCAGCCTGAGAAGTATTGTTCTGAAAGTCAATTTTTAAAATCAGTCGAATTTTAATTTTATGGATTTATACTTGTAGAGAATTTCAAGGCGCATCTCTTGTTCTCTTCGCAAAAATTTGTAGATTTGTAGTTTTTCAAGTAATTGGTAAAAAGTAGATTTTTCGAATACAAAAAAATTCAAACTTTTTTCACTTTAACTCGCTAACTTAACCTAACTCTTAGTCAATTTTTCAGAATTTTTCGATTTTATTAATACGAAATTATGTGTTTAAGTCTTCTGAAACTATTTAAGAGAGAAAAACGTAAATATTTTAATAAAGAAAGAAGTTTTTAATCTTTTTTCAGAATTCGCAAAAATAATGAATTACAATTTTCAAGCACTTCGTTTATCGAGCGAGTTCCAAGCAACGGCAAACTTTCAGTGAGAATATTGTTGACTAAGGTTCAAAGAAGTTTTTTTGAAAAGTTTCTCAGCTTATTCGGATTAATGGTTAAAAAACTATGAATGTTTTAAATTGCAAGCGGCAATCTTAACGCTACCCGATGCACGTGCCTCTTCGGTTACGAATGTGTTTTGCAGCGGGCGATATGAAGGTCAAGTCAGATACCAAAACAAATAATAGCAACCGTTTGTAGTTCTTTTCTAAAATATATCTACTATAAATAAAGCAACGAATCAGTAAATGGGTTATTTTTTGGAATAGCTGCAAAAGTATTATTTTTGAGATAGGTTTACTTTAGTTACTACCCTATTAATTTAAGAAAGAATCTCAAAATGAATCGAGGTAGAAAAAGAAATAGGTATGAAAAGTTATGGATTGAAAATAGAAAAAAATGTTCCATAAATCAAGTACGATTGGAAACCGTTAATAAAAATTTTAAGTAAACTTTTATTATAAATATAATATTTTAGGTCTATTTTTTATTCTTGATTTCTTAAATAATTCTTCTATTGAATTATTTGTAGATAGCCTGAAGTAATTATTTTTAGTTTTTATTAAAGGAGTTGATAGCATTATTTATTATTTTTTTGGGGAAAAGAATACATTGCAAAGTCTAAAACTATCTCAGAGAGATCTTTCAAACCTATTGAATCATGCTAAGGAGAAAAGTGTTACCAAAAATTTTCAAGTCTTCAACATGAAGAAGTACATAAAAACTTTTGGGATCTCGGGAAGTATAATGAACAAAATTTGCTTCTCAGAGGAATGTTAAAATGCAAGGATCCTGTCGAAACGAATGCAGGTGAAAAAGTAGGGCGGTTAATTCATTGGATTTATTTATTTCCTACTAACGAACAAAATGTTCCAGATTGCAAGATATTTTTTTGTGCTTTTCTGTGTTTGAGCAAAAGAAGAGTTGAAAATGTTCGAAACAAGATTTTAAATAATCAGCCTTTAGAAAATTTGGCAGGTTGACGACGCGAAAGTCGTGTTAAATTAACGGAAGATTTAAAAGAAATGATTAAAGAGCATTGTGAATCAATCTTACAATGCAGTTCACATTACAACAAAAATTCCAGTAATCTGAAATATTTTGAAAATCTTTCATTAAATCTTATAGAACATTACAAATTGTTCGAAGAATATTATTCAGAAAAAACAGGGGCTAAATTCATGTTAAGTAAAACTGCTTATTGTAATTATTTCAACCGTCATGTTGGCTTCACCTTTAAATTACTTAGAACTGACGTGTGCAACACTTGGTATAAAAATGAGACAGAAGAAGAGGTGAACGAAGAAGTAATTAATCACAAGAAAAATGCTGAAATTTATTTGAAATTAAAGAAGCAATTATTTTCTGAAAATATCAGTTTGTGCTGTGAATTTGGCATTGCACAGAATTTGCCATTACCAAAATTACCTGTGTCTGCATAGTTTTACCAACGGTCAGTTTGGCTTTTTTATTTAAATACCTGTAGAATGTACATCCTACGAACGAGAGCTAGGGGCCGTCCATAAACTACGTCACCCATTTT
>JAUMHM010000085.1:5548112-5573950 GCA_032362435.1 Melikaiella ostensackeni | reverse complement strand
CAGTCCTGGAAAGTAATGTTGAATCGTAATGCGCAAGCGCAACAGCTAGAAAAAGTAATCTTGCTCAAAGAGCGCAAGCGCAGCAGCTAGAAAAAGTCTTTTCATAACTACTTCTTACCACGGTTTCGAAATCGGGAATTATCAGTAATTTATCAGTAATTTATGGTAACTTATCATTTCGAACTGATCCAATTACTATTCACTACTCACAATCAGTCTGTCAAGTGTCAACTCATAAAGAAGTGAGGTTATGATTCTGGCAGTCCTGGGAAGTAATGTTGAATCGTAATGCGCAAGCGCAACAGCTAGGAAATATAATCTTGCTCAAAGAGCGCAAGCGCAGCAGATAGAAAAAGTCTTTTCATAACTACTTTTTACCACGGTTTCGAAATCGGTCACTTTCCGCACGCTATACATGCCTCAAAAATCGAACATTCCGTACATGCGTTACAAAAAAATGTTTAGAAAAAAAAACCTTTTTTTCAATTTCATGTGACTTCTTACTTTAGTTTCCTCTCTATTCTTCAAGACATACAGAAACCGAAAAAAAGTTTTATTTTTTTTGTTTCTAAAAATTTTTATTATTTACTTCCCGGAAATAAAAAAATTTTGACATTATTATTCATTAAGCCATTATTCGAAAAGTGTTGCAGTAACATATCTTTGCAGTAACTAAACCAATATATAGATATTTGAATTTTTCTTCTCGATTCTGATAGATGTTTTCGTTCAATTTCGAAATCCACTGGAAAATTGAAAAAAATTTCATAATTGAGAAATTGGCCGCGGTTTTTTTGAAAATCTACAAACTCAATTTTCTAAAAAGGCCATCGTTCTGATTTTAAGGGTTCGGTACTTTCGGTCGGGTGTCCGTCCGTCGTACGAAAAAGGGAAAGTGAGGGGAGGCGGTGAGTGGAATATGAGGGGAAGGAAGGGTAGGGAGATGATGGAAAGAAAGGGGGGAGCAGGAAGTGTGGGAAGGGGCAAGGAAGTAGGGGTGGGGGTAAATGAGGGGAAGTGGCGCAAAATGAAGGAAAATAAGGGGAAGTGAGAGACGTGGGGGGTCTGGGTAAATGAGGGGAAGAGAGGAGAAGTTTGGGGAAGTGAGGAGAAATGGGAGGGAATTTGGGAGGGGAAATGATGGGAAGTGCGGAGTGGAGATGAGTAGGGGGTATTTGAACGACTTTATTAACGACTTAATAGGCTACGAAACCCTTTTTTGTAGAAGAGAAAAATTGATTTCTTTTTGGGAAAAATGAAAATTCGTATCCTTTTGCAATAACGAGATGAGATACGAATAAAGTCGGATATAATTGTATTTTTCTTGGGACAATATGATTTTCTAAAATTCTGTGAGCAAACTTGAATGTGTAAATGTACAAGTTGGAAAACTTTGGTTTGCAAAATTTTACAAAATGTTATGGTTCTGAGAAAAATACAAATATAGTCGACTTTACTTATATTTTAACGAAAATTTCCAAAAACGCAGGATAGAGAAAAGTACCAACAAACTTTTTTCAGAAGTTTTCGAGTGGAACAACTCTGTACTTTCGACTTCGTTCATATCTCATCTCGTTATTGCAAAATAAATCGAATTTTCATTTTTTATAAACAGAAATTAAATTTTCTCTTCTCTGAGACACAGGAACAAGATAAAATCTTATGGGATATATGTACCATATTAGAACCAACTTAAAAATAAATTTTAAAGAAAAATAAAACGATGGCCTTTTTGAGAAAATGGAGTTTAAGGATTTTCAGAAAAACCGCTGGTATTTTGTCAATTTTGAAACTTTTTTTAACTTTCAGGCGGATTTCGAAAATGAGTGAAAAGATCTATCAGAATCAACAAGAAAAAGTGAAATATCTATATTTGTTTAGATACTGAAACACTTTTAAACAAAATTGCAACAATTTCTTCTAAACTGCGTCACCAACTTTAAAAGTTCTAATACTTAAAACTCATTCAAAAAAAAATTTTCGTAACCGGTGAAATACGTGTCGTCTGAAATCCCTTGGAAAACAACATATTTTGTCCCGAAACCAGGGTCGAATTTACGCGTAAGCAAAATAAGCAGTTGCTTAGGGCCCCTGCCTCAGAAGAGTCCCCAATCAGCCAAAAAAAAAAAAAAAAAATTTCCATGTAAATAATTTTAAAAAAATATTAAGCTTGAAGTATCCCATGTAATATAGAATAAACTTTTTGAAAATTCAACACAAATAATTCAGTCCTAATTTTATCAAATAATATTTTCATTTGGTAGGTTATATCGTGATAAATTATATCTACATTAGGGGCCCCTTTTTTATCGTGCTTAGGGCCCCTAGAAGCAGAACTCTGACCCTGTCCCGAAACGATTCTGTTACTTGAGCATGAACAGCCTGCCCGATTTGAAATGAATTCGGTCTATATAATGATTTCTATAAAATTATAATATTTTAGTACAACTTTTCTGCTAGCACTTTAAAATAATTATAATATCAATTTTTAAAGTTTTCTAGCCTTGACCACGCATCGTAGCAAGTCTTTACATTGATACTAAATTGGCCATGACATAAAGAAGGTCGCTTTCATTCAGTTTTATTTTACATAATTCCAGATTTACAACAAAAATAATTAAAGACTGCTATTTTTGATTCAAATTAAAAAAAAAAGCTAAAAAAACTTAATAGTTTAGTAGAAACGATTGAGGATTGTTGTAATAATTAAAGAGCTTTTATACTTGACTGAACACTGAACGGATAAGAAGCATTGAGGCGTTTCTGTATCCTCGCATTATTCAATAAATTGCGCATCATTATCCTTATTGCATAAAAAAAGTGACAATCTTGGGATATAACCGAGAATTTAACGATTCTTCTTCCCACAGGGATGAGATAATTTTATCGAAAAGGAAAAATCCTGAATTATGAAAGTTGCCGAAAATATAATTACCGAAATTAGTAAATTTCCGAAATTTCAAATACCCGAAAAAATAAAAAAAAACGTGGACTTGCACATATACTTCAAATTTTACAAAGATTGTAAGTGACCCAACATGTAATTTTTCAGTTGAAATCAGTTTTTTTCAATTTTAAACTGCACATATATAAAATAAAATATTATTCTAACGGATACAAAATGTTTTTTTTATGGGAATTTTAAACTTCTGTAATTTACTGAATTCAAGAATTTATAATTTTTTGGATTTTGAAATTTCGGGTTTCGGCCATAAACGGAAAAGTCCATTTTTCATTTTTCGAGCAATTTAGGCAAATTTTGCATCTCGGAAACCACTTTATGAAAATTTAAAAAACGTCAATGTGCTCAACAACAATTTCAATTGTTTTCGAGCACATTATCGTTTTTGAAATTTCATAAAGTTGTTTCTGACACTTCAAATATAAGTTATTCTTCCGTATATTTTTATTTTTAATTATACATAATTTATCAAATTTGTTACAAACGCAGTGAATTATTCAGAATAGAGTGCTTTGTAATAAATATTTGAGGGATAATCCGATAAAATATTATGCATTTATAAATCTGGGTCTTTATATCGTGTTCTCATTCTCAGGGTTTCGATCAAACTTTTTCACCTTTGAATCTCTAGTCAAGCCACAGGTTTACGACTCAGGTACACGCTCACAATCTTGAGAGCGATTTTTAAACCGAGAACGAATGATCCATAAAAGGAGACGACTCAGTCTCAGACGACTGACTGTGGTTGCAATGCGTAATCGCCACTACGCGCTCATTAACTTTGCAGCTTTCGTACTGCCTGCGTTATTATTACATTCGTTTATATAACAACCAAACTTATTGATACCATCAATATAATAACATTATTTTCTAATTCAATTCTGATCAATTCATTTAATTTTAAATGAAGATTGAAATGAAATTTTCCTTCTTATTCAAATGTATTATAATTTTAAAAAACAATTGTTCTTCGAAAGCTAACGTAAGATTTTATATCAAAGTTACTTATTTATTTCAGTAACTTAGATTACTCAATTTATCTGAATTTATAATATATTTATTTTCTTATCATTTTCTTATAATTATTTAAAAGGAATTTTGGATATACTTCCGAAAAGCGCATACCTCCGATTAATTTCAAACTTTGTTCATTTATGTATTTTGATGCGCTGATAACGAAAATGATAGTGAAAATTGGCGCAGTCCATTTTCATGGTGAAAACCATAAAAAAAACCCATGAAAATCATAGTTTTTTGCTTTTATCTTAGTAAATAATAAAAATTTACAGAAATATTTCAAATAAAAGTTGTAGATCTTTTAAAAATACATATTTTATGTGCAATAAGTTTTTACTCTACGACTTATAGTTTTTGAGAAAATGCACTTAAAAGTCACAGGGGGACCTTTCCCCCAAAACAGGTTCGAAAGGGATGTGACCTAATTTATTTCTGTGACCAGCCACAGGGGTGCCCCCCCCCACACGAGACGTTGGATAGGTTTAGTTATATGACCTACATTAATTCGGTGACCATTTAGAGGAGTGCCACAAGTTTTATTCCAAGCAATTCTACACTTTGTACCAACGTTTGCCTTATTTCTCGAAAAATATTGATTTTTTAGAAAAACTTTACGATATATAAAAGGCGTATTTTGAGTAGATCGACAACTTTTGTTTGAAGCTTTTTTGAAAATTTTTATTATTCACTGAGATAACCGCAAGAAACCATGATTTTCGTGGGTTTTTCATGGTTTTCACCATGAAAATTGAATTTGCGCCAATTTTCACTATCATATTCGTAATCAGCACGTCAAAATACATAGGTATTCAAATGAATCTGAGGTATGCGCTTTTCCGAAGTACACCCCCAATACATTTTCCTACTTTTCTAGAAAATATTGGTTTTTCAGAAGAACTATATCATATAAAAAAGGTGTATTTTGAGTAGATCTACAACTTTTGTTTAAAGCTTTTTTAAAAATTTCTATTATTTACTGAGATAAACGCAAGAAACCATGATTTTCGTGGGTTTTTCATGGTTTTCACCATGAAAACCGAATTTGCGCCGATTTTCACTTTTATACTCGTAATCAGCGCATCAAAATACATAGGTGTACGAAGTTTCAAATCAATCGGAGGTATGCCCTTTTCCGAAGTACGAGTACACCACCAAAACATTTTCCTACTTTTCTCGAAAAATATTGCTTTTTCAGAAAAACTGTATAGTATATAAAAGGTGTATTTAGAGTAGATCTACAACTTTTGTTTGAAGCTTTTTTGAAAATTTATATTATTTACTGAGATAAACGCAAAAAAAGACCATGACTTCCATGGGTTTTTCATCGTTTTCACCATGAAAATAGAATTTGCGCCAATTTTCACTATCATATTCGTGATCAGCGTGTCAAAATACATAGGTATACTGATTGTGAGTTTCAAATTAATCGGAGGTATGCGCTATTCGGAAGTACACCCGGAATTTTTGTATTCCCATTGGTATTCTTTGCAAATTTTGAGATTCGAAAGTTCATAAAATTATGCATTCGTGTTTGGAGACACTAACACAGAAAAAACAAAGGGAAAAAAGTGATTCAGGTAAAAACGCTGGGCTAATCTCAACATGCAAAAGAATGAACATCAGCAAGGGTAAAATGAAAGATCGCTAATTTTTCATCTTACCCTTATTGATCTTCATTTTTTCGCACGCCGAGATTACCCCTAGCATTTTTACCTGAATCACTTTTTACCTTTTGTTTTTTCTGTGAAGAGCTTGAAGTAAACAAGTGCCGATTCTACATAATTAGCAAAGTTCCATTGCGAACGAATTTAAAAAAATAAATGAATACATGGAAATAAATGTGAACGAAAATGTTTGAAAAAAAAAATTGAAAATAATCCGCAAAAATGGCAAAGCCCGCATCTATAATTTTCAATATCTTTATTTCATTGAACTTTCTCCTTTTAAATTTATTTATAATCCTTTCTTTCAACTTCTTCTTATTTCAACTCAACTCTCGATATACTGCGCCTCGGCTTCCTACGTCCCTAGAATTCTGTCAGCTCGCACTCGATGACCAGGAACCCCGGGGGAGAGGGGAAGACGCGCGGCGACTTTGGCGCAATCGTGCAGTACCGTAGCGACAAGGTGGGCAGCTCGCACACTCGCGTACATATTTCGCATTTATTTTTAAATACACGCGGAAAGTCCTCTTTTTATTAATTAATCTTCATTATTAAAAAAGGTCCATCTTTTACGATAACAAGAATCTACATTTGTACAAAATACAGTTCATTAATATTATGTATACATACTGGAAATTGTTCATACGGCTCTGACTGTTTTCATTGTAGAAATTCTCGGAAGAGTCTCACGGTTAAAGTAAGCAATGGCCGAGACCCGCGCTAACTCGAGAGTTAAGTGTATGTCCTATAAAAGCGCTAATAAAGAATAGCTAATAACAGTAACATTATGTCGATAAAAAAAATATTATTATATACTCAACTTTTCCAAAGTACTGCTAATGACGCATTTTTTCAAAGTCTTGGATTTGCCAACTCTACAGATATTGACTGAATTATTTCTAATTTTACACAACATTTATTTTATTCGGGCATATAGATATTTTGTTTATATATTATTTATTTTGTTTTATAGATTTTTAAAAATTCTCACATCCTTTGGAAAACAAAATTCCTTATGATAAGATTTTGTTGTCTGATACTTAAAAAAAATTATACATGCGTGATTGAGGTGTTTTTATTATACAAGACAAGTAAGTTACGTTACATGAAGTATTTTATTATTCAATTTATATACAGCAACTCCAATTATAAATCAAATCAATAGTAATATTCTTTTCTAATCCAATTCTGATCAATTCATTAAATTTAAAATTAAGGTTATAATAAAATTGTCCATTTTATTTAAGTGTATGATTTAGTCTCGGAAAAAATTATTCCTTTAAAGTTAACAGCAGATTTTATATTAAATTTTGTAATCTATATCAGTAATATTGTTTGATTTATCTGAAATTATAATATATTTCTTGCCTTATTATTTTCTTATAATTATTTCGAAGAAGTTTTTTTTTATTTTCATTGGTATTCTTTGCGAATTTCGAGATTCGAAAGTTCATAAAATTATGCATTCGTGTTTGAAGACGCTAAGAGCATGAAGTGGCAACAAAAAAAATTCAAGAGTGTCATTTTAAATTTTCAGTTTTCTCATGAACATTTTGTTATTCAAGAATTTTAGCACGTGCCTCAATACATATAAATGGGTGGGCGTGTACCAGACAGCTTGTGATATATTTTCCTCTGTATATTTTACAGGTATTTTTTAGACGTCACTATAACTTTAAAGTAAGCCATAATTTATATGCTCGTAAATTACACAAGTTAAAGAACTTTTCAAAGATAGAAAGGCTCTTTTTGAATAAATTGTTAAAAAGTTCTTCTTGCAAGGCTTTTAAATTTGAAAGAAGAAATCTATCATTTTAAAGCCTTTATATCTTAAAAAAAAAAAGAATAATAATAATGAACCTTTATTGAGTTAACTAGAAGCCACGATTTTGTAATTTGGTTCTGTTTAAGTATTATATTTTTACTCGAAGTATGAAGAATATGATATTTTCAACAAAATAATAATTTTTTTCTCCTCAACAAGGCTCATCTATGTTATAAATCGTTTTAAAACAATGTAAGGAGACTTATGGAATAAAAATGATTGGTTTATTCATCCATTTAAATGTTATAAACAAATGCAATAAGCAAAGGGACGAAAATTGTAATTTACGATGAAAAAGTATTTCTTTTTGCTCAGATTGCTGTCAATTATTATGAGAGTGAATTTTTATCACGAAAATTTTCAAAAAATTGACAACAATCATTGTTACAAATAATTTGAGGTTTTTTCAGATTTATATTTCCCTTAATCGCCTGAATTGCTACGTATATTGTTTTTTGCACTAAAACTGTTTTAAGTTATTGCGAGAGTGACTTCTTGTCACAAAACTGGATAAAAAGCTAACAATAATCATTACTATAAAGAATTTTTGTAGTAAAATATTTAAATTTGAGGAATTTTTAGATTCGGGTTTCAAATTTTGGCTTTTTCACGTAGAAACCAATTGTTTTTTCCATTAAAACTACTTAGAAGTGAGTTTATAATGTGAATTAGACACAAAAGTTAATAAAAAATTATTGGCAATCATTTTAATTAACACTTAATAATTATTATTTAATGTATAATAATAAGCTTGCTGTAGATAAAAAGTTTTCTCCTGCTTATAGAAATTGTTTATAAAACTGATTATCAATAATTGTTCACTAACTTTAATGACTAACTGAGATCCTAAGGCAATTTATGTGCAAAAAATAATTTTTTTTCTACTCGAAAAAGCCAAATTTTGGCATTTATTTATTTCAGTTTTTATAAAAAATTATAATTATTATATGCTCTTCAAAATTTAAAAAAAATCCATTTTTGTTATTCATTAAAGAAAATAATAAACTTTCTTAATAATCTGCTACGTGAAATTGATTGATTATTAATTGATTATATAGAAAAAATACAGAGAAAGTGTAAAAAAAATTGTTTGATCTTGAAAATCTATGCTGAAGTTAGAATTTTTGGCAAAAAAAATCGTTTATTGAATCCAATATGGCGGACCACAATTGTAAAACAAAACAGATTTGACTAAAAATGGCTACACAGGAGGTTTTTTGGGTTGCTGATTTCAAATCTAAAGTCATAATTCAAAATGGCGGATCCAATATGGCGGACCAAAATTGTAAAATAAAACCGACTTGACTAAAAATTGCTGCACGGGGGTTTCCGGGTCGCTGATTTCAAATCTAAACTCAAAATTTGAAAATCCAAAATGGCGGATCCAATATGGGGGACCAATATTGTAAAAAAAAAACAATTCGATTAAAAATTGCTATACGGGGGTTTTTCGGGTCGCTTATATCAAATCCAAAGTCAAACTTTGTCAATTTAAACAGCGGATCCAATATGGCGGATTAAAATTGTAAAATAAAACCAATTTGACTAAAAATTTCTGCTCGGGGTTTTTTCGGGTCGTTGATTTCAAATCCAAGGTCAAAATTTAAAAAAATATCAAAACAGCGGATCCAATATGATGGACCAAAGTTGTAAAACAAAACCTATTTGAAGTTAATTATTGCTCGAACATCTGTCGTGTTAATATAATTACAATTTTGTGATTGTTAAATTAGTAATTACAATTTTATATTGTTTCAACTTTTCTTCTCTCTCCATTGGTGTTCTGTTTGTTTTTTCTTCGTCCGTGCTTAAACTTTTTGAAATTTATCAAATAATTGAATCTTCTTGTGCAGAAAAAAATATTACTACCAATATATGTGTTGACAAATTTGAAAAATCGCGCGATTTCGAGAAAAAGTACTGCATAAGTATCCCTAGAACGACACATTAGACCAGCCAATTTTAATTCTAAAATTTTGAATTTTCATTTGAAACCAGCGATTCATAAAACCCCGGAGTAGCAATCTTTAGTCAAATTGGTTTTGTTTTACAATTTGGTCCGCCATATTGGATCCGCCATTTTGAATTTGAAAATTTTGACTTTGGATTTGAAATATGCGACCCGAAGAAGCCCTGAGTAATAACTTTTAGTCAAATCAGTTTTGTCTAACAATTTCGATCGACCATATTGTATCGGCTATTTTGATTTTTTAGACTTTTATTTTGGATTTGAAATCAGCGACCCGAAAAACCTCCTGAGTACCCATTTTTAGTCAAATCTCTTTTGTTTTGTAATAGCAGTTCGCCATACTGACCCGTCATTTTCAAGATTGACTTACATTAATTTACGTGACAAATTCGAATTCGGCATTTGTAAAGATTAAAACGAAAAATATGCGTCCCATGAAAGAAATAGGCGGGATTAAATTTGCAGATATTTTTCAGGAGAACAATTTTGCTTTCCAATATTTTTTCGTATCTCGTACGGTGTTGCTGGAAAAAGGGTTTTTTAAAATAATATTTGTAACGATTGAGGCAAAAACTATGCGTTACATGAAAAAAATAGTCTTGACAAACTTCACAGATCTTTTGGAGATGAACAATTTTGCTCTTTAAAATTTTTTTCGTATCTCGTACAGTTTTGCTGGAAAGAGGTATTTTTTATTTTTAATAACACTTGTAACGATTGAAACAAAAACTATGCATCACGTGAAAAAAATAGTCTGGAGAAAATTTATAGATCTTTTGGACATGAAAAATTTTGCTCTTCAACATTTGTAACGATTAAAACAAAAAATATGCGTCACGTATAGAAAAAATAGTCCTAAGAAAATTTGTAGATCTTTTAGAGATAAACAATTTTGCTTTCCAACATTTTTTTCGTACCTCGTACAGTTTTGCTGGAAAGGGGTATTTTTTATTTTTAATAACATTTGTAACGATTAAAACGAAAACTATGCGTCACGTGAAAAAAATAGTCGAGAGAAAATTCGTGGATCTTTTGGAGATGAACAATTTTGCTTTTTAAAATTTTTTTCGTATCTCGTACAGTTTTGCTGGAAAGAGGTATTTTTTATTTTTGATAACATTTGTAACGATTAAAACAAAAACTATGCGTCCCATGAAAGAAATAGTCGAGAGCGAATTTGTAGATCTTTTTGAGGTGAACAATTTTGTTTCCTAACATTTTTTTTGTATCTCGTACGACTTTGCTGGAAAAGGGTATTTTTTATTTCTAATAACATTTGTAACGATTAAAACAAAAACTATGCGCCTCATGAAAAAAATAGTTTGGAAAAAATTTGTAGATCTTTTTAAGATGAACAATTTTTCTTCTCAAAATTTTTTTTTTTGATAACATTTGTTACGATTAAAACAAAAACTATGCGTCCCATGAAAGAAATAGTCGAGAGCATATTTGTAGATCTATTTGAGGTGAACAATTTTCTTTTCCAACATTTTTTTCGTATCTCGTACGAATTTGCTGGAAAAGGGTTTTTTTTTCAATAACATTTGTAACGATTAAAACAAAAATTTTATTTTTTTTTCGTATTTCGTATTTTTTTATTTCGTATTATTATTATTTCGTATTATATTATTATTCGTATTATTTTCGTTTTTTTTTTTTCGTATCTCGTACAGTTTTGCTGGAAAGAGGTATTTTTTATTTCTAATAAAATTTGTAACGATTAAAACAAAAACTATGCGTCCCATGAAAAAAATAGTTTGAAGAAAATCTGTAGATTTTTTGAGGTGAACAATTTTGATCCTCAAAATTTTTTTCTTATATCGTTCAGTTTTGCTGGAAAGTGGTATTTCTTTTTTTTAATGACATTTGTCACGATTGAAACAAAAAAAAATCTGCCCGCTTTGAGGGCATATTCTCATCGCACGCAGCTCGCTTCGCTCGCAAGTTTGAGCGCGCCTAGGACGCGCGATTCGGTCGTCGCGCTTCGCGTTCCGGAATACTTGATCAGCGCGCTTCGCGCTCGGTGTTATATATTCTTCATGTGCAAATTACTAAATATGTTTTTGATTTCAAATGGAAAAGGAAATTTATTTACTCAAGGCTCAATCGGCCTTAAGGAATACATTCTCATCATAATATTCGCGATTCATGCTCGATTTTCTGCGCTCACCGCATAATATATACAAATAAATAGTTTAAAAGACGATTAAAAAATTATCTTGGTGATTTACGATTGTTCATATAAAGAAAGGTTTAACGGGATTTTTATTTGACTCTTTAAAAGCACAAATTCTACTCTTTTGACTTTTTTTCTTATCTCGCGTCGTTTGGCTCAAAAATTAAAATAAAGATATTCCAATATCATTTTTCATACTTAAGAACAAACTATGCCTCCTACCAAAAAATATTCTGACGAAAGCTTATAGGTTTCCATAAAAGCAACAATTTTGATATCTTAACTTTTTTCGTATCTCGCGTTATTTGAGTCAAAATTTGAATTTTCGATTTTTCAAGAAAGTTCAAAAAGTTGTTATGACAATCTTGTAGGGCTTTCAAAAAGCAAAGTTTTTCTTTTACTGACTTTTCTTCATATCGTGCATTGTTTGGCTTAAAATTTTAATTTTCGTTTTTTTTTTAAATTTTGAAAATGCTCCAACGTTTTGAATTTTCATCCAAATTTGCTGGTTTACGAATTCGTCCTTTCTTTTTAGGCCTTGAACCAGTGTGTCAAAGGAAAATCTAATCGGATAATTCCTTCGAAAGTTAACGCGTTAACAACCAACGACAACGACGCCAACGACGACAGACAGACGCCGACGTAAAATCAATTTTTTCTCAGTCAGTGAGTCTGAAATCGTCGAGATTTGATGAAATCCGCAAAAGTCAATTTTCACCTAAAACCAATACCTTCTCATTGAAATGAAAATGTAAAAAATATAATTAAAGAAGTGCTTTCCGTGTATGTGAAATATTAAAATGCGGAAGTAATTGTAGTTTTCCAGACTACGTGAGTGCGTCACTGCAGTGAGTCACGTATATCGACTTTTTCAATTCTAGGAGAAGAGGGGGTGGTTGAAGAAGGGTGATGCGACTCTAGTGAATCAGTCGTTTCGCTTCCCGGCACACAGGTGTCGTATTCAATTTTTTTTCCAACTCATGACCTCGACAAGAATTTCAAAAATGTATTATTTTTAAATTAAAAACAAATTGAAATACATTCTTCGAAAAATCTGATTTAATTCAAATAATTATGATTTACAATAGAGTCGTTAAACAAATTTTACTTGCACAAAAAAAACATAAAAGAGTATTGAATATACTAGAAATCTCGAGCGCGATAATACTTAACTGTGTATTAAAAACTGTATTTTTGACACTAAATTAAACGAAACTAATAAAAAAAAAAAATTAAAAATACATACTTCAATGAAAACTTTTGAAACCCAGTGCTCATTGTTAGTTATATGTAAATAATGTTATATTCACGATATTTTAATATTATTATTGAAAAAATATAACAAAAATCATAAACAATTTTTATCTAAGATTCTCATTTTAGGCATCTTGATCAGTTCTAACAGAAGATTCCGTTTTACTAACCGCAAACCAGAAATCTGTCGTACCAACCCATTTGACTAATCAAATCTTAAAAATATGTTTACGTCATTAAGAAAAGATGAAAATTTTAAAAATAAAACATTGAATAAAATTTTCTGTTATAAAAGGAACACTTTCAACTCCGTTGGGATTCAAGCCCAGAACCTAAGAGACCTTTCGTTTGTCGGATGACTGCAGTCGTCGAGCAGTCGTTCGGCAAGCGAAAGGTCCTGGGCTCGAATCCCAGCGGAGTTGAAAGACGTTTCTTTGTTCACAGAAAATATCATTTAAAAATAATAAATTCATCGCATTAGGAGGGAAATAGGGGATGGATAGGCATAAATGGGAAAGGGATTATTCAAAATATCATTAATCAGAATAGAGTAGTTAAATAAATGTTAAACAACTGGTTTTTTATAGAATTAAAGCTGATTAAATTTAGCTGACCACTAAAGGCGGATTTTCTCATTATTGTTTTTTACAAAAAACTATGAAAAAGATGAAAAGCGTAAGAAAAGTTATTTTCAACAAAATCATTTTCTTAGTCTGTAAGAACGAATTGTATTGATCTAGAATCGATAAAAATAAATTCAAGTGCACTGAGGAAACATAAAAAAGTAAGGTTATGACAAATTCAGTTGTTATAAACAAATTTTATATATAATTACACAAAACTTAGATTTGTGCACAGAAAACCAATTTTTCTCAACTACAATTGTTGCGATTCGATATTTGAGAGTAATCTGGCTACGAAAAATCTGTGAATAAATAATTTGTATTGTTGTAAACAAACTATATAAGCAAATATTCAGAGTCTGATATTTTCATACAAGAAAAAATCTATCTTACCTGAAATTAATACAATATGTTATGAAAATTCTCCCAAGTACTAGGAAATGCTATCAATTAACAATTTATATTGTTATCAATAAACTATATTAACAAATACTCAATTATAACATTTTCACGTAGGAAAAAATGTATTTTTTTCACTTGAATTACTGCAAAACGTTATATAAATTTTAACTAGCTGTGAAAAATTATATAAATTAACAACTGACATTGTTATGAACAAATTATATAAACAATTTATTAATCAATTTCTGAAATGATACTTTTTGTAAAATGATAGCGACTTACTTCTAAATATCAACTAAAGACAAATGAATTCACCGTATACAATGTTCCTTTGAAACAAAGCAGTAATGTTGTTCTTCACTTTAAATATTTATTCATTTATTTAATAATTTATAGCATTTTTTACAACTAGTTAAAATTTACGTAACGTATTGCAGTAATTTGAGTGAAGAAAAACATTTTTTCCTATGCGAAAATGTTATAATTAAGTATTTGTTAATATAATTTATTTATAACGAAATAAATTGTTAACTAATAGCATTTCCTAGTTCCGGGTAAAATTTTCATAATGTATTACGGTAATTTCAGGTAAGAAAGACTTTTTTCCCGTATGAAAATATCAGATTTTGAATATTTGTTTATAAAATGTGTTTGCAACAATATAAATTATTTATTTATTGATTTTTCGTTGACATATACATAACTGTCAAATATTGAATCGCAACAATTATAGTCGGGAATAATTGGTTGTCTATGCACAAATCTCAGATTTGTGTAATTACATATATATAAAATTTGTTTATGACGATTAAGGCTATAATAACATTATTTATTTATGTTCCTTCAGGGCATATGCATTTATTTTTATCGATTCTAGGTCTATACAATTTGTTTCTTACAACTTAAAACATGATTTTGTTAAAAACACCTTTTTTCACTCTCCTTCTTTACACAGTTTTTTGTAGGAACAATAACTAAAAAATTCGTCTCGAGAGATTCCTACAGAGTTGAGTCAGCTTTAAGTCTATAAAAACGTTTAAATCGGATAAAAATTGTGACCTGTAGACTGATATGTCCAAGAAAATCTAATTTTGTCCCACTGTGCGACTGCTTGTCGACTGCAGTCGTCCGGCAAACGAAAGGTCCTGGGTTCGAATCCCAGCGTAGTTGAAAGGCGTTCCTTTTTTCACAGAAAATGTTATTGAAAAATAATAAATTTAACGCATTAGGAGGGAAATAAGGAATGGATAGGTAAAAATGGTAAAGGGATCATTTAAATAATTATAATTCAAAAAAGAGTAGTTAAAGAAATGTCTCTTGCGGAAAAAGAACATAAATAAGAATTAAAAATAATTTTTTTTTTCTCATGCAGTGAGAATCAATGTCCATTTTAGCTTGAGCGTTTCGAAAGAAACTTCCTTATGCGGACTATGATGTCATGATGGTATTTAAATATTTGCATTTCCTATTTGCATCCTACAACTCGTAAAATTACAGACTTGTAAAGTTATAAAGATAAACCTTTCACAACTGAGCGAGGGCTGTCTAGTAACTCTAAATTGTAGGCTCAGAACAGCTTTAGTGAATCATCTCAATTCCCATACTGACCATATAAAACTTTTAGAGATTAATTTTTCTTGTACCACTATTAGCTAAAAAAGTCTCTCGTCATTATTCTCGCCTACGATTGGATGAAAAAGGTTATTGAGAGTAGAAGTCGAATTTAAAATTAATGACCTTATCGATTAGGAAATATAATTCGTTTCTCTAAAAAATGGAAATAAAATAAAAGCAAGATGAAAGTGATGATTTATTTAATTCTAAATTACTTAACGGCGTTGGAACCAGGCCCTAACCTCAAAATTGAATTGCGTCATTTTACTCCATAAATAATAGAATAATTACATCTATGTTAGATATTTAGGGCCTACTCCTGTTTTGAATCAAGTTTGTATTCGGATTGAAAAATTGACTACTTAATTCCAACTGTGAGACGATTTTTTTTTGATGATCGGGCTATGGAATCCAAAAAATCGCTTTACACAAAAAGTATTCAAATTAGCCAATTTTTCACTCTGAATACAGACTTCATTCAAAGCAGGAGTAAGCCCTTAGTATCTAACAAAGATATAATTCTAGTATTTATAGAGTAAATTGAGGCAATTCAGTTTTGAGGTTAGGGCCCGGTTCCAATGCCCTTAAATAGATCACTTTATTTAAATTTTAAAAAATATCGAAAGAATGAGATGACTGAAAAATCCCGAAAAATAAAACTCCCGACACTGAGGAATTCCCGAATAAAATTCCTGACAGTCTAAATATTACCGAATTTGAAAATACTCGAAATAAATTGCTGACATTATAATTTGAAAATACTCGAAATAAATTGCTGACATTATAAAATATCAGAACCTATAAAATTGCCAACATGGGACAATTTCCGAATGTTGTTTTAATAAAAAATAAATAATAAAATAACAAAAGATAAAATATGTTATTGATTATTTTTTATCTTTCATTATTATTAAAAAATTTTGTAATTGTTTAGATTCGTGCATTTTGTAATTCGGGAATTTCCCTACGTCGGCAATTTTACACTGTCGGATATTTTAAAATCTTGGCATTTTTATTTCAGGAGTTTTCTATTATCGGGAATTTTCAAATTCAGTAATACCATAAATTAGCGGCAATTTTATTATTTGGGAATTTTCCAATTCCGGAATTTTAATTGGTTGACAATTTCCAGATTTCGGGAATTTTCTATTTCGAATATTTTATTTTTCGGGATTTTTCCAGTGTCGGGAGTTTTATTTTTCGGGAATTTTTAGTTGTCCTGACAAATAAAAAATAAGAATGACACTAAAAGTGTAATTAAATATGTATTTATTGATATATTTTCCACTATGATGAAAAGATGAACTTCGTTATTATTATAAAAAAATGAAATTTAAAATCGTTTCATTTTCATTTTTAAAATCTTAATTCTTAAAGATTTAACTTTATAAAATTGTTTAATTTGGCAAGAATGCAAATTTTTATTTCGACGGTTTGTAATTGGCAATTACTGTTTAATTTAGAAAATTTTGAAACTTAAACTGCTTTGTTGTGAACGGTTAATTCTGAAATTGTTTTATTTTAACGTCCTCATATTTTAAATGGTTCAATTTCGAAGATTTGCATTCAGAATTTTTTATTTTCGTGACTTCTGATTAGAAATAGTTGAATTCTGAGGACGTAATATACGTATACTTAATTTCAAAATTCATTCAACATTCAAAATGATCTATAAAATCGACGAAAATAGACCTAATTTTAATTGTTACAAATTTTGAAATAGAAATCTAAGCATCCTTCAGAAAAGAAATGTTTAGGTTGAAATAGTTTATTTAAGAATTTTCACATGGACTTTTATGTATTAATTTCAATTTTAGGTAAAAGCTCTTATTTTTATCCAATACTTATGATCAAGAGCTCGAAGTTTTGTAACTTTGAACTTTTCAGACTTGAATTTGAAATTTTTAATAAAATCGTGCATTTTAAAAACATAAATAATTCGAAGCTTCTGAATTTTCATTCTTGCATTTTTTAATTATCTATAACAATAAGTTTTATAGACTTGTATTTGTAATAATTGTTCAATTTGGAAGGCTTGCATTTACGGTTTCTTTAAGGTTCTCAATTTTAAATTCTTCAATTTAAAACACTTTAATTTGAAGTTTTTTTAAATTTTAAATGCTTCATTTTGAAGTATGTCAATTTGAAATTGTACAGTATTGACAAGAAGAATTTGAAACTGTTAAATTTTGATTATTTCAATAAAGTTCTGAAGTTTCGAGTAATTTAAATTTAAATATTTTGTAGTTTTGAACTTTTAAGACTTGAATCATTTGGAAGCTTGCATTTATGGTTTCTATAAGGTTCAAAATTTTTAATTTTTAAATTTGAAACACTTAAGTTTGAATTTTTTGAATTTTAAATGCTTGATTTTGAATAAATTGTCTAATTTCGAAAGTCTTGAATTTAATATCGTCCAATTTTAAAGTACCGTTAACTAGGGCTAAGCGGCGCATTTGTGGGGAAAGGGGCGCGTACTTAATTCTGTAATTAAAATGCGATAACGCTTTTTCTACTTTTTTCAATTGAAGTTTTACAATTGTTCGATTTAAGCTTTTATATTTTTTATCTAGAAGAAGCAAATACAGCATTCAGAAATGCAGAATCAAGGCTGCGCCGCTCTCCCCCATGTGCGCCGCTTAGCCCCGGCCCGTGGAATTTCAGTTTAAAATTGTACAATATTGACGACAAGAATTTGAAACAGCTAAATTTTGAATACTTCAATAATGTTTTAAAGTTTTGAGTAATTCAAATCAAAAATTTTGTAGTTTTGAACTTTAAGAGTTGAATTTGAAATTTGTTATTAAATTGTGCATTTTGAAATCATGAATTCCAAGCTTCTTAATTTTCATTGCTTCATTTTTATATTATCTATAATAATAAGTTTGATAGACTTGAATTTGTAATTATTGTTCAATTTGGAAGGCTTGCATTCATGGTTTCTATAAGGTTCTTAATTTTCAATTGTTCAGTTTAAAACACTTTAATCCGAAGTCTTTAAATTTCAAATGCCTAATTTTAAATAAATTGTATAATGTTGAATAAATTGTCTAATACTAAAGGTCTTGAATTTGAAATTGTCCAATTTCGAAGTATTACAATTTGAAATTGTACAATATTGTCAGGTTGAATTTGAAACTGTTAAATTTTGAAAACTTCAATATAAAGTTCTGAAGTTTTGACCACTTTAAATTCAAAACTTTTTGAAAAATTGCAATTTTTCGATCCTATACAGGGTTAATTGCTATAAATACTTGATACGGGAATTGTTGTATTTAGACAATTTAAAATTCTTAAATTGTCTTATTTTGAAGGCCTTGAGTTTTGAAGTACTTCAATTCATAATTGTAAATTATTTTACGTTGAAATTTCCGTTCGTCTTGCTGTAAATTCAATAGAAACAGGGAGCATTTAAAAAAAAGCTTTAGGTGTTTATAAGGGTATTATCACCTGACTTACCTACCTAATTTTGTTCTAATCATTCTAAGAATTCGGGCCTAAGCTGGGAGCGCGTGCCATAGTGTTCATGAGGTAAATATACCTGTAAAGTGTGAAATTTAAGCCTATAATTTATATCATCTCAAGAATATTATATAAAATTCTTTAAAAAAATTAAAATTGCCTCTATAACAAATAAATAACTTTTTTTAAATTCTAAAAACCAATTAAAAGTAAAATAAATGAAAAAGAACAAATTATTTAATTATTTCCCAAACATTTATTTTAGTTCTCTATATGTGATATTTTATAATATAAATCTATATAAATTATTAACTAAAATACTTATATATGATTTATCCTCCAATATATCCCAAGGCATAATTTAACGAAGCTACGCCTATGAATTCTACTTCTAACGATTCTATGGGTATTCTAACGACAATCGAGCACCCCCACCACCTACACCCAATTCAAATTTTCCCCAAAAAAAATCGCGCGGGAAAAGACGCTTTTCCAGAATAAAAATTAAAACATCACAAAAAGACTATCCCATCGACTAATGCTGATTAATCCACCTAAAAAAAAAATAACACCAATCTGCAAATAATGCCACACAGTAAAAGGCGGATCGAGAATATTATTCCTATTATTTAACTAACGGAAATTCGTTCCTTCTCGGAAAGCTGGCAACGTCGACAACGCCTGCCGCTCGCTTGACTCTCTCTCTGGTGGGGCAAAAGCGAGAGCCAATCAGAAACGCCGAGAGAACCTTCCCCTCTTGATACTCTTCATAGAAATTCGTTGGGTTCTGCTGACTCTCCGGTCTCGTCTGGTCTGGTGAAGTGTTCAGTGTTGAGTTTCGATAGTTGCGTATCTTCGATTTTCAATATTCGAGAAATAAAAGAGAATTAAACTCAATAAACAAGATGAGGGAAATCGTTCACATCCAGGCTGGTCAGTGCGGAAACCAAATTGGAGCCAAGGTATGTACTTTATCTGCTTTTTACTTGAGAAAATTGCGAGTGTGCAGGACGCGTGAAAGCCGCGGAACGCCGACTCTTTGTTTCCCCAACCGTTACAGGATCGTCCCGAAAAATCATTGATCCGTTGATTTTAGCATTCCGGGAGTCTCCTCGGTTTCATGAATCCTCTTGATTTAATCGAGACAATTCGTTCTTATTTCCAATTTTTTAATTATATCTTATATTTAATCGGGGATTCAATTTTGCTTGAGCGAATACGGCATTCTGGGATGTTACAGCCCCTCCATACATTCGACCTTCAACTCCTTATTCTTCTATTTAAAGCAAAAATTGCCCTTTTTGTGTACTATTTAGAAGGGAGGGTTTTAATTTGTCGAATATTTCGATTTTTGAGGTAAAATTTGATGTTTTTAACGCTTTTATCAGTTTTTTGTGTTCGAATATTAGAGGACGAGATAAAACTTGTTTGTAACGGTCAGTTGTCTTGCGTAACGGTTTTTTTGTGTTCGAATGTAATAATTAAATTTGCTTTTAGCAATGTTTTTTCATTTTTTGGTTTTTCTTTTGTTAAAATTCGATTTTTGTAACGGATTTTTAATTGTTATGATCTCTGTTTTTGAAAAAATTTGTATGCTGGGAAATTGCTATGCCTTATATTTGAGGTTCCACGCCAGTGTCACAAAAGTCAAAATATTTACTCTCCTGATTTTTGTTTATAATTTTCCCACAATATTCTTCGGAATAAATTCAGCTGGCGTAGTTTGCTCCAAAATGTTATATATATATATATGGTGTGTGTGTGTGTTTTATATGTTATATATTTTTTATGAAATATTGCATAATTTAAATAATATTTTTAACAATTTTTTGCAGAAAGAAGTTTCATGTCAAATATTTTGGTATAGGAAAGAGTATACAAATAAATAAATCCCATTATTTATTTATTTTTAAAATTTTTATAATGAATACATCTTTATCTTGTTGAATGAGCTTCGTGTACCTAATTTAGCTGAAGAAAAATTATATTGAAATCGCGGGTGTTAATCTCTGCTTTTTATATATTTTGTGCGTTATAAAGTTGCGGAATTTTAGATTTGATAGATTCCACGCCAATGTCACAAAAGTAAAAATATTGGATTTCCCTATTTTTTTTTTTTTTTCTCAAAATGTTCTTTGAAATAAATTTAGCTGACATATAGTTTGCTCCAAAGTGTTGTATTTTTCCTATTTTGAACATTTTTTCGTGAAACATTGTATAATTTTGATAATAACGTTTTTATAACAATTTTTGCTGAAAAAAATGTTATGTCAGATATTTTTGTATACAAAAAATGTTCAAGTAAATAAATTCCATTATTTAATTTTATTAAATTGAAAAAAAATTATAATGATCAAATTTTTCACAAAAAAATTTCTAAAATTTTCTTTGTAACAATGAAATTTGCTTCTAGCGACGTTTTTTGATTATGTTTTTTGCTGAACTTCGATTTTTGTATCGGAATTTTTATTATTTTGATCTCTGTTTTTGAAATATTTTTGCGTTATAAAACTACAGGGCTTTAGGTTTGATAGATTCCACGCCAATGTTATAAAAGTAAAAATATTGATTCCTCTGCTTTTTATTAATTTTCGCAAAATGTTCTTTAAAATAAATTTGGCTACCATAGTTTGCTCCAAAATGTTGTATTTTTCCTGCCTTCTGCATTTCTCGTGAAACTAATTGCATAATTTAAATAATAATGTATTGATACCAATTTTTGCTTTAGGAAATGTTATGTCAAATACGTTAGTATAGACAAATGTACAGATAAATAAATTCCATTACCTCATTTTATTAAATTAAAAAAAAATCATAATGAATAAATTGTTCTCGTATTGATAGAGAATGCATATATTTTTACAAATAAAAAAAAAATGAAAGTAGGTTCCATTTACTGATATTTTTATTTTTCCACTACAAACAAATTGCTTAATTTATTTGTAAAACTTAAAATTCAAAGTTTTGCAATTTCGACCGCTTTCAAATTCAAATGACTGTTGAAAATATCATTTTCAATCTGTGAAAAATGTAATGTTAAGCCTCAATTAGAAATTATTCAATTTTTAAAAGCATTACAAAATCAATATTTAACGCCGTTACAAAATTTTGCTGTTCATCTCCCTTAAATTAAAAAAAAAGAAAGATTTTTAGTCTTAAAATTTCAAAAATATTGCAAATTCAAACTTCAAATTTGCAAACATGACATTGTTATCATCAAAACTTTATTCTTGAACTTTTTGAATTATTTTTTATTTTGAGTGTTTAAATTTCATGAATTTGAAAAAATGGATTTTTATAATTTTAAAATACTTTCAGTTTTAAAAGTATTGAATATTGAAGCTTTAAATTTCGAGTAATTGAAAAATTGTCTTTTTGTAAAAATTGTATTTTAAAGTTCATGTGATTTTATTTCTGAATTTTTTTACAAATATATCTGTCTGTATAAACGAATGTTTCGCTTTTATGTAAAATCTTCGTTTGATAAATAGTGGTATGTGTCCCCTATTTATATTTTTTCACCATCAAAAAATTTCGTGAATTTTGTTTTCAGTTTAAATTGCTTAATATTGACCGATTTTCACTCTAAAATTTGGATGCTTTCAACTTTGTAGTTTAAATTAAAAACTGCTTAATTTATTTATAAAACTTAAAATTCGAAATTTTGCAATTTAGGTCGATTTCGAATTCAACTGATTTCTAGAAATATCGTTTTTAAAACTGTTAAAAATGTTATTTTATGCTCTCAATTAGAAATTATTCAATTTTTAAAAGCATTACTTTATTACAAAATCAGAATTCAACAAATTCAAACTTTAGGAATGCAAACATGACATTGTTAGCATCAAAAATGTATTACTGACATTTCAAGAGGATTTGCTATTTTGAGTGTTTAAATTTCATGAATTTTTAAAAATGGGTTTTTATATTTTCAAAATCATTACGAATTCAAACTTTAAATTTGCAAACATGACTTTGTTAGCATAAAAAATGTATGTTTCTGTATAAATGGATGTTTCGCTTTCATGCAAAACCTTTTAGTAAGTAATAGTATGAGTCATTTAATAATACACTTTACGTATACTTTGCCCACTTTGCCTGTACTTATTTATGTTTTTTGGCTACCAGGTATTCGTGGCATTTTTTGTTTGGTGCTTTTACTTTCGAGTTCTTTAAAATTTTAATTTTTGAATTCAGAGCCTGTTTAATTATGAAATATATGTTTTATAATGTACAATTTTGAACTTTTTTTTTAACAACAATGACCATCACGAAAGTTTGGAATACTTTATTCCCAAATTACCACAAAATATTTCAGAAATCCACTTTTTTAAGAAAACAATCTCTACATTCTAAAATTAAGTAAAAAAGGAAATTAAAATCAAACTCATTTGTATTAAACCAAAAAATCATACGCGCGTATCAAATTAATTACTTTGTCAGCACTTCTAATCTAATTAACGAATTTAATTGGCTCGCAGATTTAGCTTTAAAGGTCAAAGCAAATATGATTACGCGAGAATGCCGAAAATTTCTGAATGTTTTTATGGCCTGTTCGTCGATTTTGATAAGCAATTTAAGCTTTTCCAATATTAAGTAATAAAAAGTAAGTCATTCAATATTACGGTTTTAGTATTTTATAATCAACTCGATTTCAGTGATTGGAATGAAATTAAGGGGCACTTGTTTTTATTTCTCCAATTATATCTACAAATTGAATTCAGCTGAGCAGAATGTTCAGTAAAAAAATTTATTTCGTTTTTTTTGCACCAAAAATAAAGTTTAACTTCGAAATTCTTGGAAATTAAATAAACCAAGAATCCAACGATCAAATTTAGACAACACACAGTTTCCGTTTTTAGTCCTGCTTAGACATTTAAGCCAAGATAGATCTAGCATCTGTTTTTTGAAATATTGAAGTAGTTGATGTGCTTCTCTGTTTTTCTCACGAGTGTAATGTGCATATATATCTTGATTACTTTTTGAAGTTTAATGTTTTGAATGTTTATATAGATTTTCATTAAAAGGTAAGTCTACAATATGTAAATTTTATGTTCTCATCTAAAACTGTGCAGTATTGCATTTTATTCTCTTTACGATTGTTTATAGAAATTATTTGTATTGGTACGGTTTTTTTCTAATTTAAATACACGAAAACCTTAGTTTCAATATTGCACTGAATGTGAAGAATTGAACAAATTTGTCAGTTGTAAATCATAGCATTACATATTCCATTATCTCCTCGCGCGAAATCGCATGGAGAGAAATACGATCTTCACAAAAATTGCGAAAACTAAAAAAGTTATAAACTTTTATCAAGAGACTAAAATGTTGGTATACGTAATTAATGCAATTTTTTTTATCACTGTTTTATAAAACTTCTACGAATGTTGATTGCATTATTGTCATGAAAATCTCAAATTAATTTTTTATAATTAATGAGAAATGTGTATTTCTCAAAAAATACAGCACCGTTATTGTCATGTAAATTATTGCCTTCATTCAGAAGAGTTTTTATGAAAATTTGAAGGTTTTTTTAATGTATTTCGGATGCGAATAAAATTTTTCGTAGCTATAATTTCTCTAAATTTTGAAGAAAACTTATATGAATTTCCATGAAAATTTCTAAGAATTTCCACGAAAGTATCTGAATTTATATAAGATTATCTATGAATCATTGTCACGAAAATGTCAAATTAGTTTTTTATAATTGAGCGGCTGGATCGAAAAACTCGCCGCGCTCGGGAGAACGGGCAAAAGCATTGTCCAGCGATCGATTTTCGGAGCTAAAATAATTTTCTCGATAAATGAAAAATAAAAATATAGGTTTATAGAAATGGTCGAGTCGCATCTTTTTTGTTTATAAAACTTTTCAGTCCCGCTTATATTTCTCATGATAAAAATTAAAAACTATACATTTTTTTAACCTCAAATCAATGTTTTTCAAAACATAAATTACGATATGTCGGCTCTACATTACTAGCGTGTGATGATGATTCTCAAGTCAAAAATTCCTCAGTCATTTTTTTTCGGCAAAGTTCGGAAAACACGATTTCTGATTGACGTTGAAATATTATTGAAAAATTTAAAACACAAGACTTTTTTATAATTCTAGTGGATTTTGTTGGCTTTAGTGGAGTATTTCACCCATAAATACGCAAAAACGATCACATACTAATAATGTGAAGCCGAGATATCGTAACTTATGTTTTGAAAAACATTGATTTGAGGTTGAAAAAAATTTAAAGTTTTTAATTTTTATCATGAGAAATATTAGCAGGACTGAAAAGTTTTATGAACAAAAAAGGTGCGACCCGACCATTTCTATAAGCCTATATTTTTATTTTTCATTTATCGAGAAAATTATTTAAGCTCCGAAAATCGATCGCTGGACAATGCTTTTGCCCGTTCTCCCGAGCGGGGCGAGTTTTTCGATCCAGCCGCTCAATTATTGAGAAGTGAGTATTTCTTGAAATATTCAGGATCGTTATTATATTATGTAAATTATTGCTTTTATTCAGAGGCTCACTTTTTTAAAATTTATATTATAATAAATTATATGCTTCATAAATTTGTGTTTGATGTTTAAATTTTCATATGTAAAAACTAAAAATGTGTCGTTTGGTGTGCACTCAGAGGTTATGTTTTTGATCATATACGTACTTAGATGTGTAGTGTGTACGGATATTAAAAAGTTATATTGCCACAGGCGCGGATCTACAATGGTGTCGAAACGGCGATCCCCCCTCCCCCCTGCAGTGGGACTTAAGTAAATAAACTTTCTATAAACAACTTTTTAATTTAAATATATTAACATGCAAAAATAATTCAGAATCGCTAATTAATATTAAAAAGATTGCAAAAGATATA
>JAUMHM010000085.1:5499818-5514419 GCA_032362435.1 Melikaiella ostensackeni | reverse complement strand
CATGATCTGGATTCGTATTTGTCTTCTCTTTGTGAAGTTCTTCCATTGCTGCATTAGTTGAAAATAATTTTATCGAATACTCAAACTTGAGTATATGAATTTATCTTTAAAGTGGGATCTAATCTGCGACTATATGCCTTATAGCGCAGAAGCGGAAAAGTGTAATTTTTCCTACCGTTTTTTTTTATTTTCCGCGCAACAAGATGTATATAAACACTCGATACTTTATATAATGTGACAATCATTCATACTTATGCGATTTATGTACATGAAAAGCGAGTTAGATCTCAGAATAATCAACAATAAAACCAGCATTTTTTTTAATTCTATCGATACTCCTTATCATCTTATCGTTGAATTCCTCGACATCAAGGATGAGAATTGCAACTATATTCAGTTTTAACTTGCTATACATACCCAATATATTGAAATTCTTAAAAAATATTCTAAAATTCTAGAAACTCATATTAAATCTCTTTCTTATATTTTTCCTCAAGGGTAATTGTTTGAGCTTACTTCTTCTTACGATAAATTATCACAATTTCATACACTTCGGTATGTAGTAAGAAACTTTCTTGTGCAAGAAAATGAATTGCATGTTGAGAGTAAAAGTAAGTTTATATATTTTTAATGATAAATTTGTTTAAAAAAATATTTATAAATTAATTTTTATGAGCTGGAAAAAGCATTGCATTAAAAAAGAGTGAAATCCTACATTCATTTGGAAATGACTTATAATTATTAGTTATGATAAAAAATGTCTAACACCAGAAAGAAACAATGTTTGCAGTAAAATAAAAAGCACAAATATATCTAAATGTAAAGCAAACAACTTTAATTATCAATAATGAATACAATTTTAAATACATTTTAGAAAAAAAATAAAATTACCGCAAAACATTCAAACTTGCTTCAAAACGTTTTCTCTAATGGTTTTACATAAGCCCAAATCCCACCCTTCGCATTGGTCAAGTATTTCGTAAGATCTCTTTTCAAAGGAAGTTTGGTTCTCGGAGAAATTTCTAAAGAATAATTCCTCAAAATCGTAGTCATCACCATCTTCATCATCAGCATGGCGAGCCTCATTCCGACACACATTCTAGGCCCAGCCCCGAAGGGCAAAAACGCAAATTTGTGTATATCATTCTTCCTCTCTTCGCTGAATCTATCCGGATCAAATTTCTCAGGATCAGGCCAGTATTTAGGATCCTTATGAAGTCCGTGAGCAGAAATTGCAATTACATTTCCAGGTTTAACTAAACAAGAGAGGCCATCATACCCTTTAAGCTGAATTTCAGAAGTGCAGATTTTTCTAAAAGTACCAGTGTCCGGAAAAAACCTTATCGACTCGTTTATAACTTGTTCTAGATAATTCAAATCCTTACAGGCATCAACTGTCAATTCACCATTGCACTTCATCAACACAGATTTAATTTCCTCTCTTGCCTTTACTTGTATTTCGGGACGAAAGGCAAGTTGATATCCCAAAAAACTCAAAGTATTTCCCACACTCTCATAAACGTCTATAATAAATGATAAAAAGTGAACTGTTAAATTTGTTTCTTGTTCAGTCCCATCCGTTTTCTCAGCTTCCATCATAATGTGCATAAAGTCATTTCGAGTGTTGCTCTCTTTTCCTTTAGAGTTGATAACATCTCTCACAAGTTGCCGAAGAAACACTTCCATTTCTTTGGAAACCACCCCTACCTTCATCAATTTTGCAAGAAGAGGAAAAAAGAAGAGTATCACCTGGGAAAAGTTACCTCTTAGAGCAGAATCCCCAAAGACGGATGTAACGATTTTTCCAAAAGTTAGGGACTTTTCTTCAAAACAGTAACCTTCAATCCCTAAGCCCACTGTCATGACAAGTTCACTTGTATATTTCGTGAACAACTCATTCAGTTCGAACTCCGCAAGACCATTTTCGGAAGACTTTTTGTCCATGTATTTTTTGAACTTGAAGGATACTTCCCGAATCAGGGAAAACATTGCCTGCAATTTTCTGGGAGAGAAACCATTTGTCAGAGCAATTCTGTTTTCCTTCCATGTTTCAATACCGGAATAAAATGGATTCTTGATGAAGAGTGGATCCAGTTCTTGGTGAAGATTAATCGCGTTATTTCTGAAGGAATTAAAATCAGTCAGCATGACTTTTTTCACAAGATCTGCATCACGAATCACGAGAATTGGTGTTGTTATTTGGTATATTCCGAGCATGCTGTGATTGGGTTCATTTTTGTATAATCTTTCACACAAGGCACTGAAACTTTCTTGCATTGAAAAGACTTTCCACATGTTGCCGATTAAGGGTAGAAATCTTTCAGGAATGGGAATCCCTTGCCTTTGCCAGTAGTTATAATTAGATTTTAGATAATAATACAAAAAGATGCTAGTCAGACACACTAGGGTAATAATGTAGAGGAGCATTATTTTGTTCTATAGAGTTAGATTAAGACTAATTGTAAATGTGATAACTTAAGCTCTCCTTTCATGCAACTAAGAAACTATTTTCTACAAAGTTGATATGTAGTTTCTGAATGATATCTATTGGCGTCAGATCTTCGAGCAATTTTAAATTGATTTCTGATGATAAGAATTCCAAGGATTAAAAATTGTATGAGGAAAATTGAAGATATCAATACGATCTTGCCTGTGTTTCGCAATGCTTCCTTCAAGTGTTTTCTTCCTGAATTTAAATATATGGTCACTCTGAAAAGTCAACCACAGTCTTTAGTACGGATTCGATGATAATTTTTAAAAATATGATTGAAAAGATGATGATAAAATAAAGGATAGGTTTTGTTAATTCAACCAAACCCGAGACTTTGTTCCTTCAAAAAAATTGTTATCAGGTCAACAAAAGATTTGTTTCGATTATCCAGAATGTTGAATGGCCTGAGGTTGTCATTAGATTACATTACAAAATTGCATCTTGTTCCAGAAATCCTTCTGAGAAAGTTTGATCAAGTGGTCTCGATCAGCCATATCCTGGTGATTTCCAAGCAACAACTTTATATTTTTCTCTAGAGAAGTTTTCTGTTTGTTTGTCAGAATTCAACTATACTGTTCTCAAAAAAAACTCTTCTTTCAGGTTTTTATACTTTCTTGTTCAAAATCGCAATTTTTGAAATGTTTAACTTTTATCTTTTAGTTATAGCAAATTAAAATACGTGTTAACTGTTGATGTTCAGTTTAAATAAATAATTTTTTTTTAAGTGCACCCATCATACCTGACGTCAGAAGTACAGGACGATTACTAGAACCGACTTAAACACAATTAATATCAATACCATTAACTCTGATTTTATCATCCTCTCAAAAAATAATAATTCCTGGATTACCAAAACAGGGTTCGTTGAGGAACAAAAATAGACAAAAATTTCAAAAAATTGGGAATATTGTGCCGCTTTGCTTTCTCGTAGAGGAAGCTTTGTAGTCGTGACAATTTCAAAGATTCTTCAATGATTTAATTTAACGTTTCTCAGTTGATAAATCTCTAATATGTACTAAGTTTTATCCGGAATTCAATTTAATAACACTTTTTAATGGTCTGGAAGTTGTCGGAGTATATCTTTTGTTTCCCACATTCGTTGGTTTCTCCCAGACATACATAAAAGAAAAAAGACACTCCTATCTCACATTGTCTTTTTATATATTAAAACTATGAATATAAGAATTTTTGAAAGCACATTTTGCTAATGCACAAGTTGAAGGCGTTCATCAATAAAAAAAATTGATTATACTTTTTTAGGGTCCTGATATACTACTTTTTCACACACAGTTCCAATTTCAATTTCCATCATTTTCTTTTTTCGACCTACCCTATTACATAATTGAAGCCGTTGATAGAAGAAGAGCTTATAGACCTATGCTTCTTTTTTCCATAAATGCTCTAAATCGATGCAGTGATATCTTTTACGTACAATGTAACACAGATATAGGTTTTCTAATGTTTGCTATAGTTAATTTGCTTGTCCGCGCGAGCTTGAAAATTCGCAGCCGTAGAGTCGTTAAGCGCAGTCGACGGTAGTAGAGTCGTTAAGCCGAACAGTCGACGGCGATCGTAAAAAAATGTTTAATTCAATTTTATATTTTAAGAATGTTATCAAACTTTGAGGACGATTTTCTCAAAATAGCTGTTCGGCGTATAAGCCCTTTTTCCATTAACGGCCTCAATTTATGGATAAACCCTTATATACCGAGAAAAAAATACTACATTCTCAAAATAATATACTGTTTAATCAATAAATCTCCTTTAATAGCAGATATTTTATTGATGCAAAAGTATATTTTGTAGAATTTATAGCACTACTATTTTTATTATGTCCTGTTACCCCAGCATACATGGTCCCAGAACAGTATTGTAACTATCGTGGAACAGAAGGTAACATGTTCTAGAACAGGCTAATAACAATACATTCTATAACAATTCTGGAACAAATCTAGAACTTTGTTACACTTATTCGGAAAGGTAATTTCAAGCATCAAATATTTAAAGTAAAATAATAAAGTACGATAAAAGTTTTAGGCCTATTTGAATAAGCATTTTTGGTTGGACTTTAGGCATAATATTAAGTCATTTATCTTGTATTATTTTGATTATTGTTTATTAGAATTCCCATTTAAAAACTACTTTTTTTTCTAAAGTCTTACCCCTTCAGTTTACACATTCTAGCAAAATAATTAGCCCATATTTTTTGTTTTTTCCTATATGAAATTTTTTGAGGTAGCTCAAGACATTTAAAGTTATATAATGTGTAAAAATAAATTTAAAAAGACAGGAAGTTTTTCTTTTTTTCTGATAAAAAATCCGATGGGGTGAATGTTTAAAAACGTTCAAGAATGACAGATTCAGAGTTCCAAAGTTACTTAGGTTTTTAAAAATTTCAAGGTCTTACCCCCTGAAATATTTCTTTATATAGCTTTAGAAAATATACTATGCAAGAAAAAAGTTTCTTTTTTTTGCGGCTGACATTTTTTGCTTTTATCTTTTTTTATATTAAATCCTTTTTATGGAGAGTATTTCACTTTATTATAAAGGACACGGTACTTTTTCAGTTATTCTCTAAAACTATAGATTTAAAAATCTGCAATATTGAAGAATGAGTTTTATTTATTTTTCTCTAAAAATAGCTCCTAGTTAGTGACAAACAAACTGTTTATGTATCATACAGAAAATGAGAGTGCATTAAATTAACAAAACTTGTATTTGAAGAATAAAATTAGTTCCTAAATCCATATTTAAGATGCTCACCTATTTTGAAAATACAATTATTCTATTAGAGGTTTAATTATTTTTCCATTCTCGAACAATAGTCGATTTTTTTGCATCCTGAAACTTTTGGCTGTGTTCTTCTAGTACTTGGAGCAAGAATTTCATTTGATCCTTTTGATTCGTTAGATCTGAATCGAATTGCGTCATTAGTGTAACACCCCGTTCAGCTGCAGCATTAACAACTTTAAGTTGGCTTACTCTCTGTTCTGCATTAACAAAACTTGCGTCTGTTTTCCATAAGCTGGGATCTTTCTCCAGAAACTCTTGAGGAATATTCAAGGATGTAAATAATTTCCTCGTATTGACCGTTACAAAATCAGATAGATGTTTTTTCGAAATAGATTTTTTGTTCACTTGAATCCGTCGAAGACTCGCAGTACTACTTTTTTCTCGAGAATTGATACCATAAGCCTTTTTGTATCGATCTTGACATCAGGATCAAAAAATGCGAGTCCTACTAGTGTTTCGTTTAAATACCATAAGTGATTTGGAAAATTCTTATACGCAGCTTCAGCAACTTTTGCATTTGTCTGTGTATAAGACAGAAGTTCTTTTAACAAAGCAAGGTCATTTCGTGTTGCAAAAGCTGAAGCTTGACAAGTATACTACTTTTTGAAATATATCTTCACAACAAACGTATTGATTTCTCTCAACCCATTCATTTCTTTTTCTGTCAACTGAAATTCCCCTCAGAAGATGAAAAATTTTATGGAATATATCAATTTATCCATCCAACGAGCTCTGTGATAAGCACCAGGTGTATGAATATGAATGTCTGATCTTTCGTAACGCGTTTCGCCTAAGAATAAAAGGGCTAGCTCTAAAACTTCTTTATAGTCTTCTCGAGGATGGAAAAGCTCAAGTTAACGGAGGATGAACTTTATCATGTCATTTTTAATCGAGATCAATACAGAAGAGATGACAACATCTTCCAATCCAGTTTGAAACTTTTCTTTGTCATTGTATTTCCAAGACTTTTGGAACCTCTGGAAAAGTTCGATATTTGGCTCATTTGAAGGTCCAAATTGAACCGCAAATACTGCTGAAATTGGAAGTTCCAATACATGATGCCGACAAGCTAAAGCCAGTAAAAACTTCTTTCTAGTAAAGTAAAAGCACCAGAATGCAGTCCTGTATTACTAGCTGTTGTATCGAAGCACATAGAAGTTACTTAGTCAAATAGGTTCCATTCTTCAAGAAGCTGGTACACTGCCTCTGCCTGTGCTTCACCGGTCCCAGCAGGGACCATCGGAATTCGTAAGAGTTTCATATCTTCGCCTGACACGAGAACTGCCAAACGTTCAACTAATTGCTTGGAGGTAAATGCTGGTAACATTTTCCCATCCCAATGAACGGTCAAAGGAGTAGTTGGATTAAACGATTGTTGAATTTCCTCAGCATTTAACTTGTGATTTTCTATACGAGCTATGTAGTCTTATAGACTCTGCACGGCGAACGACTTTCTGCAAATCATGACCTAAAGTTCGAGAAACAGAAGCTAAGATATGCACAGAAAACCGATCACTAGTCTTTGAACAAAATGGAGGAGCAGATTGGCACATCGAGTCAGATTTTGACATTGTTGGTAAGTTTAATGGACAATACGCAGGATCAGACAATTCTTCAACTTTACGTCTCTTACTTACATTCAAATCTCCATCGCTTTCCGATTCGCTATCTTCAGTAATATAAAAATCTTGCTCTTGTTTCAACCGACGATAACTTGACAACTCTCGATTTATTTTTTTTTTAGGATCCTAGAACTTCCCACATGTTTTGATTCACTTGCTTCACTCACTTCTCTTGCTGCTGTCACTTTTCCCAACAAATCTATTTTTTCTACATTTTGTCGTTGAAGAAAGAAATTTCTGATATCTTCACAATTTATCAGAGTCAAAGCAGAAGCATGTGCTACATCAAAAAGGTTTTCAATTGTGTCACTAAAAAGACGTTCATTGTTTTCTTGTACTTCACTTCTAGACTTCACTTCTATACGGTCTAGACTTGTTCTTTTGTAATCTGTATCACATAAGAAAGAGTTTTTCTAGTTTCAGCTCTATATTGTACTTTTGCATAATTTGGGTTCTCGTGCGCCACCAAATATAACTCAATTCAGTAACAGTTGATTTTAGACTTTCAGTAATATTTCTTTTCTCCTTATCATGAAAATAAGAGAATCTTTCTGGAACTGTAAGTTTTGAAGGAATTTTTTTGTAGCCTTTAATATCTTTCGAAATTTTTCCTATCAACCATACTGATTCAAAATCTGTAGAACTAGTTTCCATCCTCTCATAAACATGGTGTTGTTCCGATTCTTCTATTATATCATCTTGACTTGCCCCTCCAGCATTTTCCGTAGCATTCATTTAATATCTTTAACGCCCTTTTCAATCAAAACTTTTTCCAGTAAATCAATTCATCCTATATTTTGGAGCTGAAGATTGAAAAAACTTCGAATATCTTCATGTTTTATTTCAGGCAAAGCATTAGCGTGAGCTACGTCAAAAATATTATCAAGGGTGCCAGTAAACAGCTGTTTGTTCGTTTTTTGTGTCTCAGTTCTTCTCTTTTTGTTCTCTTGTAGTTTTTCCCATGTGAAATATAGCTTTTTTAGATGGATTTTAATATTATAATCTTGCTGAATTGGGACTTTCATTCGGTGTCAAAGATAAATTACCTCTTTATTCGTAGCTTCCATATCCTCATTAATACTTTTTTTCTCTTCCACATGTAAATAAAAATACCTGCCGAGAACATCTCGTATCGAAGGAAGTTTGTTCCTGTTCATAATGTTACTACACTTTTCTTCCATAAGTCATATTTTATTCGGATTCTCCTCACTCTCTTCAGAACCAGACATTTTCATAAAGCTACAAAAGATTAATATATTTAGTTGCTCTCTTTCAAGTTACTATAAATAAGAATTTATTCAACATTGCCTTACAAAGTTGTCCTTCAAGCATAAAACTTTTTTATTTCATTAATGTCGGCAATAACGAAATTCAGACAAAATATATTTAATCACAAAATAAATACTTGTTCTTCATCATTATTCATTATTATACCCTCCATAAAAAGTGTTTAGCATAAAAAGAATGACAACAAAAAATATCGGTCACAAAAGAGCAAAACTTTTTTTCTGCATATTATAGTTTCAAAAGTCCAAAGTTTTAGAAAATAATTGAAAAATGCCGTTTTCTTCATAGTAAAGTGAAATGACCTCCATGAAAAGAATTTAATATAAAAAAGATAAAATAAAAAAATGGCCGCGAAAAACGAAACTTGTTTCCTTGATATTATACCCTTCTAAAGCTTAAAGTTTCAAAGAAGAATTGAAAAAATACTGTTTCCTTCATAATAAAGTGAAATACTCTCCATAGAAAGGATTTAAATATAAAAAAGATAAAAGCAAACAATATATTTAACGACATTAGTAACAACATTTAATGGAAAATGAGAGAGTCTTTTTTTAAATTCAGGTGACCATTTCAGCTACATGTGTGGCTAAGACGGCCAAAAACCTGGTCGTTTTTTCAAACTTTAAACTTATTCAACTGTTTTCTTTGAGACTTTCAATGTTTGTAATCTTTAGAATACATAAAAGTATTGTCTGTAATATAATTTACTGTTACCTGATGTTGAATATTTAAAAGTAATATTTTTTTCTATTGTAAACTGGCCATGTATGTAGGCACACTTCCTCAATGTTATTCCATGTTCGTCGATAAACAATATTTTTTCGTTTACATAATTAGAATTTATTTATTTAATAACATATTAATTCTTTTAAAAATGTTTATATGCGTTCTGTTAAAGAATATTAATATTCTTTATTTAATTACGAAAGTACAGCTGCCTTGATTCTTTTCAAATAAATTGTGTCTATAAAATACATTACGGCAGTCCAATTCTTTTTTCCTGTTATGAAAAAAAATAGTTAATTTAATACTTAATTTAAAGAAGTCAATTGTAACAGTGTTCTAGAACACATTTGTAACAGCGTTCTACCCTACTGAAAATTTCCAAACAGGTGAAGCGTTTTTGAGGTTAGGTTTTTTCAAGGATAGGTTATAAAAGCAGTCCCATTATTACTTTTTATTATTTATTTTGTTTACTAATGTAATTGTACCCCCTTCCTCCTCTCCAAACACACACACACACGCACGCATGTGAGTTTCTAATAGAATTTTGTCATAGTTTTAATTAATTTCCAAAAGTTAAAAAAGTTATTCTCTAAAAATTCAATCGCCTTATTTCACTCAGTAAATACTATAATTAAATATTTTTCACATATTAAGCCTGACAAATATGTTGCTATTTCTCTTGTTTGTCACCTAATTTTTTTAAAATAATAAATATCATTTCAACATTCCCTGAAAATAGATGCTGTAATTCATACACATGGAGTTAAGAAAGGAGGAAAATATCATTTCTTCAAAGAAACCACTTCGGACGCAATTGAAGCTGCATTATATGGAGCGAGAGACTGGCAAAGAGGTCGCAGAGGAAGATTGGAAGCAAAAAGCAATAATGCCTAAATAATTGATATTAAGTTTCAGGGCCGGCGAAGCAGATCTTGGCTGTCTCTTTGGCTCATTAACAGGTGTGGATGTAGAAAAATGAGAGTGAGCGAGACTCTTAGGGGCCGTCCATTTTTCGTTGAAAATTCATTCTTCTTGATTAAAAATGCAACTGTCTGTTCGAAAATTAATCTTTCTTTGTAGAGAATTTAACTATTTTGGCAAAAATTTGTCTTTTTGGTTGAATTCAACTGTGCTTGATTTACAATTAAAATCTTGTTTGGTTGAAATATTAACTGTTACATGTTTCGTTAAGAATTCATCTTTCTTTGAAAAATCAACTACAGTCTTGGTTTAAAGTTGAACTACTTTGTAAAAAATACATTTTTCTTTTGAACATTCATCAATCTTGTGAAAATTCAACTGTTTGGTTATAAATCAATTTTTTGTTGAAAGTTCATATTTTCGGGTTGAAAATTCAACGGCGAAAGAGACAGAAAAAATCTGTTCCGTTGGCCCTGTAATAAGTTTCGAAATGTTTAATATATACATATATACATACATACATATATATAAACAGATACAGTACTCAATATGCGCATATATATATATATTATATATAAGAAAATTTTATTAAAACTAAGAATCCACAATTTGAAAATCAATATTATTTCGTCATTTGAATTTAAATTTTTATTCAGATTTAAATGTTTTTTTCCTTAATTGAGCAGAGAAGAAATTGCTCAGCCAATGCCCAATTTGGGCACTGGTTGGGCTGAGCGTTACAACCCATCTTGACATCACTTCTATTTATATTTCCATATGATTCCAATCGATTTCCCAATTACTAGTTGGGCCCCAACTGGGAAACCCAAGTCACCGTCCAACTGGGTTACTCTCTGGGTTATAACGCTCAGACCAAGTAATGCCCAGATTGGACAAACTAGTTGGGCGATTCCTTTTTTGCCCAATTAAGAAAAAAAGATTTAAATCTAAATAAAAATTTTAATTTAAAATAAGAAATAAAATTAAGTTGTGAATTTTAAGAAGCTGTTCTTAGTTTGAATATTATTTTCCCGTATAAATGCGTATTGCGAAGTGTATCCCTTTATAGGCTTCGGGAAAACTCGTATCTTTTCGTTCTTTTTCACAACTGAGCTAAATCTGAAATGATGAGGAATTCCGCGTCAAAGTGACGTGTCTTCATATAGTGCATTCTTGTAAACATTTCCATCTTCCTACAATCTGTAATTCACTTTGGCCCTGAAGGAATTTGGTCATCCATGTCCTTATCTTCAAAATTCGCATTCACGTCCACCTAGAACAAACAAATTTTAATTTTAACATACGTAAAAATTAACATGTTAACAACATATTAAAAATTAAAATTAAGTAATTTCAATGTTAACGTACGTAAAAATTATTTCTGGAATGGTATACTGTAACGTTGCATTTTGCCCCGTACAAAAAAAAAGAACTATTTTCAACTATTATCACTATTGACCACTAGGATAAGACGTGAACAGAGGGTCAAAACATTGACAGCTAGCTGTGAACAGCTAGGATTGGTTAGTTGGAGCTGATTATGATCTCGGACAACTAATCAATCCAAATAAAGTCACTTTATTATAATAAATTTTAATCAGTAACATTACCTGACTTTGAGGTTGAGAAACTCTCAACCGTCAAACCTAAAACTAATCGTCTGACCATGGGCCAATCATGAAATCTCAAAACACAATAACTGATCACAATCGTTCTTTTGAATTCTTATTTTTCATGTTCACTGTGGAGCCAAAGGGCTCGTATTTAACATTTACTAGCGACCTGGATGACAGGTCGTCAATTCAAGGAACAGAGGGTCACACTTGGGCAACTCAGCTCATCTAGTAGGAAACAACGTGACGTTAGATTCAAGAGGATCCAGGCTAGACGTATGGATGAGAGTCTCGCACGTTCTACATAGCCAGGAAATGGCATCTCGGTTCCGAATAGCGCTCGCGGTCAGCCATATTGGTTTGCAAGAATCGTGCGCTGTCGTCTGTTAATTCCATCAGTATGCAAGACCGTACCCATTCGGGGTTCTAGGGGTGCGTGGCACACGGGCGGCACTAGCCAGCGATTACTGAGGGGGCAGCCACGGGCCAGAAGACTGACCCATTTCTTCACTTTGCAGTGACAACGTCCGATACAATATTCAGTGATCCCTTTGCTATAAAGTATACCTGATACGTGCCAGACTGCGCCACCCTTGTCTGAACTATACAATAGTTATATACATTAACGCCTAATTTGGTTTCAAGAAGACTGCGCCGCCCTTGTCTGCACCGTACAATAGATACATTGGCACCTAATTTTGTTTCGAGAATTTTCTTTCCATGTACCCTATAGTTTTCATATTTCTACCTGAACACTTAAAATAAACGCACAAGCAAGCAAATATACATGCTTTATTTTCGCACATGCTACTTCAATATGGTTGTGTTTTCATTTGCTTGTTATCCCAGGAGGGACAGTTCAAGGCCCATATTACTCATCAGAGAATATCCAAATCTGAATTGTTTGCATTTTAGTTTGTGTCCTTGTTCTTCATAAGATGAAGTTCTGTGCGAAGCGTCTATTGTTGAAAGAAAGGTAATTATAAAAACGATGTTTGTTCTTATCGCATGTTCGTATCATTTATTGACAATTATTTTGATGTTTCAGTAATAAATTATTTATTTAATGCATATTATATATGAGTCGTTGCTAAAAAGTTGCAAAATTTAAGTTCCAACAGTTTTCCCCGTTGTCATTTCCAATAGGTTTATTAAAGTTTTTTTCTTTAGTGTACATATTTTTAGTAATTCTGAATTTCTGTAGACCGACGGTTATGAATTTCCAGTCATTGATATCCCTGACGTGTTCAAAATATATTCCCAGTCCAAAAATTAATCTTGATCTTTCAAACTGATATTTTCGTTCTATTGTGGGCTTGAATTAGTAGAAACTTATTACTGAAGTTCGCTGTGAAAATTCATTTTGTAGAAAACTTCATAGTCCGAATTCCACAGCTTTTTGGCAAAGACCCATACGTCATACAATATGATATACATATGATAAATTATTATTATTACGATTTTCC
Organism: Melikaiella ostensackeni; assembly: GCA_032362435.1. Lineage (NCBI taxonomy): Eukaryota > Metazoa > Arthropoda > Insecta > Hymenoptera > Cynipidae > Melikaiella > Melikaiella ostensackeni. The sequence goes on along the minus strand of JAUMHM010000085.1, from coordinate 5,501,500 downwards.
TGCCACTTATTTAGATGTCAGAGAGAAAAAGAAAACGTAAATCCGATGCGGAATATAGAAAACTGAGGCAAAAAAAAGATGAACTTTTGAAGAAAGACTCAGGCTCAATGACAAAATTTCTGAAGAATGTGCTAGGATGAGATCGATGAGAATCAAAACGATAGTTACGAAATGAATACGGAAGAACGAATACGAAACGAACGAAATACGAAAAAACGAAAAGAACGAAGCGAGGAAATAAGCGAAGACAGTACGTTAAAAAAAAGTATTCAACATAGAAATAAATTTATTCCCAAGAATTTTATTAAGTAATTACTGCGTTTTTTTCGTGCATAGATCAAATTCTGCTTTTGAGTTCTTATTATAAGGCGCATGAATACTCCCCAAGTTCTATTTTATATTCAATTTATTTTGCCGAAAATCGTGTCGTCTAATAACTATCTTGCATAATTTTTAAATTTTCCAATTTATAGCTTTTCCTAATTTGTACTTTTAAAAATTTTATTTCATAAGTTTAATTTTTCCAAATCATCATATGTAATAATTTTACTTTTTCTGAGTTATCGTTTACCCTCATTTTTATTTTTCTGTATTAATTTACGCGACGTTTACTTATATGACTTTTCAGAAAAAAATGTAAGAATGTGCAATATAAGTTGAATGCAAATTACGAAGAGAACTTAAATGTATGCACCGAAAGCACAACCTACGACAAGGTCGAGATGAGGGGTAAAAAGCTCATGCAGATAAGGAATCTTTGTAGAACAAAGAACGAAAACCTAGCGAACCACAAATGAAGGAATTAGCAAGCAAAACCGAAGAATCCGTTCTGAACAGAGTCTGGAGTTGTCAAGTAAATTGTTCCAGCATGATAACGGAAATTTCTTAAAGGCAATAGAAATGATTGATAAATTTGATTCAGTCATGGCGAAGCATACTAGACATGTGCAGCACAAAGAGGATAGAAGAATGCCAACGTACTTAGGACCTGGAATTCAAGACGTAATAATTGAATTGCTTGCAAAAGAAGTTCTTAAATTGATTCGAACAAAAATTACACAAATGAAGTATTTTTCTATTTCTCTTGAGTGTACACAAGATAAAAGTCATATAAAACAAGCAACTTTTACCTAACGAATAAGTGACATTGACGTAGAAAAATGAGAATTTGAAATACGCGAGTTTTTTCTTGGCTTCGCTCCGATCAGTGACTCTACGGGTGAAGGTTTATCGCAAACCATCGTCGATAAGTTAAAAGAATTCGGTTTAAACATCCAAAATGTCCGCGGCCAGTGTTACGATAATGGTTCAAATATGAAAGGAGATCATAATGGGCTTCAAAGAAGGATTTTGGATTTAAACCCAATGGCCTTCTTTGTTCCTTGTGATCCACACTCACTGAACCTTGTTATCAATGATGCTCCCAAAACCACTTTCGAAACTGTTGGCTTTTTCGGAATTGTGTAAGGATTGTACGTCTTTTTCTCAGCCTCACCTCAGAAATGGGAAGTTTTCAGAAAGCACGTTCCGCACTTAACTTTAAAGCCAGTTTCAGAAACTCGTTGTCCAAGTAGAACTGATGCGGTAAAACCTTTGAGGTCCTACACGGGGAAAATCTATGACAGCTTGATAGAATTACGAAACCAAAGATTTTAAAACTAGTCACGAAGCTCTATGTTTAG
>JAUMHM010000085.1:5489321-5499718 GCA_032362435.1 Melikaiella ostensackeni | reverse complement strand
GAAGAAGTGAACTGCAATGTTCACGAAACGTCGGCAAGATTCGAAGTTTTGCACACGATTGAAACCCGAAACACCTCCTTTCATCATATATATTAATTGTGTATATGCGCATGGCGGCTTTTCTAAAACTAAATTCGAATAGATTAATTAAATTCATTGATATTCTCATGAAAAGTTTCTTTGTTATCTTTTTTTTATGAAGTCAAAACATATTCTCTTGTTAATATGAAATATATTTTTTTGAAAAAACCATGATTAATTTGTGAATTTTTTAGATATTGCTTTTTCAGAACACCAAAAATTTCCATAAGGAAGTAGATTTCATTTCGATCTTTAAGAAATTTTCAAAGAGAGACATTAAGCAAGGGTTTGTTTCAATCTGCAGGGTTGTCTATGAATACTTGAGATTTCCTTCAATTGAGGTGTTAACGGTTAACTCAATTTACCAAAAGATATCGATTTTACTCAAATATAGTTTACGAATTTGATGAAGTAAGCAATTTTTTAGAAATGTGATATTGGTTAGGATGATTACGGTTTTTTTCTTTGAAAAATGAAATAATCTGGATAGATTGGTTCCAAATCAACCCACATGCACCTAATAGAATTCGATGTACTTTCAGCTTGCCAACATTCCGTTATAAATATATTATTCACTGTTGGAACAGAATATACTATTAGGGTGGTCCAAAATTATTCCTATAGACTTTTTATTTTGTATTTTTGGTAATCGAATACCCAAATTCTTTCATTTTCTGGAGAAAAAAAACCATACTTTTTTTTAAATTGGTCAACATTCAACCGTACCCTCGGGCTTTAAAAATTAACATGGGGTTTCAAATGGAAAGAGATCATTATTTGGAAAATGGATAAAAGAAGTTCGCGTTATTAACTTTTTGTAAATCAAAGCTTATTCGCTTCCTAACGAATGTTCAAGAAATAATTTCCACCCAATAAATTACAATTTTGAACCTCCCAACCCCCCTTGAGTTGTGCCTGGAATATACCCCAAAAATGAGAAATAGCAGTTTTGTGTGAAATTCATGGTTAAAACGGTATTTTTTCACATTATTTATTTTCATTCGATAAATGACAAGTTTCCAAGTACTTTTCGACTAATTTCAAATTTTAAACAATTATTATTCGCTTAAACAACTCTTTCCCCCTGTGAATCATAAAAACTTATCATTTTTTTGGAATTAATGACATAATTAATAAATGTGAGGAGTGATATTTTTTTGCTTTGGATGTTTGAAAATTATTGAGACAATTTTTATTTGTTCAAACAATTTTTTCCCCCTGTTCATCATGAAAAGTTATTATTTTCTGGAATTAATAATAGAATTAACGAATGCTGACAGTAATGTTCTTTGTTTAAGATATTTGGAAATTATTTAAACAATTAAATTATGATTTACTCGCACTTTTTCATAGCAAACGTGGAAAAAATTCTAGTTTTTTCGAAACTCTTACACTATGATGTTTATTGTTCAGTATTTCCTCATCTCAGAACTTTATTTAAAGTACTTTTTTCAGTACGTTATGGATAGTCATTTTTTTTAAATTGACTTCGTTGAACATGAATAATTTTCCAAATGCATTTTGGGTAATATTCATCAATGTACAATCGTGTATATTACAATTTAGGGGGTTCGTTGATGTCCTGGTTCTTTCATATATCGGTTTTCAGTAACGACCTTCATACAAATTATTTTCAGCTCATGGATTTCATTAATATGCAGGGGTGATTTTACCAAAAAAAGAACTACTTTTGTTAGAAAAATCGAATTTATTCATTATAACAAATGATTATTATTCAAACCATTAGAGTATACGATCTGAGATAAGGAAATACTAAGTAATAAGCGACCAAGTGTAAGAGGTTCGAAAAAACTACAATTTTCTCAACCTTTCCTATGGAAAGGTGCTAGTAAATTATTATTAGTCGTTTAAATAACTGCAAAATGTCTCAAACGAAGAAATGTTACTCTTAACAGTCGTTAATTGTGTCAGTGATTCCAGAAAATAATTATTTTTCACGATTTACAGGGAATAAATTTTTTTAAATAATTGCCAATTATCTTTAGAAAAATATATTGCTCTCAACATGCATTCATGGTTTTATCAATTCAAAATTCAAAATTAGTAAAAAGTACTTGGAAATTTGTCACTTTTCGGATAAAAATAAATCATGTTGAAAAAATAATAAAATGAAATACCGTTTCACCACGAATTTCACATAAAACTGCTATTCTTCAGGGTATCTTCCAGACACAATTCAAGGGGGTTGGAAAGGTCAAAACCAAAAGTTGTAAGGTGAAAATTATTTTTTAAACATTTCTTAGGAAGTGACTCAACTTCAATTTACAAAAAGTTAATAACGATTACTCCTTTTATCCATTTTTCGAAAAATGAGCGTTTCCCGTTCAAAACCCCATGTTAATTTCAGAAGCCCAGGGGCACGGGTTACTGTTGACCAATTTGAAAAAAACAGGGAATTTCTTTTTAAGAAAAATTAACAAATTGGAAGGTTCGATCACTGGGAGTCTAAAGTCAAACAATTGTTAGTTGAAAACAGGGTTTTATTAGGCATGAGTTATCTCCTACGCATCAGCAAATAAAAAGCTGTACCCATTTGTCAAGATGGTTGAAATCCCCAGATACGTAGAAAAAATTGGCATAATTGAAAATATTAAAATTACGAAAATAAGATTTTTTGCAAATATATTTTCCTAACGCACCGAATCGAAGTATTTATTAATCGATTCCAAATAATTAAATTACATTTTTCAGGATCCTCCTGTGCTATTTTTTTATATAGGTCTGTTCTCAATTATCGAAATTTTGTTTCTCCGATTTTGTTTTTCTGACTTTCTGAGAAGCATTATTTTGGTAAGATTGTACAATATTCGATCAGAAACAGGCTTAAAATTCAGCAATTCAAAATTGGAAAAATCTAGAACTGAAAAATTTCAAATGTAGTGCACGTAAAAAAAGAAATCTGGAAGAGTGTCTGCATTTCAAATTTTGGAATGTTCCGGATTGCACGATTGAAAATTAAGAAATTTGCAAAGAAGTATTCATTGGAACTCTACTAATTCAAATAGAGAAAATCAGCCACTCAAGATTCGTAGAAAATTACTAATGCGGTTAGTCGAAATATTTACTAATCTGATACTGGGTAACTACTAATTGCTTAGTGAAATTAAATCAATTTATTTGCGAATGAATTTATTAATTAAGAAACGGTTATAGGTATGCGAAACGTGACAAATAGAAAAGTTTAATAAAAGAACGCGATTGTGTAACATTTTCAGCTTTATTGGAAGTTAGGCTTTTAATATGTCCCTCTAGCGTGACGTCATTTATGGAATACGCCGAAGGTAATATTGTGAAACTTAAAAATAGGTCGTTTACAAGTTATTGCTTCATAATGGAAAAAATCAAATTATTTCCATACTCAATCTATTTCACCTTACTGCAGTGACGTGTGAATAAAAACACTTGTGACACCGCATAGTGGGGCAAAAAGAACGTTCATGGACAAATTGATTTTCAGAAGACAATTATCATTTGAATTGAAAATTTTTTTACAAATCAAACCTTATGAAATTTCGCATCGAACTGTCATGGCAGATTTTAGGAAAAAAATTCATTCAGTAACAAAAATCGAAAAAAATTCTTAAAATTTTTTTTTTTGAATTTTGAGGACACTTTGATGACAATAAAGAATTCTTATTGTGAACAACAATTGTTCAAACAAAATTTCATCATGTTATGTATTTATAAACAAAATTCCACTTTTTTCGCGGACTTAACAGCCAGTTATTTAGCAATGACTTCTTGCTATGAACTGTTGATATTTGATAATTGTTTGAACAAACTTAATTAAGAAATGCATTATTTGACTGTTTTTCAGCATTCAAACTCTATTCCTTTACCGTAATCAACTGTTGAAAACAAATTTTTAAACTCCTCTTAGATACTTCGATAATAATCTACTATTTTTATTGTCATTAATAATTTAATTTTGTGTCTACCTAATAGTACTTAATACGATCATTTCATCACAAAAGGTTATTTCCAGAATGCATTGAACTATTCCGTGAACCGAAAAAAATGTCAAGTAGTAATTAACTTTCTTTAACAAACCATAAATCCTTAATGAAATCTTCTCCTTACATAAGGATGAGGGCTGAATCACTTTTGATGTCGGACCAAATTTTTTTCTGAAAATATATCATTTCGGAATTTCTCTCGTCAACCATGCAAGACATCACAAAAGAGCAGGAGGTATTTTTGGTAGCAGTGTTCTAGATGTGGAAGCTCTTATAGTAAAATGTTTTTTTATTTTCTGTTGCTTCCGCGAAAAATTTGAAAATTTGATTTGATGAAAAAAAATAGTTTATCCTTTATAATACTGATAGAGTGCCTTCCTAAGATAAGGAGAAAGTTTTTGAAAATAGTGGAAAATATAAAAAAGGTGGGGTGTGGGAGCAAATGTTGTTTTCATGTTTTCGAAATTCGACAAAAAGAATAAAGAAGATGAACCTCCACCTTTTCACTTTTTCCAATACTTTCTTCAAGTTTCTGGTTATATAGGGCAGGCATCCTACCACTTTTAACACGCTGAACGATTTTTGAGACGGAGAGAATTTTTCTCCTTTAAAATTTGAAAATGTTTAATTGTTTATATCATTTTATTGGTAATTTTTTCGTTCAATCATTGAAAATGTTGAAATTATGCGATGAGAAATGAATTATTAAACAGAAAACAGGGTGTCTAGCGGAGACCTGCGATAAAATTCCCGTACATTTTCCGTACGATTCCCGCAAGCTTTTGAACAATGCACGTACACGTTTCATTTAGAATTGTATTTCTTATGTAAAAGATTTTTGTGCCAATTTATGGTTTTCCTAAAAAAATAGGGTTAACAATGTCAACAAAATAGGTATATGTATATTTTATAATCAATGCAAAGGGCTCAACTCTTAATCTACGTCCTCTGCTAGAAAATTAAATGAACTATTCAAATCCTGAACGATTTTCCTGTAATGATTCTAGAAAATAAAAAATGTAAATGCAGTTTTGTAAAATACTGAGTCGTTGAAAAAATTATACTCATCTAACTGAGCTTACAAAATACTTGGTATATTTGAGGATTTTCTACCTATCAAAATACATACAAAAAAATTGACAAGTTGAAAGTATAAGAAACAAAAAGGAAACGTATTCCTCACATAGTAATCTTGCGGTTTTTGAAAATATATTTTTAGCTAGCTTAACAAATTATTCCAAACGACTCGGAACTTTAGAATGACCGAAAAAACATCAGGAAAAAAGTAAAAGAGTTGAGAAAATAAAGAAACAGTGAAACTGTAAGTTGAGCATTTTTAAATTCTGCTATATACCTATTTTTCATTCCTTCCACTTCATACCATTTTCGTTAAGATTAACATAAGATTTTGTTAATTTAGCGAGAAAACATAATTTGAAAAACATGAAAATGAAATGTGAGACAATGAGTTCCTTTGTACTCTTCATGCCTTTGTCAATTTCGTTTATAGTAATTTCTTATTAGTAAAAGGCCCCGAGTTGTTCCAAATATTTTTCCAAGCTCTCTAGAAAAAAGTGATGAAATGCACTATACGGATTAGGATGGCCCTTAAATATTGAAAGTACAATTTTTCAGAACGGTACCTCTCCATTTTTTCCTTTTAGTGACGGAAACTCACTGGATATATTTTTTTTAATTTACCAACAAACTTTTAGTGGTCCAGGAAAGTTTTAAAAACTTAAATTGTATGAAAATTATCTTTGTGGAGTCTCTTAGGTAGCAAGTGAGAACACAAAATTGAAAATGATGAAAAAAATCCTGCTGAATACAAGAATTCTTTTTCAATGAAGAAAAAATGACATTTTTGGATTCAGCTGGATTAACATTGATTTTCAATAATTTAACTTTTTTGACTGGAACCTGTTCAGTTGATATTAGAAAAGCAAACTGATTTTTTTCAAACATGATTTTGGTGTTTCGTGAAAGCAAGTTTGAAAATCACTAAAAATGGCTAAACTCATGAAAATTATAAATAAATAAAATTTTATTGAAAAATACAAAATGATAGTGTGTTACTCTCATTCAAACTGAATATGTTTTAGCTTAAGCATTCTTCAACTTTTTGAAAATGAATGTTAATCTAGCCGAATTCAAAGGAGTCATTTCTTCTTCTTTGAAAAAGAATTCCTGTATTCAGCAGGCATTTTTTCATCACTTTCACCCGTGCGAAAATGCCTTATTCAGCCTTATTTACAAGAGGCCATACCAGGCCCTGATCAGGTTGCCTGATTCAAAAATTGATGTAACAGCCCTGATCAGGTCCTAGTGAGGCCCAGATAGACTGCCCTTATTATCAAGTAAGGCAATTTCAATTATACTATATTTACGGCAGCCGTTTGGCTCTGACAGGATACTGATGATTTTTCTTTCTTTATTTTTCCCTTTATTTCTTTATTATTTTTATTTCCTTTCATTTTTTTCCTTCACTGATGATCAGGCGTACCTTTATTCGTCATAAAAAATTTCTAAGTCCTATCACCAGAGGTTGAAAATAGACCAAAATTTTACTTCAAAAATAAATATTGTAATGATATAAAATTTTCCGAAAAACTTCTTTAACATGAGTTTGTTGAACCATTTTCCGGATGCTGAACGTTTGCAAAATTAGTTGCAATATTAAGTTCCATCACCATATTTTGTGCTAGAAAATTCACATTCTATGCATATACGTATAACTCCTCATTATCTGAAACTATGGAAAACGTAATGAGACATTTTAGTGAAGAAAATTTTATTTATTTGAAATTATAAAATATACACTCGCAATATTACATTAATATTAGATTAATTAGAGAAGATAGATATTTCATTTATTCAACTCAACGCATTTTTTGAAATTAAGAAGCTTTTGTCAATATTCACCTGCATAATTATCAATAGTATTTATTGATTTCAAATAGTCCCGCGCTTTTCGGTACAAGCGCAGTTGAGAACGTCAGCACCCGTTAGCATCATTGGCGTGCGCAGCCGCCAATCAACCATTTGCACAGCTGTTTGCAACGTTCCGACGCTACGACATGATTCTCCCCAGATAGAACATACTTTGTATTTTTCGGAGAGTGATTATTCTTTCAAGTATTCTCGAAAATGCGAGTAATACGATTGAACAAATGTATGTATGATTAGACCGTGAAACAGTCGTGTACGTGGAATTTGCAGCCAATAAAGATTTCTTAACTTTAAGGTTAGGGCCAATTTATTGCTTTTTCGAGGGCGCAGGCACAGCTAACCTACATGGGGATTTGATACGGAATAAAATACAGGCCTGAAAAGAGCCTTAATTATATAAGAGGCACAGAATAGGGTATCTAGCACGGGCCGTGTAAGGTTGCCACGTACGGCCCTTTACATTTCGAGCGTAAGGAAACACTATCAGGGCTTGATAGGATTTACTTATCCGGGCCTTAAATATGTTAAGGCAACCTTTAAAGGATCTGGTACTGCCCGGATTTAAATTTCCGCATGGGCAGTTTTTTATTATCATTTGCCACCCAAAACACCACGAAGAAGCAATTTTCTACAATTTTTGCACGTCTTTCCTCTTTTCTAATTTTTTTTTCTTTTGGCTGCGTCTGGTTGTCCGGAAATTTTGGGGGGACTAGCTAAAATTATGAACAAGATTTAACTACTTATCCCGAATTTCGGGACGACGAGACACTTCAATTTCTTATATCAGTAAGAAGTTCCAAAGTATTTAAAAAAATTTAAAGCTTCTAGCTAGAAAAACAATGATTTGAAAACCCATGAAAATGACTATGTGGAAAAGAATGGCTCAGCCCACATAAGACTCATAGGAAATTATTTTAAATACCTTTTAGGTGGAACATAATTAAATATGCCGGATTAAATTTCAGCCGGATCGCATTCGTTAAAGAGGGGTCCAAGGGACCAAGAAAGCGGTTGCCGCCGGCCTCGCATTCGTTGGTGAAGAGGTCCGAGGGGCCGAGAGACAGGCGTGCGAGTTTAGCGGAGTCACGCAGTTTCCCCCGACTGTTTACATCGTAGAATTTCCTGGAAGAGCCTCATAGTCATAGCAAGTCATACCCGAGACCCTCTCTTTTTGTACTTTGGAAGGAGACTACCTATCTCAACGTTATTTTTTAAGTTTAAGAACGTTACTACGTCCTTTAGGCACTTGAAGAAGTTCTCAAAAGAGTCTTAAAGATCCATTGTTTCAGGTGTAAGCCGACGACTCATGGAGCTTAAGACCTGATTAAAAATTTCGAAAAAATAGTTTCCTGTATTAGCTCTCAATACATGTGAACTGCCTTCCGTCTTAAACCGGCGTAGAGCTTTAATGTCGAGATACTTCAGGTTCCTCTTCGGATCTTCTGGCCCTTCTGGCCTGAAAAAAATCCTTGTGGTTCCGATAGCTTGAAGCGCAATTTTCCATCGCGAATATAACCAGGGATGCAACGAAATTCAAGTATGTGCTTGCGAATCTCGAGCCCAAATACGTTGAGGAGGTCGAAGATGTACTCGGAAATCCATGCGAGTCAGAAAGTTGCTTGAAGGCGAAGAAATTGGAGATGCGGTTTCTGGGTCACCTAAGGAATCTCGCGGGTACATCGGTAAACGAAGACTTTTCGCAGAATTTGTGGCTAACGCGTTTACTAGTCTCTACGCAACATGTCATGGCCGGAATGAAGGATAAACCCTTGACAGAGATGACCGAAGTAGCCAAACGTGTACACGAGATTCAACTTGAAAAAAGCAAAATAGCTGCTGCGGTACAAGACATTCCTCTCATGACCCTGAATGAGAAGTTGATACAGATCATCAAGGCGAAGATAGGCGCTATCAACAAGTCGCAAAATCGTCGTGGGCGACCTCAGTCCCGTGGAAAAGGACACCTTTGGTCTCGAATTCAGTCACAAAACCTTGACAGCAGTGTAGGTTCGGACCCTTGTTGGTACTACTACAAATTCTCGGAAAAAGTTCACAAGAGCCGCGAACCATGCGCCTCGAAGACGGGAAACGCCAACAGCCATCAATGATAGCGACGGTCAACGATGGTCGTCGAAGTCGTCGAATTTTTGTGACTGATCAAGGTAGTAAAGTGGCTTTTCTAATGAAAACTGGTGCGGACGTCTGTGTTTATCCGTGGAAACGCGTAAGTGGACATGCAGAATGATGTGCTTATGAACTTTATGCCGCGAACTTTACGCCTGTAGCAACGTATGACACAATTTTAGAGGACTTAAATCTATTACTACGACGCAGTTTCAAATGGCGAATTGATGTATGTGACATCGACGTTCCCGTATCCGGGATGGGTTTTTCGCACATAATGGACTTATGGACTTCTCCTTAATGCAAAAAATAGACGCTTGATCGATTCGGTTACAGGATCAACAACAAGAGGCCAGGCAGCATCGAGCAAAAATATTTCCATCAGAACAATTGGAAGAGTGACAAACTATCATCGCATACTTTCCAAGTTTCCCGACGTCACTGGACCTTCCGGATTTGAAAAAGAAACAGCCAGACACGACGTTAAGCATTATATTAGAACAACCGCTGGATCACCGGAATTTTGCAGACCTCTACGACTTGCCCTGACCGCTTTAAGGAGGCGAAGACAGAATTCGACATTATGATCCAGCAAGGCCCTGGCATTTAGTAACAAAAACAGATGGCGGCATGTGGCCCTGTGGAGACTACCGTGCACTGAACCAAGAAACTGTTCCAGATCGCTCTGTAAAACCTAGAGATCTCTTTTTTTACGGTATCATTTTTTGCGTTGAGACGATTTTTATATTCATAATTTATAAATGTGAGTGCCAGAAAATACGTGGGATATTTTATAGTGTAATGCGAATAATTGTTGTAATTCGATTCCCGCTAAAATCACGAAAAGCGCGGTAAGAATAGAATTTTGTCATTGTATAATAAATCGTTACCACTAAAATCATGGAAAAACGCCGGCTAGAATAGAATTTTGTCATTCGATAATAAATCCTCACCGTTAAAATCAAGGAAAAGCGCGGGCTAGAATAGAATTTTGTCATTGGATAATAAATCGTTAACGCTAAAATCAAAGAAACGCGGGGGCTAGAATACAATTTTGTCATTGGATAATAAATCCTCACCGTTAAAATCAAGGAAAAGCGCGGGCTAGAATAGAATTTTGTCATTGGATAATAAATCGTTAACGCTAAAATCAAAGAAACGCGGGGGCTAGAATACAATTTTGTCATTGGATAATAAATCCTCACCGTTAAAATCAAGGAAAAGCGCGGGCTAGAATAGAATTTTGTCATTGGATAATAAATCGTT
>JAUMHM010000085.1:5478602-5489221 GCA_032362435.1 Melikaiella ostensackeni | reverse complement strand
GTTTATTGCGCTGACGATCGGTCTGAGAGGAATGTTGTTTTTGTGGATTTTTGGGAGTCCGTAAAGTTTTGGGGAGACGGGATTAGTAGGTATTAAGTTAGATATTGTTTTCTTGTCCAGTTTTAAGCCTTTTAGAACGGTTTGAGTTTTGCTGACTATTGTTTTTGTGGAGTCTTTCCTAAGTTGTTTATATGTATCGTCAATTAGAAGATCCATGATTTTGTTATTGTAGTCCTCTTTATTCATTATTACTGTTGCGTTCCTTTTATCTGCGGGTAATATTATGATGTCTTTATTCTGATTGAGTTCTTTGATTGCTGTTTCTTCTATTTTGTTAGGTTTGAGGAGGGGAGTTGGGCTTGGCGTAAGATGTTGGCCGTCCTACGCCGTATGTCATTCGCTTGTTCGGGTGAAAAGTTATATATTGTGGATTCCAAATTACTGATAATTTGTTCTTTCGGGATTATGGAAGGAGCTACTGCAAAATTATGTCCTTTAGACAGGGCTGAAATCATTCCACTGCTGAAAGGATGCTTAGAGATGTTTTTTACTGTATTTGTTAGTGGTGTTTGCTTTACTGGAACACATCGATCGATTCATGTTGTGAAATGAATGAATTTGGTATTTACTATATCGCTTTATTCCTAATATTAAAAAAAAGTTGCGTGTGAATGAAAAATTTAAAAATTTAAAAATTCTCAGAGATTGAAATTTTCGTATGGAGATAGCTATAAACATTCTATTGAATTAAATCAACTAAATACCACCGACGTTTTAAAAGATTCGCCTTACAGGGCTTGGTATTATTGGCAATACTGTCATAAAAAGTCTTAAAATTCGAATTTCTTGAATTCATTTTTGCCATTCTCACGATGTGTAGTGAATGAGGCTCAAACTTCTTTGTCAAAGAACTACGTCTTTTATTAAAATCTAACTACAAATTTTCTTCCTTAATATATTCAAAATTGAAAAAAATTCACATCCAAAGCAATTTTTAAGCAAAATATAATATCGAAAAAAAGATTATTATTATCCCATCCGGCTCTAAACTTTATATGTAATGGGCATTATTCATGACTACAATTCCTCCAAATTCTCCTGAGGTCGAATTATGTCACGATACCTGTATGTCAAAAAATGAAGTTCGGAAATTTTCATCGTTACGAAGCTTCCTCTGTGACTAAGCAATAAATGCATTAATCTAATCTTTTAGGTAATAAAGGTAATTATTTAAGGAAATCAAGGTACATAAATGAATATAACATTATTTTATTAAAATAGATTAGAAGCTTTAACAATAGAGGATGGACAATCAGCAAATCAAAATTGTCAATGTTTCAACTTTCAATTTTAAAAGGTCTTCGCACAAATATGGAGAAAACACATAGGCCGATATAATTAATTGATATAAAGCACGTAAGATTTGTTTTTTATTATTCAGAAGAAACTTTAATGACAAATTTGGAACCTTTTCAGAATGGCGATCTGAAGAATTTCATACTGGTCCCAAGATTTATCAATACCCTCAGTGCTCGAGATCTTACAAGGTCAAAATGTCTTTTTGTCGGCACATAAAAGTTGAATGTGGAAAAATGCCTCAGCATCGCTGTCCCTATTGCCCGCGCTTCAGCAAGTACAGGGCGAACATATTGAAGCACATTATGCACATTGATCACAATTTGCCTTATACTTAATTTTCTTTCTATTTGTTTATTCTTGTTCGATTACTCATCTCATAATTGTGATAATTTCCCTGACTGTATTCTCAGCTTGTTAATAAATTTTACGAGCAATCATAATAATGTTTGTGACTGTTCTTTTTATGTTGCATCGGAAGAATCTTCAGAATTTTTATAATAATGTTTTATTTTTAACACGCAAAAAAATGGTAGGAAGGTCATTTGAATTAAATACAAAATGTTAATAATGTATCATCATGTTTGAGCTGGTTTTGCTTTATACGTTATTGATGAAATTATTAAATTCTTCAAGTAATAAATTATAACTGAGTTTCTTTATATTAATTGAAATATGTTTATTGTTTCAGCCAACCTGAAATTTCCCTAGAATCATAACATATTTTTTACACTTTGTGGGAACATATATTTCGATAAGAATCAGAAAATTTTCAATTCAGAGAATTTTTTGTAAGCATTTATTTTTTAAGTTCTTTTGGTATTTATTTAATATTTTTCATATATATTTGAAATTCAATCTAATAAATCTCACGCTGGTGATATGCAAAATCTTTCTACGTAATATTAAGCTGACCAAATTTCATTAAGTAATTTATGCTGAGCATTCGTGGAACTTAGTTAAGCTTATTTAAGAAATGGTTTCATGAAACTTCAACGTTTTGATTGCACGAGTAGCTCGTCAACTTGACCAAGCTTGAAAACCTATAAGCTTATAGTCTAGATTAAATTTTTCAAGCTTATTTCATTTTTGTAAACAACTATTTCTTTTAAAAGGGCTTTCTACATATTGTGAAAAAAATTTAAGTAGCACCTAAGATGACTTCCGGTTCTAATTGTGAATATTAAAACTATTTCCGCTGCTGATGACATTTCTCAAATAACATTTCCAAAATCTACAAACGAACAAACTTCTTTATAACTTTTTTCTCCAAAGTGTAATTTTTAATTAATGTTTCTGTTCTCTATATGACGACTGCTGTAAAGATTAAACGTTCGATCACTACTGCATTAGATACAATTACATCATCTCTTCATCTCTGGATACACTTTTTTCCACTTTTTTGTGCTATTTGTTTTAGCCGTATTGATGTTTCAGATTCTATAATTTATTTCATTCAATTATAATCTCTTTTCTAAGAAATATTCATTTTCTGTTTGCAGGTCGCAAGTACAACCCTCTAATTGGACCATACCAACTTTGCCAAGTTTATCCAAGAAGATGCAACAGAGAAGACTCCGTTCGACAAATTTCGATTTAGTATCGAATCCTTCCTCCAAGAATATTATGAAGCATGGTTCAAAAGAATATCCTTCCTACAATTTGAGAAATTCCTTTGGTCTAAGGGCGACCCTTATATGACACGAAAGTTTCAAATGTGACAAGGTTCTCAATAAAGGGACTAATAAGTCTCCTGATGATAACTTTCTAATTAAAAAAAAAATACGTATGTTCCAACTGTCAAAGAAGTTATACAATTTTCAAAAGTCTTTGGTGCCATCAACATTACGAATGTGGAATTAAAGCAAAATATGAATGCTACTATTGTTCACTCAGGACTAAGTACAAGGCGAGTTGATGAAACATACTCGTATCATGTCAAAACATATGCATAAACTTATACCCAATTTGTAGTCATCGGTACAAACTTAAGATTTCAACATTTTTTGAAAAATATTTATTTTTTCAAGTGTCGTCCTAAAGTTTTAAGTTGAATTTGAGAATTTTTTACATTCATTAGTATTAATCAAAAAGATAAGAAGTCTTAAATTATTTTTTTCTGAATGAATTCTAGAGGAATTTGTGTTTCAGAGGTACAACATCAATTCAAATCTTTCGAACTGCAGACCATGAATTAAGTAAGGTCGATTTTTTAATTTTTTATCATTTGACTATTGTAATAAAGCAATACTCAGGATTCTATTTCCTAGATTAGAACGATTGATGGTAATCTTAAGAAACAGTGTAAAGGCATGTGTATACTGTAATACCTACTATTAAAATAAAATAAAAACTTCTTCTAGACAGAAGATTTTCGATAGACTTTATGGATTTTTGAGAATAGTACCTTTTTACTTCCTGTGAGATAAATATTGGAATTTCCAATTCAAGAATCAAAAACATTGCACTACATTTACAAGCAATCATGTTATCAGCTTCGCACTCTTCACAGTATTGCCGATTTCGCAGGTTTGCTTTTTAAGGTCGGAGACGAAGCGGACGCTACTTTGCACGCGATTCGCACGCTCTCAAAGGCATATTTTAGACGAAGGTTACAGACATAAAATATCGTGTGTATCATGGGCAAACAACTGATACACAATATACTATTTTTAATTTATTTTAGCTCTCATTCCAGCAAGTATTGTAACGGAGAGAATAAAAGTTGAAAAGGTACATTTTTTATACGACTCATTTTATATATAATAATAATATAATTCATTTGAATAATTTATAACTCTTCTATTAGTTTTGTTGAGTATAATTTGAGTTTCAAATAACATTTGAGAGTAGTATTTTATATGAATAAAAGACATGTATAGAATAAACAATATTCTACAAGAATTTGAAAAAAACAAAGTTATGGGAATCGGACAAGTAGTTACAAAGAACAATCTTTTTTTTGAACAATTCAATTAATTGAAAGAAATATCTAGTATAATCTAGAATCTGGATGGTCTAGTACTTATATGGAACATTTAAGAACATTCATTGTCTTTAAAGTCCTTTCGAAAATGTTATTCTAACAAAGATCGTTTAGCAATTATTATTTGAGATTAGATATATAAATATATGAACTGCTATATATACTATTCTAATTAATTTTGAATTCACTCTATATATGGATAAAAACTGTTGCACTTAGATTGTTATATTAGATTAAGTGTTGTGAGAAACGTGTAATTTTAGTTGAAATAAATTCAATCATGAACCATACTTTTCCCCTCTATATTATAAGCACTCTATTGAATTTCCACATCCAAACTCGTCTGTCTGTAACCGGCTATGCTCGGGAGTTTTGGTTTTCGGCAGTTTTCCACTCCCCCGACCAAATGTTTAGGCAAGTGCTAGCGCCTCTAATAACAATCTGGCTGCAGAAGGTGGGGGACTTTAGAGATTGAAAAAATGTGACGAGGTGCTTTTCCACCTGTCACTTAAACATAACCTTACCGGCACTCAATCACGAGACTCAATCACCAACGTCAGCCATTGCAAGTGCCTGAGATCAAAAAATAAGGGTTGAGACGGCGAGGCCCGAGAAGTCGCCATCATAATTTCTGCCGAATCACGGGCTGCCATGGCAACGACCACACAGACAAAACCAAGCCAAACCGCCATGACACCGCCGGTCACCCATGACAAGACGGAGTGAGAGGGAGAACCTCACCTAGACGCTGCCCTTTTCTGACTTGATGATAAAAGCCGTCATTCTCAGCCTAGGAGAGAAGCAAAACAATATCCATATGTCCTTTTCTAGCATATGGACGAGAAGGCTGATTCTCAACGTGCACCACCGGTAACCCCGGTGGTCTCAAAACCACTTAAGTATCGGCACAAGGCCTGAATAAAAGAACATACTCTCAGAGTTGGTTTAAACACCGAGAGGAAACTTCACTATGTTTTTCTCACGCCGTAAGTGTCGAGATTTGATTATTTATCTAACTCCTTTCTATTCTGCTGCTAGGACTAGCGACGTGACTTCCGGCGGCCACATTGAAAATGGGTCTCCCGCGCGCCCGAGTTTGTACATCTGCATTTGGCGCGGAAAAGCTGCGCCACCATTGGCCAACTGAGTGGAAGAAGAGGCGTGGGAAGCTGCCACTCTCGTTCTTCACCTCTGTGTATTAAGTCGCATTTAACGGTTATTAAAACACTAATTCTAAGTATAATAGGAAAATTAAATTAGAAAAAAAATATTAAAAAATAAGGATTTACGGTCGATCCAAGGATGAATTTTGAGAAGGCACAATATGTGCCGAAAATAAGGGTACCGATGATTTAAATTTTGGTAAATGAGTTGGGCGACATTTCAACGCTGAAACTTACAGTTGTTGAAAGGTTGAAATCTCGCCAATGTGATTCGCCCTTCAAGCGCTCGCTGTGCGGGTTTTGTCGTCGATTTAACTGAACTTCCTACGGTAGAACGTCGGATTCTCTCCAATTTCCTTTCTTTGTCGCGATAGCGTAAAGTTATCATAAATTAACTCAAATTTGTATCGGTCCTGGATCATGAAACGTTTTGAAGAAAATTGTAAAACTAAAGATGGCGTTCCGTAACTTTAGGTTCCAACTGACATGTTGAATTGTGTCGTTTGTACCGATAATTGTTTTGTGTAACTTCTGTTCCCTTAAAGTCACTTACTAGATAAGGAATTTCGTACGTGGTCGACGAAAATTGTAGCAGCATTTAGCATCCTGTTGGGGTCGGCCATGCGCTGGTAACATGGTAAGATTGGGGCGTCTGAATTAGGAAATTCGTTCTCTTCGCGAGGATGATTTTTCTTATGAACATTCTGTGTGCTTATCCTTCCATATAGACTAATTCTGTGAAGAAAAAGAAAGGGGAAAAGAAAGTGTTGTTTTCGGAATTTCGGTCAACTAAATTTCTGTAGATCTTCATCGCTTTTACCATTTATCTTAATAAAGACGAAAATTTCGTTCTTTCTTCTAAAAATTGGCCTTCAGTTTATTTCTGTGGTTGTCGACCCCCCCCCCCTTTGGTTAAGAGTATCGAAAGCTGGGGATGTCGGGTGAATCTCGACAGGCTTGCTGCGAATAAATCGTCATTGGCGAATTAATCGTAATGGATTCGAATTTTGGGCTAGTGGCTGGCGCCCTAGATTTTTGTTTAAATGAAATACCTCTTTTTTTGATTTTTGTAATAAACCAATTCCTGGTTGTTTTTTTTTTCAATTTTATTCGATTGAAAAGATTGTTGAGTGAGGAACGAATACGCCATAATCTGGATGTGATTCAGAGGACGAATTGCATCCTGATAAATGGCGCCCAACCCTAACCCAACCACAATTTAAACTTTTTATTTAAGGGAAACCCACATTTGCCGGAGGGAATTAAAGTCACTGAACCCCGATAATTGTTTTTGATCAGTGATGCACGAACCGATTTTGAATTGAAGCACACAATGGTCTATTCAGGATTTACTCCGAAAAAGTTGTTTTGACTATTGACTGATTGTCTTGGTTAATCAAAAACATTTTGATAGATGCTGGCTGCTCGGAGCGCCGGACTCGAAACAATTACAGGCAGAGACTCGGCATACTACGGTAATTGTGTATATTTTGATACCAGGACATTTAGTAGATTTTTTTTTCTCTTCCGAGATAAGCCTGCACCTTACCTGTTTGATTAGCATGCTAAAAAAAATATATTTAACATTGTGACACACCAAATGAACTTGCTGAAGTGGGTAACAAGCAAGAAAGACTTGGATCATACAGTGGGAAACAGATTAAAAGTTAAATAACTGTTAAATCCCGTCCTTCCACAAACTCAAGTAGAAACTAAAACAAAAATTCCACGTTTCTGACCAATTTTTTATCTTCGGGTTTTGGTATACCTTGTTAGCATTTCGAAAGGTCTTAAATTCGGAAATTCGTCCGTAACCTAATTTCCTTGTCGCGCAATGACAAGACGTACGCGGTAACGGTAGCAAAATTACTCGGAAAAATTCGATTTAAATAACGAAATAAGTAAATCCGTAAATATTGATATTAAACGGCCCCTTGGGTGAAACCGACTTCATACTTGTAGATTTTTCGCGTTTGGGAAGCTTTTAAATCAAGAATTCAAGTCAAATTTCTTCTGATTTTTCGAAAATTTGGAAAGTTTGATTTCAACTTGAAATTTTTTTTTTCCTTCCACTTTTAAATTTATTATCGGTATTTCGGAAGTTTAAATCAAAGAAAATGGCATTTTGAAATTCACTCGATAACGCGGAAACTTACACAGAATTGAAGAGATTGATCGCGGAAATGGACAATTCAGAAATAAACGAAACTTGGAAAAATTAAATTTGGACACTTTCGGTACTCGAAAACTGAAATGTTCACGACTACGAAGATGAATAAAACTCCTTAAGGGCTGGCCTGCGCGTGATTCGGATTATACGTCAGTGACATCATTGGCCACTAATGATGAAACGGAAATGGAAACAGATTTCGAGAATTTAGCCGCGGCTCTGCCTAGTAGTAGATCAGTTAACAAGCCTCACACCCCGGTAACCACAACAGTAAAGACAAGCATAACTAACACAAATTGCTTAACAACGGTCGCAATGCCTCGTGACGCAAACGTTTATAATACAACCAATATTACCGCCACAGGTTCTTTGAACGCAGTCTCACCACCACGCGTTAAACCGTCCCTCTTACCTCCGATCAATCCGACAAACGTTTCGTTCAACTACGCTCAAATTTTCGGTTTGTCAAACCCCTTCAACATACGAGAATCGGTGGTCCCTTTTAAAAATAAGGAAACAAGCGACAACTGCTTGAGACTCTCGAACCGCGTCATGCAAGGTACCTCTGCCACTTAAAGCAGAAAGTCGACTCTACTGAATCCATCCATAGAAAGAGTAGAAACGCCACTCACAATTCCTAATATGTTCGGAAAATTTAGACAGAGCTTTGAACAAAACGTAAATCGCGGTACCATTCGTGAGGACCCAACTAGGATGTCTAACATCAGTAAACATACGGTTTTACCTAACAATACAGCTTCCAAATCTAAGACCGAAGAACTCAGGAACAGAAACGATAGAAAACATAGCTTAGGCCTCGATAGAAGTAAATTAAAAAGATAAAGACTAACGTCTTTTCATGAAAGTCGATTTTGGGAATTTGCAAAGAAAATTCCACAAATTGACTCTGATGTTGATAAAAGTAGAAACCCTGAACCTACCCTTCAGGAAAGACCTCATAGAAGTAACACTAGATATCAAGACCATCGCTCTCGTGAGCAATCTACTGATAGAGACAAAGTTCATAACAATAGACTAGGAAATAGAAACAGATTCAAAAACAGAGACTTAGGAAAGATTGTTTTAGGTTGGAACCTTACGTTTAATGGTAAAAGCAACCTTAGCGCCGATGGCTTTCTAACAAAAATAGAGGATCATAGAAAGCCTCTAGGGTTTCAGATGAAGAATTACTATTAGCAATGGCGGTTTTATTAGAAGGAAAACCGTCAAAATGGTTCAAAAATCATTAGAATGAATTTTATAGCTGGTGGAAATTTCGAAAAGAATTTAGATCTCACTTTGGCGACGATGACTTCGAAAAGAGGGTCAAAGAGCAAATACAGGCTAGAACACAAGGTAAAGATGAGTCTATTGATGACTATTTAACCAATGTACAAAGCCTAATAAATTTGAGGACGAAATTCCGATAGTCGACCAATTAGATTGGCTCAGGCTCATTGGCTCAGTATTAGGAAATACAAAGCCCCACCTTCTTCTGAGAATTCCTCTTGGAAAGAATTTGCCTATAAACCAAACACAACTCTGAAACTGTCTAAACAATTTCCATCCTCAGCGGTGAAAGAGGAAGTAGAGAAAACTTCGGCGATCAGTACGCAACAAAAACAGGGTAAAGGTAACAACAGTAACAATAGTACTCAACCCGATGACAGAAAACAGACCCCGCATGGTACCTTTCAGGATGGGGGAGGTCAGCGGAATACCAGGGTTTCTGCTGATAATAAAATAAAGACCTAGTCCTTAGAAAGAGACCCAAGAGAAGTGGCCTGCTTTAATTGTGACCAACCTGGATACTACCGTAAGGGTTGTGCAGCCCCTAGGAAGCTTCGCTGCTATAAATGCAAAGCGGCGGTCTTCACAACTAGGGATTGCCCAAAGTGTTCGAGAAACGCCAAGGAGAAGCAGTAAGCACGGTCTTTCCTGCCTCTAAGTTACTAGCGACCGTGGCTGAGACCTCGGATAGCCCGACTAGACCCAGCACTTGAGTCAGTCACAATTCAAGCGATCTTTTGAAAACTAGGACACCTTCAATGCCCAAGGATTCTCTTAATTCCGCTACTCTGCCCCAGACCGCGGTAAGGGCTGACTGGGCAGCATCAAAGCAACTCCAGTCCTCAGATACAGGTACTTAAAGAGCGGCCTTCCAGGCTACAATCGATACAAAAGAATTTCAGGGAATCAACATGTCCGATGACGAACTAGGTTTCGAGACATCATCGGTCAATCATAGTATCGCAAGCGGAACTGGTCCTATAGAAATGACAATAGAGACCCAGAATCACGTTAACCATGATATTAAGCCATTCTACCGCGCAGGCTTATGTGTGGGCCCAAGTCATAATAGATCGCAAACCCTTTCAGATGATTCAGAGGTGATCAGGACGCTAACAGATAGTATATCGTAAGCTGAATTGATTAGCGAAATAGGAGAGACTACCGAAATGGCAAATAGGATACACGTCTTGACAAATATCGATTCGGTCCCATTGGACACCTTAATAGACAATGGTTCTTCACGCGTTCTGATTCGTAATTCAGTTTGGGATGAGATAGCGAGTTTCCGGTAGACAATTAGACTGTTCCAAGACATCGCGAATGATAGTGGCAAACGGGTCGACGGACCTGATTATCTGTAAAGTCAACCTGCCCTTAAGTATAGATATTTGTGATCAAAGAGAGATACCGCATAATTTCCCCAAAAGTACAGGAAGCTATGTGCGAGAAGGTTGATAGATTTTTAGCAGTGGGTATCATCTCGGAGTATTTTAGTTAATGGTCAGCGCCTATCGTGATGACTCGTAAACCGGGAGGGAAGTATCGGCCGTGCTTAGATTTTCGGAAGCTGAACGCTATCTCTAGGAAGGATGCGTACCCTCTTCCTTATATGACTGACAAACTGAGACAGTTGAAGGCCGCCAGGTACATA
>JAUMHM010000085.1:5462092-5473502 GCA_032362435.1 Melikaiella ostensackeni | reverse complement strand
GTGGCTATGGCCTTACATTTAAAAACGACTTCCATGGATTACAAAGGATTTTAAAGGGTTCCAAGGGATTAAGAGATTTCAAAATACTTCAAAAGAAATCACGTGATGTCAAAAAGGATTTTAAAGGATTTCAAGAGATACGGAAGGATTTCGACGGATTTTTTAGTGATTTTAATGATTTAAGAACTATTTCCGTGGATCACAAAGGATTTTAAGGGATTTCAAGAGATTTCGTAATATTAAAAAAAAGTCACGGGATTTCAAATATTTTAAGGGATTTCAAGAGATTCCGAAACATTCCCAAAATTTGTAGATTTTTAGGGACTTCGAAGGATATTTATGAAATTTTGAATATTTTAAGAGAATTCAAGAATTTTTGAAGATTTCACGAAATCTTGAAGAATCTTAAGGGATTCCAAAGGATTTGAAGAGATTTCGGAACATCTCAAAAAAGTCACGGGATTTTAAAGTATTTTATTTGATTTTCAAATATTTTATAAGGGTTTTCAAGAGATGTGGAGATTCCCACGGCTTTTGAAGTTTTCAATTAATTTTAAAAGGATTTCAAATATTTGAAGAGATCTCGTAATACTTCGAAATATTTCACGAAATTTCAAGAAATTTAGTCGATTTTTATAGATTTTTAGGAATTTTGCAGGATTCTTAAGAGATTTGGAATATTTCAAGCGATTTCAAGGATTTCAAGAGATTTCAAGGGATCTCGTAATATTTCGAAATATTTCACGGGATTTCAAGGATTTTAACCGATTTTTATAGGTTCTTGTGGGATTTTGAAATTTTCAAACGATTTCAAGGATTTCAAAAGATTTCATGGAATGTCAATAGTGTCATGAATTTTGCAAAATAGTAGCAAAATAGTGACATGAAGTTGTTTAAGTGATATATATATATAAATCATACAGGCCTCGGATCGACTAGAATGCTTTCAAAAAAGTCGCACATGAAATTTTGAAAAATGTATTTCCGTAGGAATACACAGTAAAAGTTTCAGATAGAGAACTATTAATTAAGTAATTTTTTTATTTTACTTAACGAAGAAAATCACATCGAACGCTATACGTATGAAACTAGCTATAAATTTGACCTCGGGTGTTTCCACTTTATTTGTATTTATAAAGTGTATGGTGCTTATTTGATGAGCACTTTGCTTTCTCACTATGATTAATTAGCAAATTTATTATCTTCCTCATAGCGGAAGTATCAATGATTTTTTAAATCCCAAAAATTATGAATGAAAATGTTTTAATATATAAGGGGGTGCCCAACATAAAAATACAAAACTACAAATAGGTCAATCAATTCGTTTCGAATCAAGGAGTTTTTTTTAAATTATTACATCTACCTAGAATTATGTTAATGAAAAACGATTTTTGTAAAAAAACAAATTTTTCAAAAATAAATGGCTATAACTTTCTCACTCTTCAATAAAATGTATTAGTATTTAGGTCAATCGATTCGTCTCGAGTCAAGGATTCTTTTACATTCTTGCATCAACTTTGAATTATGTAAATAAAAAAATTTTTACTATAAAACTAATTTTTTAAATATTATAAATAACCATAACTTCCTTAATTTCCAATAAAATGCATTAATGTTCTAGATCAATCGATTCGTCTCGAGCTAAGTAATCTTTTATATTGTTTTATCAACTTGGAATTATGGGAGTGAAAAAAGTTTTACCATAAAAAAAACCATTTCTAAAAAATTATAAAATGCATAAAAAATGAAGAATTCGAAATTTTGAAAAATCCTCGTGTCAGTTTTGAGATATTAATGGTGAAAATAAGCCCTCCACATTTCATCAATTTATCTATAACCGTCTTCAAGTTATCGTGTTAACAAAGCGACACACACACGCACACACACAATTAGGTTAAGCTATCTCAAATATTTTATTATTTATTATTTTATTATTTCAACTTTGGAGCCAACCTTTGAAAGGAAATCACAAATTATTATTGAATATTGGGAGTATTGTGCTTTAAATGAAGCGAGATGAATATAATATAAAATTTCGACGTAAAAAACTTCCTTGTAAACAATTTTTCAACTTGCAATTTTCAAGAATGAAGAAAAATTTTGAAACATATGTACATTTTGTAAATTGAAATTGAAAACGTTTTAAAAATGCGAAGTTCACGTTTTAGTTGTAAAATTTGGAAAAAACTATTTCTATCTGCTATTATCTTGTAGAAAGTTACCTTTCATCAATTAAAAATGCTTACGCAATTTCTTTCACATTTTATCAAAGATGTGAAAGAATAATATCTTTCCGATTCTTTTAACATATTTTCTAAAGTTATTATATAGCTTGTAACATCAGTTTTAAGAAATTAAGTAAATATTTTTTTCCCCTTGAGACCCACTTATGAAATGTAAATATCTCATGCAAGAAGTTGCCTTGTTCCCATGTTGAATCAATGGGAAACTTCATTGTCTTGAACCGATATCTCTAAATTTGGAGATAATTTTTTTGGCATTCGAACAAAACTAGAGGGTGAGACTCAGAAGTAATTACAACTCATTTTCCGGGCTTTAAAAAAATATTCCCGGTCATTTAAATTTTAAAATTCAAGCTCTCAAAACTGGATTTATAATTTGAAGTACCTCTTTGAATAAGAATATCTAAATTTACAAATCTAATGCGGAACAATACTACACTTGAACTTTGAAGCGTTTAAAATTGAAAATAAAAAATTAAGGACTCTCAAAATAAAAAAATATTAAAAATTGTACACATAATTCAAAAGTATAGGCCATCAGAATTGAATAATTTTTATTTCGAAGTCTTCAAACAGAAAAAAAAATTCAAATTGGACATTGAACATTAAAACAGTGAAAACTGTTCACCTGCTGAGACTTTGAATTTGAAATTGACTCACTTATAAATAACTTTAAAGGCTTTCAACTGGAAAATGTACTCATTTATAAATTTCTAATTTAAAACTAATCAATTTTTAACGTCTTCAATTTAATTATTTAATCTACTGAGACTTTCAGTTGGAAACTGTACAATTTTGAACAATTTAAATTTCTAGCGAGACGGTTTTTAATGCAAAACATTTTAAATTTTTTTATAATTTGTTTGAAATTGAATGGTTTACATTTAAAATTGTTCCTTGCACTTGGAAATAAATTTTATTATATCATTTTGAAGGAATCAATTCAAAATTATTCAATTTCACTTGCTACTACTCGTATAGTTTAAAATTGTGAAATTTATAAAGTATCAAAGTAAAATTATGAAATTTTTAGCATCTTCAATTTAAAATTATTAAAATATGAAGGATTTCAAATAAAAATTGTACAATATCGTTTAAATTCACATTTCCTCAATTTCAAATGCTCCTAATTTTAAATTGTTGAATATTAAACATTTTAATCTGGAATTTTTCGATTTTCATCATTTGGAAATAATATTTATTAAAGTATTAAAAGGCTTTAATTCCTAATTCTGCATCTCTGAATGATTTCAATTTAAAAGCAAGTAATTTTGAATATTTCAATCTAAAATTATTTAACACGTATTAAGGCTTTCAATTTGAAATAAAGTTGCAGAATCTTTAAAGGATTCAATTTCAAAATCTTGGAAATTCAATTTCTTCCCAAATATTGAAGGCATTGAACGTAAAATTACTCAATTATTAAGCTTTTCAATACTACTTGAATTTCAAATTACTGAATTTGCAAAAAAGGAATAAATCTATAGAAGGGTTCAAAAAACAACTGTTGAGTCTCAAACACTATAGATTTGAAATGATCCAATTCGACATATTTCGAGCTAAAATGATTGAATGTTGAATGTTATGAACAAGAAATTCTTTAACTGTTAAGGCCTTCGTTTCTAAAATGTAAAGAGAGAAATGTACCTTTTATATCTAACAATTTTGTATATATTTCAAACTAAAAATATTAAACTGGAGATCCTTTCAATTTGAACGATATTCTGAACAGGAAACTAACAATTTAAAAAAAAAATAGAAAAGCGACTCGCTATCCGGCTGAAAAATATACATTCAAAATGGTATACTTTCAAATTTCTAACGTTCTGAATTTTACAATTATAAAATACGACCATGTTTCTTTGGTGCAAGCTGAAGAAATTTTGAGCCTGACATACAAAATTGGTCAAAAATTAAAACTTTGAACCAGATGTTGAGGATTCAAATACGTATTAACCAAATTTAAAAAAAAATCAACCTGATTTGTCTTCCCCATAGGTAACTTTTCTGCGCCATTATGACATTTCGAGTTACAAAAATTTGGGTTTTTCGACCCACCCTACGGTATCGTCCATAAATGATGTCACACTCTTTTACAGGGGGGAGGGGATCCATCGAACGTGACGGAGCGTGAGATGAAGGGGAGGGGGTGTTTTATACTTCATGAAGTCACGGTTAAAATTATATCATCAAAACAAGCATTTACTCTAATTGTTTTCATCGAGTATGAAATCTGGGAATTTTAGCTATAACGCTTTGTTGAATATTTGAAATTGTGACGAATAAAGGTTCCTCTATAAGGAAGCCAAAATACATAAAATAATAAACAATACATAGTCACTTGAATCTGTGAAACTTGAAATTGTGAAACCCATTAAACTTTTGTTTAGAAATTGTAAGGCACACAGCAATTGAATAAAACAGTCTTGTAAATAAGTTCCATATTATGTTGATAATTTTTCATTCAATAGATGTATTTTGAATTTCTAAAAGATTTTATAATGTAAATTCTAAACCTGATGTGAGGTGTGGCAGTACTGGCAGTACAGAACTAGATACTCAACAAAATTTAAATGATGGATTGCAATAACAAATTCAGTTTTCAGTTAAATAAACAAATAAAAAGATGTTCCCGAGATATTAAGTTTAAAAGACGGGTAAATAAAGTTTGATATTCCGAGAAAATAGACTGAGAATTTTGAGATTAAAATTTTACGAGTTTTCAAAATCAGCTTTGGATAGCGATAGAAAATCGAATTTTCAATTTTTATATCTGAACCCGAAAAATTATTCTGTTCCGAGAAAATAAAAATTAAAGATCGCAATATCACAGGATTTCCACAAAAAAAAAAGAATTTTTTTTTTTTCATTAAATAATAATAATTTCAAGAAATATCAATGCTAAAAGATTGAAAAAAATTATCATTACGTTAAAATTTTAATTAACATTTTCTTAATTTTAAAAAAAATTATTGTATCAAAAAAAGATATTTCGAAAAAATCCTTTTACCACAATGCGTATTTGATTTTTTAAGCATTTTTATGCAATAAATCCATTCTCGATAAAAATTTTGGTTATCTAGTTATGTACTGCCACCCTTCATTTATAGAAGTGCTATTTTGATATTTTGTTATCATTTGATTCAATTTTGAATACAACTTTTTAATTCAATTTCTCACACCAGGGTTGGTACAGAATTTGATTTCCAGATTCCAGGTTTTTTCAAAGGTAATTTTGAAAAAAAGTCCGAGCCCTGCATAAATAGTGAGGCCACTTATACTCGAAAATAGTGAATAAAAAAATAAGTGATACCCTTAAAACCAGAGGGTTTATATTAAAAAAAAAAACTTTCAAATTGCATCTTCGTAAATCGTATAATCCTTTTTTAAAATCTAAAATATGAGTTATTTTACAAGTATATCTATATCTTTATTACATATCTCTTATCTGCTTATAATGAACTTTGTGAATCATTTAAGCCGAAAGAAAAACAAATTTAAATAATTTCATATCTTTTGTTTGTTTCATGAATTTGAAAATTCATTGAATCCTTCGTACGGCAGGGATCACAGCGGTTCAGTAGTTCAATTTTAGGTAAAAGAGCGAAATTTTTTTCCAAAAAGGGGGATTTCATTTATTCTTGAAAACTTTTGATATCGTATGGGTATCTCGTGAATATTGCACAAAAATGAACTCTAACAAAAGTAACGCCTTTTCTTTACCAAGATTTCTAGTCATTTTTGTGCTTAAAAATTTTTTTAGCAAGCTTTGAAAAATCTGTTGAATACTTCAGCACTTTCTACTGAAAAAAATACATCACAAAAAAAAGTCGAAAAGATCAAAGATTGGAAAACGGATAAAAACAGAATTTAAAAATGCTCATATTTGAATTTGTTCAAATGTATTTTTCTAAGTTTGTAAGCTAGAAAGAAGTCATTTTAAAAACACGAAAATGACTATGTATTTGAAAAACTTATTTTTTCTGTTTTTGTTTCTTTGAACTTTCACATTTTTTTCTAATGTGTTTTTATCAGCTAAGGCTCTCAGATGTTGAAAAAAATTTTTAATCTTAGCTAAAGAAATTAGTGTTAAATTTTTTAAAAATTATTATTCACGAAAGTAACAATATTATGATGATAACAATTTTTTCAAATACGCAGTTCGCTCACATGTAAAACCAAGCTATATAATAATCAGCTTCAAATTAATTATACTTTATTTGAGGGCCCTAATACGCTACTTTTTTTGCATATTATTTTCGATTTCCCTATTCTCTTATCTTCTCCTTCTTCACGCTTTTCCACTTAAATGCGAACTGAATTAATAGAACCCAATAAGAAACTCCAACTATTTTTGGTTGAAAAGTCTACTATTACATTTTTGGTTAAGAATTCATCTTTTTTGATTGAAAATTGTATTATTTGGTTGAAAATTCGTCTTTTTGGCTTGGAAATTCAACAATTTTGTTGACATTTTTTCCTTTATTGACTAAAAAATCTTTTTTAGTTGAAAATTCATCGCTTTTGGTAGAATATTCATCTCTCTTGGTTAAAAATGCAATTGCTCGGTTGAAAATTAATCTGTTTTGTTGAAAATTCGTCTTTTTTTGTTAAATTCAATTACTTTTTATTTAAAATTAAAATCTTGTTTTGGTGAAATATCAACTATTACATTATTCATTAAGAATGTGTATTTTTTTATTGAAAATTTAATTACTTGGATGAAAATTCACCTTTGTAGTAAAAACTCGACTATTTGGTTAAAAATTCCACTGTTACGTTGAAAATTAAAAAACCTTTTTCGGTTGAAATATCAACTATTACATTTTCCATTCCAAATTCGTCTTTTTTGATTGAAACGTTCACTACTTGATTGAAAATTTAAAAAATTGGTTGAATTTTTTTCTCTCTCTTAACTAAAAAATCTTTCTTTGTTGAAAATTCGTCTTTCTGGTGCCAAAATACACCTTTATTGGTTAAAAATGCAACTGTTTGGATAAGAATTCATTTCTTTTTGGTGACAAATTTAATTATTTTGTTGAAAAATCAGCAATTTTTTCAAAAAGTCATCATTAATTTTACTTGAAAATTTGTCTTTTTGGGTTGAAGATCCAACTATTTTGGTAGAAAATTCTACTTTTTGGTTGAAAATGAGTTTTTTTGTTGACAATTCATATTTTCGTGTTAAAAATTCAACTGTTTTGTAAAAAAATCGTCTTCATGGCTTGAAAATTCAACAGTTTTCTGTATTGGTTCAGTATTCAAATATTTTGTTGGAAAATTAACTACTCGCTTCAAAGTTGAGCTACTTCGTTAAAAATTCGTTTTTTTTTTTTGGATGAGAATTTTTTTTGGCTGAAAATTTTGATTATTCCATTCCTGGTTGAAAATTGATCGTTTTTAGTAGTAAATTTAACTATTTGATTGAAAATTCATGTATTTTGTTGCAGGTTCTTCTTTTTTGGCAGAAAATTAATCTTTTTGGTTGAAAATTTAAATATTTGGTTGAAAATTCAACTATACGGTTAGAAATTTATCTATTTTGTTGAAAATCCAATATGTTTACTTGAAATATTAGGAATTTAAATTGTTTAAAATTGAATTTAATATAGCACTCAAATGAAAACCTGTATCCGCCCCGGAAAATATCTCCTTATTTTTCCTGCTTTCAAAGCATTTTGGCCTGTGAAGACTGTTACAGATACAGTGCTCTGAAATTTGGAATATCTTAGGCCCCGTTTTAAACTAACTTAGCAAATAAATCGTTTAGGAAATATTTAAAATTGGTATCATCAAAAAGAAGCTCTTTCAAAGCGTCTGGTTTTCTAATGTCTTGAATTTCTTTTTGAATTGGGTTAAAATTCTCGATTTTAGGTATTTTAAGGGATTTGTCCAATTTAAGGAGGGGGGGGGGGGGGATTAGGTAAAAAAGAGGACAGACTGTGATCCCTGTTATGGGAAAAAATAAAGATATTTTGGTATTAAAAACAGAAAAACCTTTGTTACGAAGATATATTAACAATTCAAAAAAATTCTAGTTGAAATCACGATTTTTAGAAAAGCACCAAACAAAATTTCACTAAGAATGGATGTTACTGTCACGCGTTGCAGTAATATTTTAAGGGAAGGAATTTCTTATAATACGTACCACCCAGGAGTGACTGTATGGAGAGCAAAATTGTGCGGACGTCGTACAATGCGCTCCACTTGTCCTTCAGGATATCGAGACAGATATTCCCGGCATTGTCCACGTTTGGGTGAAAACATGATGTCGCAAATCGCACCGTTGGTGCACTGTATGGATAACTCTGTGGAAATTCCAGGCTCAACTTGTAGGTTAAACCTGCGTAGACCTGTGAAATATAATTATTTTAGTTGTTTATACAAACATTAATTATTTCAAAAATTCATTTTTAAATACGCAAGTATAAAGAGAAAGTATGCAATATATATATATTTTTTAATTGTTATGAGGCAACGGCACGCAAGCGTTATTTTGAACTCACAATAGGATTATAACCTTTTTTATTTCTAAAAACAAAGAAGAGGTAGTTAATAGAATATATAGAATTCAATTACCGTGTCTCGAGGACCTGTGATGGTACCTATCCACTTAAAGAGGTTTTCTCCTTCTGGAAAAGCAGAAACACCTTTTTCCGAGCTCATCATCAGAATCATGAGTTCTTTTTGGAGTCTGTAAAAAACGAATTATAACTGTAAAAAGATTTATAATTTTAATATAATATTGTATCGATGTACATACGAACAAATACATTTTTGTATACACAGTTTAAATTAAAGCTGGAAAGAGAAAATCACCGAGAATTCCAGGTTTCCCCGAGTATATTTTCACTTCGTTTCTAAAGCATCGAAATGTGAGTCTGGTTCCAAAACATTTGAAGTTGAAGGAATTCAAACTTTGAAGCTTTTGATTTAAAATAATATAATATAATCAGAAAATTTAATGAAAATTTTCTTTGGCATACAAAAATATTGAAATTTAAAGCAGATACACGGGTAAGTTTGTATTTAGAAAGACATAAAAATTACAAGCTACATAAAAATCCATTTATGTACTTAAAAATAAGACTATCGATCGACCTAAAAATTGAAAATTGCTATGCAGTCAAGTTAAAGTGAGGAAATTGATTTTACATTGAAGAGAACCATTGCGCGTGTGCCTAATTTCGTTTTTATATTCACTTTCCGGTTTTAACAGACTTAAATATTCATTTTTTATACTAGTTCAAATGAGTTATAGAACCTATAGAACCCGCTTGAGAATTGCTATTGATTTTGAAACACTTAAATCCTTTTATAAAATCATATGATCTAAATCTGAATATTTTTAATATTATAAATTAAAATGTTTTTAAATATTAAGGCTTTATGAAATCTAACAATGTTGCACGATTCAATTTTTAAACCATACTATCTTGAACATCACACTTAAAAACATACATACTTGAACGGTTTTTTAAGATTGGAGACTTACGGGCCTCGGGCTCATTCAAGAAATTAAAAATAGTCTCATGCAATTTCAGGGTGACCGCAAAACATGAAACTTAATTTTCGAAATTTCCTAACTTTTACATTTTTTTCAAAATCCCTGAGGATATAACTATTTTTTAAATCTGATACACTATACATCTCCCATAAGATCGCGTGAAATCCTTTCAAATTTTAAGGTATGTACCCTAAAAGCTTTAAAATCGGTTAAAATCCTATAAGAACCCCTGAAATCTGTTGAGAGGTGCTCTAAAAATTCCTGAAAATAAAATCTTATGAAGCCCCTTGAAGTCCCTTGCAATCATTGAAATCCATTGAAATCAATCAAAAATCCTCGAATTTTGTTGAAATCCTCAACAATTTCTGGAAAACTCTCCAATTTTTTGTAATGCCTTGAAATCTATATAAATTCCTTATAATCGTATTGACTCTTTTAATTTTTTTTTAATCCTATAAATCTCTTAAAAATTTTCAAATTTCTTGAAATCCCTTGAAATTTTGTTAACACTGTAAAAATTTCTTGAAATCTTCGAAACCTTTTCAATATTCTAAAATCTTACGAAATCATTTGAAATTCCTTAGAAATTTAAAAATCTCTTGAAATGTTCTATAATCCTACGAAATTCTTTACAGTCTCATGAAATTTCTCGAAATCTTTTAAAATACACTACATTCTTTATAAGCCTTTGAAATTTTAAAAATCCCTTCAATCTTGTGAAATTCCGTACAAAATCTTGAAGACTTTAATATCTTTTAAAAATTTCTTTAAGAATGTTTAAATCTTTGAAATCCTCTGAGACTGATAAAATCCCTTGAAATCTTGAAACTGTTTCTTGTATCTTCAACTTTGATACTCTTTTAAAATCCCTTTAGATTTCTGAACTCATTTAAAAATTCTTGGAATTTTGTGAAATACCATAAAATCTTTCAAATTCTCTGAAATTTTTTAAATCTTCAAAGGTCTTGGAGATCCTATAAAATCGCATAGGTCTCGTAAAATCCTTACATATCCCTTAAAATACTCTGAAACTATTTGCAGCTATTTGGAATCTTTAAAAATACTTTAAAAGCTTTGAAACCCTATAAAATCCTTTCAAATCCTTGAAACCAGTCAAAATTCTTTAAAACCCCTTGGTATCTGCTGAAATCTCGTGAAATTTATAGAAATCCCTTGAAATCTTTAAATCTTTCTAAATTTTGATTTTTGAGGTGGCGAATGTTATTTTATCCAATCTAGCACAGAAGTTGGAAAATACGTTTAAAATTTGAGAAAACAGTAGCATTAGTGCCATTTTTTTCAAACTAGTAGCAAAATAGTTGTATCGTTTAAAAAAGTGTCAATAAGGGAGTGAGTCCGAGGCCTGTATTTAAAATAAAATGCCAAAATTCGAAATTATCTGCAGTTGCGACAAACATGGTAAGCGTTAAAAAGAAAGGAGTAAAACAAGAAACATGACCAAAAATTTTGAAAATTGTTATCGATTTCGTACATCCTACATAGCATCGTATAAAATCGTATAACTCCATATATGGAGAAAGGAAGGAAAAGTTTCTAGCTCCAAAAAATAATGTTACTATCTAAAATATGTAGAGGTGGGATTATATTGACCCTCAATCGTAAAATTATTTTGGAATTTTTGGTGATCGAATTGGCTTTA
>JAUMHM010000085.1:5435706-5446895 GCA_032362435.1 Melikaiella ostensackeni | reverse complement strand
CAGCAGCTAGGTATGGCCGAAAAGTAATTAGCTATATATACCGTTCCCCCACTCCGCCGCCACTTACCGCATCTATCATCTATGTATATAATATCTTTGCCTCGACTCTGAATTCTCTTTCTTTCATCAGTTTCTGAGTCTTGTCCAGCCGCGCAACGCGACTCGACAACGAGCCGAGCTCCGAGCAACGCCGAGATTCGCATTCGCATTCCCAGTCAGCTGTTTTCAAGATCTACACGGATCCATCAAAGTGTGAATCAGGAGTCGTGCAATTTTCAAAGTTGAAGATTTATTTTTAGTGCAGTGCAATGGTGCGCGTGTCTTCGATGAATCGTCGCTATATAGCAAAATACCGTTTGTCTTCCGATTCGCTTTAATTAGGAACGTATATAGATCCACAAGCTTTCGCCTCTTGTTGATTTGTGTTGATATCTCGGAGACCAGCCGAGGCTTCGACATTGCTCGAGTTTTTCATGCAACTAGTCTTCTCCAGGACTGCAGATCATTTTCAAGGACAGGAAAAATGCGGAGAACAAAAGCCAGCATTTTCCATGACATTTATAATCAGCCCTACGATGATTGCTCGCGAGTTAAGCTCTATTCGAGCAGCAAAGGTGATTATTTTATTCCATTCTTACTTTTATAGGTTACGTTAAGTACTATTTTCCAGAAATTCATGAAAGAAGCGATGCAATTTCGAGAACCGAGAGCTTCAGGTTTTAGAGATTGCAAATAAAATTTCAAAATTTGCCGTAGAATTGTAACTTATTTGCAATTTTTTTGTTTACAGCGAGCCTTCAAATGATGCAACGTATGTCGTTACTGAAGAGATTAAAAGTACATGATGGCTGTGTCAATTCAATTTGCTGGAATAACAGTGGGGATTTGATTTTGTCTGGAAGTGATGATCAACATCTGGTTCTTACGAATGCTTATACTTATCAGGTATTTAATTATGATTCATTATTTATATTTTAAAGATTCAAGATCAGAGTTTATTCAAGCCTTGGGACAATGTCCCCTAAGGCCAAAAATTAAGTACAATAATGAGAATACTTTAGGTATGTACAATAAAATTATATTACAGTAAAGATTAGTGAGTGATCTAATAAACGCTATAACTAATAACGAGGTTAATACAGTAATAACAAAAAGAATGACGAAAAAGATCGGTCACTATTGAACCTACACCGATCTATATAAGCGACGTTTGTTCGAATAGTAAATGATGTGCTTGAAGTTCTGAACGTTCAAATGAACGAAATTTTTTACTGATGGCTTTGTACACTAGAAACAGTGCTAAAATGTTTGTTCACTTATATAGGGAATAATAGATTATCAAAAGAAACTTATAATGCGTTCAGGGTGACCGCTGGACCAAGAAACCGGGAATTTTTTGAGACCGGGAAACGACAGTGAATTTATTTTTTGACCGGGAATTTTACAAATTTTTAGAAAAAAAAGAATCCAATCACTTAAAATATCACAAATTTCATATCACATGATATACTGTAATTTAAAATGAGTTCGATTTCAAATTTTTTAAAATGTTAAGTTCAATTGTTAACTTCTTCAATTATGAAATCATTCAGTTTACAATACGTAATTCTAAAATCTTTTACTTTAAAAATTTTCCATTTTAGGTGTTCATTTTTAAGCGTACGTTTTAAATTTAAAGAATTCTATACTGCAGTTTTTAAGACTTGAACAATTGAAAATTAAGAGTGTTTAAAATTGAAATTTTGTTATGAAAAACGTTTATAAGTTGATCAACTGTAAATATAAATTAATTAATGACTTTTAAAATTGTACTGTAGTTCGAATATTAAAAACTTGACTTTTCATGTAAAAGAAATTTATAAGTTAAATATCAAAAACTACATAATTTGAAACTGAATTGTTTGAAATAGAAAGCCTTGAATCGTTAAAATTTCAGAGTGCTAAATTTAAACTTTAAGCGTTACAGTTTTAACTTCCATTTTATAAATAATCATTCTCGTAAATTAAATATTCAAAATTAAACAATTAAAAACTGAATTATTTGAAATAGAAAGCCTTGAGTTATTAAAATTTCAGAGTGCTAAATTTAAACTTTGAACGTTACCATTTTAATTTCTCCATTTTTAAAAGTTTTCAAGTGAAAACGCAGTGAAAGTGTTGAATTTTGATGTTTAAATAACTATTTAACAATAATTGATTTGAATCTCCGTAAAATTACAATAATTTATGTTCTAATTAAAAAAGTGTTCAGTTAATAAAAATATTTTAAATATTTCAATTTTTGATGCTTCTAACTTAAAACTGTTTAAGATTATATCATTTTGAACATTTACAAATTCATTGATTCATTCTTTAATTTAGAGCATTGAAAGTGATAACGTGGCTTTATATTTTTTAACCAGAAATCTTTGAACTGTTCAATTTATAAAAGTTTAGAATTTAAAATTTTGCAGTTTAACGAATTTAATTTAAAAATTTTCAAATAAAAAGTGTTGAAAGCTTCCATTTCATACGTGTAAATTATTGAGCATTTGAATTAACAATTTTTGAAGCTTAAATTTTAAAAGTTTAAAACTCAAAAGGGTTCCACTTCGAATGCCTTAAGTTGCAGTTCAGTTTTAATAACTGCCAATTAAAAAATGTTCGGTTTTAAGAAACGGCCACCCTGTGATGGCTTTGTAAATTAGAAACAGTGCTAAAATGTTTGTTCATTCATATTGGGAATAGTAGATCATCAAAATAAACTTATAATGCATTATTTTAAATTGTAGTTGGAACAATATTTATGGAGAAAATAGAATTAGGGGAAAAATATTTCATTCAGCGGATCTTATATTAGTAGGCAGAGAATTTCAGAAGTTAGCAGGAGAGAGAGAGAGAGAGAGAGAGAGAGAGAGAGAGAGAGAGAGAGAGAGAGAATGGAAATACATATACGGAAGTTCTAGATTTTACACCATATTCCAATTAAAAAACTGATAATTTGCTCATTACTTATACGACAAAGTACAATCCAATATTGAGGATTAAGCAGTCATAAATGCACAAGTCCATTTTTCGTTTTTCGATAAATTTAGGAAAATTTTGTATTCCAGAAATAACTTTATAAAATTTGAGGAATGTTAATGTGCTGGAAAAGAATTTAAATTGTTATCGAGCTCATTAACCTCTTTAAATTTCATGAAGTTATTTCTGAGATGCAAAATTTGCCTAAATTTCTCGAAATACGAAAAATGGACTTACGCATTTCTGCCCGCTTACTCCTCAGTTCTTCCCTTAAAAATAAGGGAGGGGGGTCTAAGGAATGTAACGATCATGATTCTGGAAAGAGTTTAAAAAAGAATAATTTCTAATTCAAATTCCTAGATAAGAGGAGGCTTTTATCTCCCAGCTGTAAAAGTAAGTTGAATGAACTTCCAACCATTTTCGTAATTCAAGGTTTAATTTTTTACTGAACTTCAAATTTTTTGAGAGAAAAATGAATCTTAAGAACAGAAACCCGGAAATGTGAGTGAATTTAGTAAATTGTAAATGCAATTTTAAGTACTTCAAATTGAATTTGTGCAAACTGTACTCAAACTTGCGCGGTGATTGTACTTTCTTTTTTCTTAAAATCAAATTGTAGTCAAAATAATAAGCTTGAAGTATTGATAAGTTATAAGACTACAGT
This sequence comes from Melikaiella ostensackeni, assembly GCA_032362435.1. NCBI lineage: Eukaryota > Metazoa > Arthropoda > Insecta > Hymenoptera > Cynipidae > Melikaiella > Melikaiella ostensackeni. The sequence continues at coordinate 5,443,228 of JAUMHM010000085.1, read as the reverse complement.
CGTCTTTATAACAGTTGATAAAAAAACCTACAATTTAATAGATGTAAATTGTCATCGACATTCTGTCACACTTTTCATTCAATGTGAGTCGCTTATCTGAATAAACACTACACGTGCTCTGATTTGTAATTATGTTCTACACTTTATTTTTTTTTATTCATATTCAAAAATTTTGAAACTTCATTCTCTTGAGATTTTCTTTGTTTGAATTTCGACCAGTCATAAGTTTCGGTGTCACGTGCGATAGTTATTTTTATCCATTTGATGTTCAAGGCTTGCTTGTTAAAATAGTGGAGCAAAAATTGCCATGGGTCATGCCAAGTTGTTTCGAATAAATGAAATGTCTTCACTTGAGGTTCCTGTCATTACAAGGTTTTCGCTATACTTCATATTCTGTAAATTGAACTTAGTCTACAAAAGGAAGTGAAATTGAAGATGCTAGAATTTAAATCTATGGTCAATTTCATTAGTACGCTTGTAAACAATTCAGGGGGAATCGCTCTTGGAAATTTAATGAATCGTCATTGAATCATTGACTCATTTCTTATTTAATAGTATCATAATTATTTATTTTTGAAACAATTTTGGAAACCATGAGTATCAATAGAGATTTGATCAAAATTGTAATATCGAAAACTACTGAAGAGTAAATATTTAAGTCAGATTCTCGATGGAAATGTTCGTGAATTTGAATACGTATCAGTGAACCCTTTCAAGGAAATGTTTCTGTCAATTCGCTTTTGTCAAGGTCTGACATTGGTATATAAAGAATTGCAATGTCTCTGCCAAACAGATCGAAATCTTAGCACGTGTACGTCCCGCTCTAATTTTGCTATTCTAATCTCTTAATCTGAATTTATGTTTATAAGGAAATATCTCAGGTCATAAATATGTTAGGGATTTTTAAAAATACAAAGGGAATTTTGTATCAAGTTTTGTTTTTGTTCAGAAACCTTAAAAACAATTGCTATAGAATTTTAAAATTCTAATGCTGCTTATTACCAGAAAGTTATTTGGTATTTAGTTTTTTCTGATTTTTAATGTAAAAGTCTTACCGTACTTAGAATTATATTTTATTGCAGGTATTAACGGACTACAAAACCAGTCATAGAGCAAATATTTTCAGTGCTAAATTCTTGCCTAACAGTGGAGATCATCGTATTGTATCGTGCAGTGGAGACGGAATCATTCTTTACACAGGTACGATTCCAGGCCTCCATTGTACCCTGTATTCAGCTGTGGTCCCTAAAGTCCCATATTTTCAAGATTTGGTTCCTATAGTACCCTATTTTCAGTCAGTATAATTTTTTAAAATTTTTAATAAAATAGATGCGTCCAAACCTTGCACTCTTACTTTGTCATAAATATCTTGGAATCTTTTCCTTAGTATTAGTTAAAAACCTTTAGGGCCCATCGATGCCTCTTAAGCCTAACCAAAAATCATTCGGACAATTTTAAATTTAAAGCTTTTGGACTTGAATATTTTTGAATTGCGATTTTAAAAAATGTAACTAAATAAAGTTGTTTGGTCTATATGTAAATCGCTTCAAATTGTACAATTTCAAAGTGAAAGCGTTCAAAGTTGAACAATTTTGAATTGAGAACGTTAAGTATTGAATAATTTTAGATCATTGAAATATTTGACCTTAATAAGTAAGTTTAAATTGAAGACATTCAAACTTAAGCAATTTAAAATTGAGACCAAAACTGAACTTCCTAATAAAAAAGACACAGAATTAGTCAGGGTCGCTACAAGCCAGGGAATCGCAGAAAGTCACGAAATGTCAAGGAATTTTGGAAAAACTGAAGGTGAAGTTTAGAAAATTCTGTATGCTTCTTGTTACTAAAAATGTTTAAGATAAATTTAAAAACAAACCTTTTATGCATAAACGTCTTAATTTCTTAGGCTTAAGGTTGTCTTTATGTCTGAAAGAACAATTAATAACGGTCTGGGAAAAGTCAGGGAATTTCGAAATTGGGATTTCGTAGCAACCCTGTGAGTGTAGATTTCAAATATATTCAAAAATCATGTGTAAAATCAGCAGAATAAATAATTTGACTCGTTTATTGATGAATGGTTTGATTTGGCTGCATTAGTAAAATGTGTATATTTGTTATATATTATTTATATGTTTGTATTTTCGTGGATTTCAATTTTTACATTGTCTTTCTAGATGCGAAAAGTGACTTCAAATTTTGACAGATTTTTATATGTATATGGATCTATAAGAGATAATTTAATATTTGACAGACCACTGTTTTTAACAAAAAATTTGAAAACCCCTTTCAAAATCTGTAGATAATTTTTTCCGTTATTTGAAGCCTTTGTGCGGATAAAAATACCCTAGAGCAAAATTGTCAAGTCCTCAGGAAACAAAAAGGCAGGAAGTTTTCCAAATCATTTTGGAAACTTCTTTTAAATACTTGAGAACGTTTTACTGATAGAATGCATTATCAAAAATTGACATGCCTAAGTAATCAAAACTGGAACAATAGCACGTTCTTCTCAAAGTCGTTTGTTCGTATTTAAAAATGATATTTTTCTTCCTGTGTCTAAAAAATCTGTTGAATGCCTTAAAACTTTTTACTGATAGAAATACAGTAGGAAAAAATCAATGAAAGCTGAAAAAATTAAAAATAGATAAACTCAAATATGATAATTTTCAAATTATGCTGTTTATCTAATTTTTTATTCTTTCAGCTTTTCTTGACTTTTTTTTCTGCTGTATTTTTAGCCGTTGGAAGTCTTGAGCTGCTTAAGGGATTTTTCAAAGCTAGCTGAAAAATACATAAAAAAGAAAACAGAATAATAACTACCTATACCTATGAAAAATCTACTGCCTTTAATAACTTCTTTATCATACCACATTTTTATAAAGAAAGAGTAGGTACCTTTTATTTGTGAAAAAAGTACCATTTGTACCGTATCTTGTATCCCATAGGGACTGTGAAGCCTGCGATTCCCAAAATTCCATTTCTTCACACTTCTAACGAATTCTCTTGATACTGCGAACGTTCCTTTTAAAAGAAATATTTTTGGATCGTAAATCAATTCCTATTTTTTAGATTTAATGAGAAGAACAGAGACGTTTCACAATCAGTTTAATTGCCACAGTGGAACTACTTACGAAATAGCTACAATACCTGGTGAACCTCACAATTTCCTTAGTTGTGGTGAAGATGGAACCGTAAGATGGTTCGATCTTCGAATAAAGGACAAATGCCATGAGCCGCGATGTAAAGAGGTAAAGTTTTTTTCCCAGTTTTGTGTTTTAATGTCTTCCTTAATGAATTGTTCGTGAATTTAAGTTTAAAATAATAAATATATATATTTTTTAAATTCAATCAGGATGTGCTGATTTCTTGTCAACGAGCCGTAACTGCACTCTCTGTTAATCCTGTAATGCTTCATCAAATTGCTATTGGTTGTTCAGACAGCACAGTCAAGACCTTCGATAGAAGGATGCTTAGTACACAGGCTACAGGTAATTTTTTCTCTTTAATTTATTACAGGGCTCACAGACCGTCCTTTTTTTACCTACTCCCCTTTATTTCTCCTTAAATTGAAAAAATCCCATAAAATACTTAAAATTGAAAATTTTGACCCTTTTTTACATTTTCTTCCACAAAGCTTCGATAAATTTTTCAAGTATCATAAACATAAATTCACGAAATTAGAAAACAATACTCTTTTAAAGAGATTCTCTTCGATGATATCGATTTCAAGTACTTCCTAAACGATTTATCTGCTAATTTTGTTGATTTAAAGGACATTGACAGCGAAGAAATGGCTAAAGATTCAATCAAGATACTAACCCCGAAAGATAAATCAATTCTATATTGAAAATCAAAAACACCTTATTCTCTCTAAAGTTGTTTTTTGATATTGGAATATTGTTAGTTTAGGCTGTAGTTTGTAGAAACAAAATTTAATAAATTGAAAATAATATGCAAAAAAGTAGCGTATTAGGACCCTAAAAAATTGTTATTAATTTAGAACTGATTTTCATAAGGCTGGGTTTCGAATGTTACCACATTTGAAAAAATTCTTATCTACATAATTTTGTTATTTTCATGAATAATAATTTTTTTAATTTTTCTTTTTCAAATATGTTTTTACACTATAATTTTTTTGTAGCTGACATTAAAAAAGGTTTTGAACATATGAAGGTTCTCAACTGATGAAAATACATTTAAAAAAGAATGCTAAAGTCTTAAGGAAACAAAAACTGAAAAGTAGGAGGTTTTTCGAATAGTCAAATTTGTGTTTTTTCAAATTATTTCTTTCTAGCTTTCTTAGAAAAAATACTTTGAACAATTCAGGGCCCTATACCAAAAAGAATACACTAGACAAAAATTGACAAGAATTAGGATCAAAATCTATAAATATCTACTGATAAAAATATATTTAAAAATCCTTTTTGCAATCTTTGATCTTCAATTTTTCCTGATGTATTTCCACCAGTAAAAAGTGCAGAGATGTTCAACAAATTTTTTAAAGTTAGTTGAAAAAAAAATTTTAAACACAAAAATTACTGTATAGTATGTGGAAAAATTGCTAAGAAAATGCGCTACTGTTGAGGGGATTTTCGGAAAATTTACAATGTCCTTATTATGATATAAAAAGTTTTTAATAATAAAGTCCCCTTTTAATCCCCCTTCTTAGGCAAAAAATCGACTTAAAACGACTTGAAGAATTTAATCCTTGTGGTACATAAATATTATTTTTCTACAGGTTGGGTAGATAATGGAACCACATCGAGACCATTATGTAGTTTCACTGTACCAGAATTTGAAGGAAACTCCTATAGAATAACATCCTTAAGCTACAGTCCTGATGGTCAAGACGTTCTCGTTAGTTATAGCAGCGATCATCTTTACTTATTCAGCGTAAAGGTACATAAATCCTTCACTTTTTAAAACTATAGGCTAATTTAAAATCCTTCATTTCTGTGAAAAGGATCTTACTTGCAGTGAAAAAAGTTTTAAATGATTTTCATAAACAATTTTTTTCACGCAGAATCAAGGAAGTATACAATTAAAGAAAAATGCTTTATTCGGAAAGGGAAAAGGTAAAAAGCATCCTTTGCGATCTCTACAACCAGTTCGGCGTTTAAGACTGCGAGGCGATTGGTCCGATACGGGACCTAATGCCCGTCCTGAACGTGAAAGAGGCCGACGTAGTGGAACAGGTAAACAAGTATATATCGGTCTCCGTCTTCGAGACGAAGGCACAAACTTAAAAGTTTTACAAGAAATTCCCTGTTGCTTGAAGGATATTCAAAAGTTTCCAAACGCCAAAAAAGTAATAGTATAGGCGCTGAAAAAATCCCTCGCTCTTTAAAAGTCAGTTCCGAAATTATCTAGCGATTTTGAAGTGAATAATTTCTTCTCGGACGAAACAAAATTTTGGTTCATGTTCCTGGTTAATTTTAATAATCCAGTATCTACGTATATATGCATATTAAATAAGACAATTTCTTTTCTAGAAATCGCTCAAGCAAGACCTATTCTTCACACTTCTCTTATGCAGAGAATGACCGACGTTCTCAGCAGAATGCTGAACGACCCAGCAACTAGGGCCGCTTTAAGTGGAGGAGGTGAAGATAGTTTAGAAGGCGTAATGGAACAGCACGTGGAAAATAATCAGAATAATAGTGAAAACAACGGAGAAAGCAACGCCGAGCGAAGTGGCGAAACTGGAAATGCCGAGAGAGAACAACCTGATAGACCACAGGGTGAGTTAGTTGAAAAATCCTTCCTTTGAGGACATTCTTTCAGTATATATAATAATTTCTCCTTTTAAATAGATAACACTCTTGATAATGAACAGAGCGGAAACCAGCCAAATGCACAACCCCCGACAGGAGATGACACAAGGGAAGGAAGTAGAGTTCAACCGACTGGTAAAATGCCCTTAAGAATTATTACAAATTAGGATTAAGATTATTACGATGTCTTTTAAATACTCTTAAACCTCTACATTTATTTTGTATTTTAGATAACGTTAATCCCGCGGTTGAAGTTAAAGCCACAACGAGTAAAGCTTCGCATAACGATGTAAGTATGAATCAGGAAGAATTAAAAAGCGAGGGAATTGAGATTTCAAAAACAGAGGCAGCATCCACCAGTGCGGAGTCTGTTGAGAGTAGACTCGATTCCACGCCTGAGACTGTCCCTATGGAAACTGAATCTAGTCATGTAGAAGAGGCAAGTCCTCTTCAATCCTTTATCTCGAGTAAACGCCAAAAAGCTCGACTTACTGCCGAAAGTGCAAGAAACGAAGGTGTTATGGGTTCTTCCAGTGGAGATGTAGGAAGTAACCGCGAGGGAAGCATAATGGAGAATCTCCAAGATCGACTGACGACGATGAGAGACGGATTTCTCGAGAGGTATGATATCTCTTAATTTTATTGCATATTCAGGGTGTCCACCTGACGGAGAAAAACCGTTTAAAAACGAAAAAATCATTTTTCTCAAAAATGCGTCTAACGATTATTTTAATTTTCGTCTTAGAATACTTGTGATGTATCCCTGAAATAGAAACAAGAAAAAAGCTGAATATGCAAGAACCTTTGGGTTGGACTTCATCGTGGCTCACCGTGTGGTGCTGTTTTTCATTGTTTGTTATCTTTTAAAATCTTTAAAGTGGTTGAACTCTCGAAATCCGGTGTACACTGGAGCACGGAAATTAGTATTTATCTGAAATTGTGTATTTCTTCGTGGCCATAGAGCACGACGAATTCCCGACAGGTTGGCGAAACCCTCGTGTGTCTTGAGGACACGCAGCGACCCGAGAATGATAACTCTCTGCATCCATCTCGCAAGTGCCGTGGCATTTTTTTGTCACGCGGGTATGGCTCCGAGGTTACGAACCAGTGATGGTTTCGCACACCCGAGAGCATCGATCACAAAGACAATGATATCAATCAAATAACCTGGGTATATATGTAGCAGCTCCCTTCTAAGGGCTTGGTACTTCTCCTTCTTTTCCTTCTCCTTGACTGTGATGTTGCTGTCAGCCGGAGTCGAGAATTCTATCACGAACATAGTTCGCTTCTCGAAGTCATGGAGTACGATGTCAGGCCTCGAGTGTTTAATACAGAACACTGGATCAAACTTGTAGTTTCAGTAAATTCGGCAGATCGCGGTTAACACCATAAGAGCGACAAAGATGGTAATAAAGTACTCTTGGTGCCGCATTTTGTCTGTGGAGATACTCGTATGTCGTTCCCGCGTGAGTGGCACATCAGGATAGTATGTGCCATAGGTGCTCAGAATGTGCATGATACGCTCTGCACCTATCGCTGGGAACTTTTTGGCGTAAGACGTGGCTACGGTATACTAAGGTGGAAATGACACCGTCCTGACACGCGAAAATAAAACCCTCTGTGTCTGAATGAAGTCCGGATGATTTAAGGAAAGCAAACAATAGCTCTATCGACAAGGACTGATCTTTTACATTTCTGTGAAAGTTTATGTGCATTTTTTTGTCGAGGAGCTGTTCAAGGAAGTTGACTTC
>JAUMHM010000085.1:5406887-5420231 GCA_032362435.1 Melikaiella ostensackeni | reverse complement strand
GCCTATAGGAAACTATATAGATATGTAACCACGTAGGATCCTACATAGGATCCTACGTGGGGCCTACATAGGATCCTATATAGATTCCTTAGATTGATCCTACATAGGCGCCTATGCAGGTATTTGCAGTAGGGTGAATCATATGGTAGGTGATGTAAAAGATATCTTCTGGGGCTCGTTAAATTACATTATAGGTACTTGTGATCCTGGCGAAAAAAATCATTTTACTCAGAGATATAAATAGCTGGGTTGGTGTAAAACGCGAAGGTACCGACCGGGTACTTGTTCATTTCGGAGACCCAAAAACGAACGATAACGGGGATCAATTGATGAGCTTATGCTTAGAAAAAGTCTTGATTATTACAACTACTTGGTTCAGACATAAAATGATTCATATGCATACTAGTTGCAGAGGCGATAGCCACAGTATGATTGACTTTGTTGTAGCAGATGAGAGACTGAGAGTGCTTGTAAGGGATACAAGGATTATGAGAGATTCTGAATGCGGAATGGATCACTACCTCATAGTTTCAAAAATGAACTCACTTAAGGATCGAGGAGAAGAAGAATTAATGATAAGTCGAAGCAGACGCGAGTTAGAATAGAGAATTCTCAGAAACCAGTAGTACAAATAGAATATCGTGAAAGGCTGAATAAATATCTAGAGCATCATAAAGAAGACTGGAAGACGAAATTAGGCAATAAGAATGTAAAGGGAGAATTGATAATACTGCGTAATAGCATCTTCAAAAGTGCGTCTGAAGTGTGAGGTAATGCGGCTGTAGGAAGTAAGACTGAAGATGCTTGGTGGAATGATGGAATCCGTGTGGCTGTAAACGAGAAAAAGCGAGCGTACTCGAGAATGTTCAATATTGAACGTCTTAGTGATGGGGAGAGGACTAGAGCTAGAAGATGATTATACTGATAAAAAGAGAAAGGCCAAGATAATAGTCCAGCAAAGTAATGATAAAATCAAAGCGGAATAGGATAAAAAAATACAAAATGATTTTGAAGGAAATAGAAAATTATTTTATAAGTCGGTTAAGAAGACTAGCAAAGGAAGTACTAGCACTGAGGTACGCGGAATTAAGAATGCTGATGGTGAAATGGTATGGGATTCGGACAAAGTGAAATACTGTATGAGTGATTTTTTCAAGAAATTGTACGGAGGTCAAGCTATGGAGCATAACAACCGTGACATTGAAGAGGATACGTTAGACAATCGCGTAGTATGTGGTGGAAGAAGAATCGATGTCGACGACATCATATCTGTGATTGAAAAACTAAAGAATGGTAAGGCTGCTGGTGTGGATGGTATCAACGCTGAAATGATTAAGAGCGGTGGCGGATATTTATCTGTGTGTTAGGTAAGGCTGCGTTATGTCCACCTTGATGTTCAATATATACATGAACAAATGTCTGAAAATGTCTCTCTTAGACGAAGAAGGTGTTGATCTCGGGACAGTGAAAGTGCGTGGACTGGCGTTTTTAGAATCAGTCGACGATTTGCAGAGAATGATGAGCAGACTGGATACCAGCAACAGTATGCAACATTGCCTTAAACGAAGAGAGGATAGAAGTTGATGATTTCGTGTACCTTGGAAGTTTATTTACTGCTGACCGAAAGATACATGCAGAGATATCCAGACGTATAAATCAGTGTAAAAAGATTTATTGGCAGTGTACGTGCTATTCCTAGAAGTAAGATGGTTTGACCATGTTGAGAAAATGAATAAAGGACGTTTAACGAAACAAATGTGTTTAAGTGAGGTGAATGGTAGCGTACCCAGAGTTAGGCAGAAGAAAGAATGGTTGGAATGTGTGATTGAGACTCTAGAGCGGAGAGATATAAAGAGTTGTAGAGGTATAAGAGCTTGCATGAAACGATGTATGGATGTAAAGTAAGCAAAGGATTTGAGCAAGGATAGGGATGTATGGAGGACAATTGTTCACAAGAAGACGTGTAATGCCTGAAACGAAAGATATTGTACACTAATTTTTTGAAATCTCGTTTACAGTGAAAATAATTGATATATTGAGTAAAAATATAAAATCTTACATAAGAAAGGGGGGGGGGGGGTAAAATTTCAAAAATCATCTTTACGTACTTAAGAGACGTTCCCTAACCAATCGTTCAAACATTAGTTCCACAGCTCTATCGAAAGAATATTATTTTTAAAAAATTAATATTTTTAGAGATCAGAAACATAGACTCTTGGTCAGCGCGAATGAAAGAACCTCTGTTGGCTATATACGGTGAAGATTATTTCAGGAAAACCTGGGGAGCCTGGATAGATGCAATAATAGAACTTTATAAAAAAAATAATGGCGATATTTGCAAAGATCACCTCGCCAGGATTAAGTGTCCGACTTTAATTGTGCATGGGAAGAAGGATGTTATGGTGGATTTTGAACACCCGTTTTATTTAAACAAGCATATAAAAAATTCGCAGTAAGTTTATTTATATTGATATACTATATTAAAATACACTTAAAACATATTGCAAATAATTTTTAAAACCTAGAATAAAATGCAAACTCCATTTTCAGACTCAAGATCTTTGAACAAGGAGCCCACAATCTGCACTTGAGATACCCTGAAGAATTTAATAAATTGGCAACAGAATTTCTTATGGATAAATCCAAGATTTAAAAATCTTGATATTAGTGGGAAATGCAAAGAAGCAAATCATGAATTATTAAATAACGCTTTATAATTTCAATACTTTATTCATCTTTTCAATCATTTTTCCACTATTTTCTCTTCCTCATAGACGAAGCTTTGTAATAGTAATGATTTTGAAAATATTTTAACTCGTTTGATCAAAGTTTCCTCAATTAAAAAATGTCTAATACAATGTTCCAAGCAGTTGTCCGTGTGTTCATATTCAGCCAGAATTTTTTTGGGAGAACAAATTGAAACTATTTTTACATTCTCATTTCAATGAAAAAGTATTGGTTTTATGTGAAAATTGACTTTCGCGGATTTCATCAAATCTCGACGTTTTCGGACTCACCAATTGAGAAAAAATGGATTTTACTTCGGGGTCTGCCTGTCGTTGTCGTCGTTGTCGTCTGTGAACACGATAACTTTCGGAGGGATTGTCTGTTTGGATTGCACTCTGGCACACTGTTTTAAAGCCTAAAAAGAAAGGAATTGTTCGTGAACCAGCCGATCTGCATGAAAATTCAAAAAGTTGGAACATTTTCAAAATTTTTGAGACCATTTTTTTTCAAGATCTAAAATTGATATGTATGAAATTATGAGAGTTATAGCATTCACGAAATTCAAAAAAAAAAAGGAACAAAAATGAAAATTTCAAGCCAAACACCGCACGATATTTAAGGAAGCCAAGAGAAGAAAAACTTTGCTTTTTGAGAGCCTTACAAGATTGTCATAACAATTTTTTGAATTTTCTTGAAAAATCGAAAATTCAAATTTTGACTCAAGTAACGCAGGATACGAAAAAAAGTTAAGATGTAAAATTTGTTGCTTTTACAAAGACCGTATAAGCTTTCCTCGGAACATTTTTTGCTAGGGAACATAGTTTGTTTTGAAGTATGAAAAATGATATTGGAATATTTTAATTTTAATTTTCGAGCCAAACGACGCGCGGCACGAAAAAAAAGTAATTTAAGTAGAATTTGTGCTTTTAAAAAGTCAAATAAAATTGCTGTTGAATATTTCTTTATAGGACCAATCATAAATCATCAAGATAATATTTTAATCGATTTTTCAACTATTTATTTGTATATATTATACGGAAAGCGCAGAAAATCGAGCGCGAATATTAGGATGAGAATGTATTCCATAAGGACAATAGAGCCTTAAGTAAATAATTTTTTTTTTATTTGAAATCGAAAACATATTTAGTAATTTGTACGGGTAAATTTTTTATGTCTATAAAACAATTGTGCATTTATTTACTTCAAATACAAAACATTTTTTTAATGCTAAATAACAAAAATCTATATCAGAAGTATGCCAACTTTTGAAACCATTTTGACAAGTCGCAACATTAATTAAATATTGTAAGGAATACTCTTTGAATCGAAATTAGTGCAATATTTCGCAAATCACCAGTGAAATTCTACTAATTCAAGTAGAGAAAAGTGAGCCACTAAAGATCAGTAGAAAATTATTTAGTGAAAATATATGAAATTATTGAGGACAGTATATATTGAGGCAGCATATATATAATCATCGCTAATTCATTCTTGGGATTAATGATAATTTTTGAGATATTTGTATTTTATAAGGAGACTTTTATATCGCTATGGAAATAATAACAGATTAATTCATAATTTACACATGTAATAGGATTAAAAGTTTTATTGAAAGGGGCGATTTATGTTCTTGAAATTACATAGTTTTAGAAAAGTGAACAAAACTTGATGCGAATGTAACCAGTATAATAATTACAACTGTTGTATAATTACACAATCCTAGAAGAGATAAAACGGAATAATATAAATATTATAACGTAAATATATAACTTAAATATATAAATAAATAGTGTGAAGAAAGAACTCAAATTTCTGGATTAGTAATACCATATGTTAGTGGATGGAAAACTCACTGACGCCTTTCTTTTGAAATATATATATTTTTTAAACTTTCGAGAAAATTGTTTGGCCAAAATTTAAAATTAAAAATTAAAAGCGCGGGCGTGGAGGCGAGGGCGGACAAAGGCGCACAAAGTAATGTTCATATGACTTTGGTATCTGCAGAGTAGGCACAAGCTGATGGTTCATGTCTTCTACTAGAAAAATCTGCTGCCTTGCACTATTATATATTGCATAAATATTATCACCAAGGTATATTCCAATTACAAAGTGCTCATCCATAGCCACATCAGGAAAATCTGCGTATGTCATTGGTTCAAGATGACCACCTTCACCTCTGAAGAAAGCAGCTCCGTAATGAGTAATGGATGTAGCAATCACCATTTTATATATTTCCAGTGGTGTTGTATCTGGAAGAAGAAACACCTGTATAGAATTTGGTGTATTCCAAAATATCGAGTTTTGATTTTAGTGAATGATCCCCCCCCCAATTTGTTCGTTTACTGTAAAAATAAATTCCCGACCAGATCCATTTCAAATTAGACAGGCAAGATACTGACTTGAGTCGTAGATTTTTTTTGGCGACAAAATATGTTGTCTTCTAGAGGAAATTAGGCGACACGCATTTTTCCGTTTTGATAATAAATTTTTTTTTGCAAAGTTATGATTATCTGAACTTTGAAGCTTGTTTTTTAAAAAAATGCAAATCTGTTCTTTAAATCTCTATAACTTTTGAACTTATTGAGATATTAAATTTATTTTCCTTTTTTGCTGATTTTTCCCGTCCTCATTTAAAATTCGTCGAACGATTTGAAAAAGGTTCAAAATTAACAAAAGTGCGTTGATTTTTTTGGAAACATAAAAAGCATATTTTCACAAAAACCCCACCTTTTTTTCTTCCATCTTTTTTGTTGAATTTGTACTTCTATGAGGAAGACATCCTGCCAGTTTTGTGCGGGCCAAATCATTTTCGTGGCTACGAGATTTTTTTTAAGTTGAATTTTCGGATTTTTCTTATAAACAAGGACAGATAAGAAAAATGATGAGAAAAAAATTCTCGTGGACACAAAAATGATTTAGCCCTCATAAAGTTACAGAATGTCTTCCTTATACAAGCAAGAATTTAAAATTTATTATTCACCGATCGGGCTCAAAATTGCGGGGAATTTTTTTTCCGGAAATCGAACAGATTTCCGCCCTAAGCTAGGGCCAGGCTTGGCATTGAAACTAGGCGCCAGGCTGGAATGAAACGTCGAACCACACCCAAAAAAGAAATTCAAAAATCAGTTTTTTTGTCAGTAATGATTTCACAAATTTTAATGATTAGTGAGGAGCAATTTTTTGAGAAATAATTTTTTCAGAAGAAACTTACGGGGTCAAGTGACCCCTATTTGAATCACTTTCAATCATTCTGTAGTGAAATATCAATGAAAAAGAGGAATTTCCAACGAAATAATTGCATTATCAATATCTCCGAAATTATTCAACATTTTTTAAGTTTTTAGGACTCATTTTAAAGGGGAAATTCTGCACTTTTTACTGAAATCACCGACAGATTTGGTGATGAACTTTTGAAGATTTAGGAAAGAGTTACATGTGAAGAAAAATAACATGAAAACTTAAGTGAAGGGTTTTAATATTCACTAGACCATAATATGCGTGCGCGTAGGCGCGCGCCTCATAGATCATCATTTAAAGAATTTTATATATATGCGGTTCGGTTTGGCTCCTTTGGAATCGAATCGAAAGGCATATAGCAAAGTCATCACCATGATAAAAATGTGCGAAAAATTGTAACTTCGTAACCATTCTTTATATATGTGCATTTTTTATCTATTATAAGATTATTATGAAAGTAATTATTTTTAGGTAAAATAAAAACTTTCATATTTTGTAATATATATGAGTTGTTTGAATTCGATACAATATTGAAGATATAATATTTTTTCGAAAACAAAAAGAAAAGCAGTAAAGCAAATAATCTAAAAATAAAAGCGATTAAAATTTCAACACCCAAATCTTGTTATTTTGTGGTATTTTAAAACAGAAAGAAAGTATGGAAAAGAACAGATAATATTTTCAGCCTAAGGTTTGTCGTGAAGTTTATTTATCGAACTTAAATGTACTAATGCATTTGTACGCAATTAATTAATAGAATCGGGTAATATTGAAGTTTTCATAAAAATTGTAAATTAGGGCACAATGGGCCGGCTTTATGGGGCGAGATGTGACGCTCTTGTCTTGATTTACTCTGGAATCGAGGATGTTCCTAGCAAAGATAGTAAAGTATTGTACTGAACATACTATCCTAATCAAAAACATGTACCTAATTTAAGGATTTTTTCGAAGCATGGTACAATATTGTACTAAATATACTATCCTAACCAAAAAGAATGACGCGATGCGCCACATTACCCCATGTGCAACATTACACTATGTACCGAATTACCCCATGTGCCACATTACGCCATGTGCTATATTACCTCATGTAACATATTGTCCTATGTGTCATATTTCTCCATGTACTATATTGCCTCATGTCATATTACCGCATTTGTTGTTGCCCCATATTACCTTAACCAATACATAGATCTGAAGTGCCACATTACCTTACATACCACATTACCGCATGTGCTAGATTACCTCTTGTGACATATTGCCGTATGTGCCATATTGCCCCATATGCCACATTACACGATATTGTACTAAATATACTGACCAAACTGAAACTATAACGAGAATATACAGAGCCTTCTACGAGGGCCTCCAGAGCCTCCCACGAGGGCCACCAAAGCTTCCGAGGTCCATTTCGATAGCACCTCCACAATGGAATTTGAACATTTTTTTTTGCTCGAATTTTGGGCAATTTTTGGACATCAGTGCCGATTTTCGGGCTCTTTAATTTTTCTCAAAAAGCCGACATCTGGGTGGAGGGGCTGATCGCCAGCACCTCCATTGCAGCACATTTGAGAAATTTAAAAAAATCAGACCCACCAGAATTTCGGGCTTTTTTGGGCTCTCGAAAACTGCAAAAATTAAATCTAAAAAAAAACCCGTATCTCCAATAAACGACCCTCAAAGTTAAATATGCACTAGACATAAATATAAACATATCAGAATTTCGCGCTATTTTCGGGGTCTTTTTGAGGACTAATGTCGATTTTTGGAATCTTTCATTTATCTCAAGAAACCGACATTTGGGTGGTGGTGCTGGGCGCCAACAGCTGCACTAAAGCAAATTTAAGAAATTGAAAAAATCGAAAGCACCAACATTTTGGGCTTTTTTTAGGCTCACCAAAAGTGCAAGAATTAATTTTCAAAGAAACACGCCTATCACTTGAAAACTACCCTCAATAAGAATTATGCATCAGACCTAGTTATAAGCAGAGCAGTATTTTGGGCTATTTTTAAGGTCTCCAAAACACCCAAAATTAATTGAAAAAAATTAATTCCTAACCCTAAAAAACCATCACAAACTTACCACTAATTAAAAAATTAAACATTAAATACAAAAAACTGTAAGATAGAAGCTAATGCTTCTTCCGGACTTTACAAGAACGGTAACAAAATTTCAAATTGAAAACAATCACACCAGTCCTTTTCGCAAGACACCAATATAAGACTTCGACCCCACAGTAATAAACAGAAAACTTAAAGAACCACCCCTGGTTAACCAAGCGAGCCTCATCTCAGCTGCATTCAATAAAACAGACGATTCAAATAAAAAATAATCGCACCAGTCACTTTTGTCAGACTTTAGTAGGTATCACCCACTTTACAATCATAATCAGCAAGACCAGAAAACCACCACCATCACATTTAGCAATCCAATTTAAGCTGCGTTCAAGTACGAGGGATGTCCAGAAAGTAAGAGTACTTGATTTTTCTAATTAAAAAAAAATGTATTAAAAAAAATTACAGGGTTTTGTTCGTATACCTGTCAACTGTTTTTCCACGTAGTCGCCTTCCTCTTGTATGCAAGTAGTGAGCCATGGTGCAAGTTTTTTGATGCCGTCCTCGAAGAAGTTTCCCGCCACCGCCTTCTCTCTGAAATTTAATGAAATTTATCTTTTAAATTTATTTTCATTCATAAAGCCTCTGTTTTCACCTCCTCGTCGGTGGAAAATTTTTTTCCACCCATGTAAGTCTTCAAGTAGGTGAACAGGTGGTAGTTTGAAGGCGCCAAGTCAGGGGAGTAAGCCGGATGGTTCAAAACATCCGAACTGAATGAATGCAAAAGTGCCTTGGTGGCCAAGGCTGTGTGTGGACGAGCGTTGTCATACAACAAGCACACTCCTTTCGTCAACATTCACCTCCGCTTGTTTTGAATCTCCCATTTGGGCTTTTTTAGGGTCTCACAGTATCTTTTTGCGTTGATGGTCTCCCCCTGAGGCCGAAATTCGATCAAAATGATCCCCTTTCGGCTCCAAAACACAGAAGTCATGATTTTTTTGCTCGAAATTGAAGTTTTGAATTTTTTGGCGGATGGGGAACTGGTGTGACGCCACTGTGACGACTATCTTTTCTCTGTGGAGTGTAATGAGCCACTCAGGTTTCATATCCTGTGACAATAGAGCTCAGAAAATCCTCAGCTTCCAGTTCAAACCGCTCAAGGAACTCGCGGGAAGAAACTGGATGTCACTGCGCACTGAGCACTTGGCGGGATTTCTTATTGACATATTTCACGCAAACTGACATTACAGGGTCAGTTTTCGTACTACTGAGATCCATCCTGTGCTCGTTGTGCTCAAGAGACAAAAATGCCAAACTTGGTGAAAAAAATTCCCACAGCCCAAAATGGTAACAGTACTCTTACTTTCTGGACAACCCTCGTGAAACAGCCAAGAAAGTTCCAAATTATAAATAATCACACCAGTCACCTTCACAAGACTCTAGTTGATATCACCAACCCCTCAGTAATGATCAGCATACCCAAGAAACCACCCTCACCACATTTAACGAAACCCATCCTAGCTGCCTTCAAGTAAAGCAATCCACTAAATTTCAAATTAGTGTGAAATTTACAGTGCCCGTTGACACTGTCAAATTCTGAGAAACATTATTTTTGGCACAGTCATATCGACGTGGTATAGGAGAGGGGGGGGGGTGATTTTTAACTTCAAGGGTTGCAGCTCAAAAATGGTATTTCTTGGGAGAACGAAAATAAGACACTCTATTCACACTTTATAATTCTGAAAAAGATTATTTTTTAGCAAAGTTTTATCTGCGTTGTACAAAGGGGGTAGTTTCTAGTCATAAAGGTTGTAGCTCAAAAATGGAAGTTGGTATTTAGAAGGAGCCAAAAATTGAAGTTGCTATTTTTCAAGAGCTCAAAAATACAAGACATCATCAATACTGTAAAATTCTAATAAATTTTATTTTTTGGCCAAGTCATATCGATGTGAATAACATTCAGAAAGTTCTAGGCGCAGTTAAGTGGTAGTTCTTGATTTAATGATATATGAGAGGGCACTATGCACAAACTGACTAAAAGAAATATCGAATAGATCTAGATCTACCGTAGTGATGTTCAGCGAATTAATATTTCTAGAGAATCTGTAGATCGGCGAATTATACATATAATGTAGAGTTTGAAGTACCCGATACATAAAACAGTTGAAATTCTCTAGCATTTCCACGTGAAACATTCAAAGGAATTTTTAAAAGTTATTCCAGGCAATCAAGCTTCACCCTAACAACTTTGAAAGCGAAAGCTAAAGATAGTATGAGATGTCGTCCTCGAATAGTTGAGAAACCAAATCTTTCACACAATTTCGCGTAGTGGCACCCTCTTGGAGAATAAATCCCATCTTTTTTGTAAGCTACCGTGTCAGTTGCAATCGTGCCTCCGCATCCATGGCAAAGGCGATTGCCTGTCTTATTGCTGTTATCATTATTTGCCATGTTGGGTATTGTACAGTCCACATAGCGCGCTCGCGCACACACCCTGAAGGAAGGCTAGCACATACCCTCCCATACACTTATGCACTGATTACCCGCGTGTAACACGTGCTTCCAAATTCTCAGTAACACATTTATGGAGAGAACCGATCATACAAAAAAAATCCTCACTACAATTTAAAACCTCATTCTCATCGCAAATGAGCCATAGGCTATTAGTCAATTGGAAAACACAAGTAGGCACTTTCTAGGTTACTTGATTGCTAAATAGTCCATGGGTAGACAAAACTGAGAATAAATGCTAGACCGATGCAATAAGACTCCGACTACGTTTACAGCGTTGCCAGATCATCATGTTGATAATTTTGAGGAGCCCAAAAATCATAGACTCTGTTTACATTGAGAAATTCAGAAAAAGATTATTTTTCGGCAAAGTCATATCTACGTGGTACAGAGGGGTTGCTTTTTGGCATGAAGGAATAGAACTCGAAAATTGAAGTTGAGATTTTTATGGAGCAAAAATTATGCTCACAAATTAAGCGAGCTTCATTTTTTGAAGTGTTGAATTTTTCATATATAAGGGATGATTTTAAAACGTCAGCGTTGTTTTTGTGTGATTGAATTTCAGGGGATTCAGGAGCCTAAAAAAGCCCAAAAATATAGCGTAATTCAGTTTGTAAAAAATTGAAATTTTTGGTAGAGGGTTGATTTTGGAACTTGAGGGCAGTGTTTTGGGGCAATCGGTTTTTGCGGATTTCAAGAGCCCAAAAAAGGCCCAAAATTCTGGTGGAATTAAATTTTTATTTTTCTGGTATTTTAGAAGGTAAAATCCTACAATTTTATTAGAGTTTTAGGTCAATTCTGACGGATGTTGAAACATTTCACTGGGTTGAGAGTATCGGCGAGAATTTTTGAGCTGGATAGAATTTTCCGAAGAAGACTTGGTAAACAGTTTTAAATTCAAATTTTTTTAGTGGTTTTTGATAAAGGTAGCTGAGAAATTTTCAATAAACATGCTATGAGTATGTTTCGGGGGATGCTGTAGAATTTTGGGGTTAAGAGAATATTTGAAAGTTTTTCGAAGATGCTTGGGTAAACAATTTTTAATTGAAAACTCTTCATGATTCTGGATGAAGCAAGCTAAGATACGTCTGTTAAATGTGCCAGAGATGGTTTTTTGGGGTTGTTGATATCTACAAGAGCCTTTCGAAAGAAACTGCAGTGATTATTTTTTATTTGAATTTTTTTTGGCTGTTTGACTTGAAGGCAGCTGAGATGGGGTACACTTAATGTGGTAAAGTGGGCTTTTTGGGGTTGCTGATTATGACTGTGGGGTTGGTGATATCTACTAGAGTCTGACGAAGGCGACTGGGGCGATTATTTTTTATTTGACATTTTTTTATGTCTACTAAGCTAGCACCTCCAAAATCAAATTTCGGCATTCTTCATAGTTCAGATTTTTGGGCTTTTTTGGTGCACCAATACAAATTTTTTCACTCCTTTACTTTTTTCGAAAAAACAGTTTTCTTGTTGCGGTGCTAACTTACATTAACCTAACACATCCACTGTTTACAAAACAAAACAAAAATTCATTTCCACTGGAATTTTGGGCTCTTTTTGGGCTCTTGAAATCCGCGAAAATCGATTGACCCAAAACAACCCTTAAGTTGCAAAATCAATCTCCTTCAAAAAATTTCAATTGTTCTCAAAGGGAATTCCGCTATATTTTTGGGCCTTTTTAGGCTGCTGAATTTCATGAAATTCAATTATAAAAAACAACCCTTATGTTTCAAAATCATCCCTTATACGAAAAGTTCAACATTTTGAAAAATGAAGTACGCTTAATTTTTGGGCATCATTTTTGATAAGTTTTGCTCCATGAGAATACCAACTTCGATTTTAGAGGTCCAGCCCTTAACGCCAAAAAACAGTCCATCTGTACCACGTAGATATGTCTTTGCCAAAAAGTAATATTTTTCAGAATTTTACAGTGCCAATGGAGTCTCGTATTTTTTGGCTCTTCAAAAATAGCAGCTCAGATTTTTGGGCCTTAACCCTCGTGGCTGAAAACTACTCCCTTTGTACAACGCAGGGGGGCTTCAAACTTCAACTCTAAAAATCAACCCTTCTGACCATATGGCTTTGCCAGAAAATATTATTTTACAGAATTTTATTCTAACATCTTAACTCTTTTATTAATTTAATTATTTAATTGACTGGTCTGATTGTTTGTAATTTCAAATTTTCTTGCTGTTCTTGTGAAGCTCGAAATAAGTACTAGCTTAACTTCACTTCAATTTTTTAACTAGTGGTGAGTTTGTTATGGTTTTTTAATGTTGGGGATCGATTTTGTGAAATTAGTTTTGGGTGTTTTGGAAAGCTTAAAAATAGCCCAAAATACTGATATGCTTATATTTAGGTCTAGTGCATATTTAATTTTTAGGGCAGTTTTTTTGGTGATAGGGTTTTTTTTCAAATAATTTTTGCAATTTTGGAGAGCCCAAAAAAGCCTAAAATTCCGGTGTGTTTGATTTTCTCAATTTCTTTTTCCTGTAGTGGAGGTGCTGGCGGCCATCTTCTCCACCTAGATGACGGTTCTTTGAGAAGAATAAAAGAACCCAACATCGGCATTGCTCCCCAAAAATAGCCCAAAATTAGGACTTGAAAAAAATGTTCAAATCCCATCATGGAGATGATAGCGGAACGGACCTTAATTTTATTGTACAATATGGCCACCCACCTTACGGTCGTAAGGCGTACCCATGGGTGTAATTCACCGCGGCTCTACTAGGAGCCTCTATCATTTTCCTGGATGGCAGTCACTCCCAGGGGGATCCTGCGGTGGCTGTTCGACCGACTGTTCTATATATATATATA
>JAUMHM010000085.1:5374409-5389892 GCA_032362435.1 Melikaiella ostensackeni | reverse complement strand
GTATATATAAGAGCAACATAATCTGAAGCTTCAGTTTCAGGTTAGCCCTGAAGAAATGAACTGCAATGTTCACGAAACGTCGGCAAGATTCCTAGTTTTGCACATGATTGAAACCCGAAACACCTTTTTTTTCATCATAATGAATCAACGTGAAAGCATTAAATCTATTATTAATTTTTGAAATATTAGTCATTTAAAAAATTGACGAAAAACACTGTTTTTTATAGATATTCTCTACAGAATGATCGAAAACAATACCGCGTAGATTTCCACGTGAAAGGTGTTTCAAATTTCCATGTGGATTTTCATGTGTTTAATATACTTTAATAAAATTGAGAAAATTAATTAGAAAATTGTTTTTAACTGCTTGACTGATATTGTTTGGACATTTGATCTTTTCAAGTGAGACGTGCACAGTTGGGACTGTCCCATCTGTGCACGTGCAGAGTTGTGAGGGTACCATCGGTAGACGTGGACATGTAAGTTAGGCATTCGATCGTTTTGAGTGAGGCGTATACAGTTGGAAGGGTACTATCTTTGTACGTGCATATTTAAGGGTACTGTCTGTGCACGTCTGAATTTCAACGTGCAGAGTTGGGAGTACCCTATCTGTG
Source organism: Melikaiella ostensackeni (assembly GCA_032362435.1). NCBI lineage: Eukaryota > Metazoa > Arthropoda > Insecta > Hymenoptera > Cynipidae > Melikaiella > Melikaiella ostensackeni. The sequence continues at coordinate 5,389,278 of JAUMHM010000085.1, read as the reverse complement.
TACGTCTAAATTTCAACGTGCAGAGTTGGGAATGTTCCAACTGTGCACAGATATGACACCCATTCGAAATTTTTGAAAAATATCAATGTGTACGAACTTCCAACGAGGAATGTAAAGGAATTTTAATATGAACAATTTTAAGTGGAAAACAAATGTATTGAAATTCAAAATGCACTTAAGGCCATGTGAGCGTAACCTCAAAAAAAATTTTCACTTTTTTATTAAACCAACTTACGTTCACACGAAACGCAATATCTAGTCGCAAATTCCGGAAACTAAAGGAAAAGCACTAAGGAACGTTTATTTGGTTCTAAATTTTCATAATTATAAAAAAGTTTTTTTTCAAAAAAAAATTTTCTCGTTTTTTTTAATAATTATAAAACTTTAGGACCAGACAAATCTTCCTCAGTGCTTTTTATTTAGTTTCCGAAATTTTCAACTCGATATTGCGTTTCGAATGAACGTAAGTTGGTTTAAAAAAATGCGAGAGAAAATTGAGGTTACACTCACATGGCCTTCAACATATAAATATGATATATTATTATATTTACCAACAACAATAGAATTGAGGAGGATTGCTAAGGCACATAGCGGACTACTAATGACGAACAACATTTCGTGGAAAGTGATTGTAATTCACGGCGTGGTATGACTATGATTTATATGTTGCAAGATCTTTATATTTATACCTTTAGCCATTGCTTTCTCATTCGTTGGATTAATTTTAATTTTTGCGCTATTTTTATTTCATAAAATGACTCTAATTTCACAATGGAAAGATAGAGAGATTGATTTATTACTCACACTGTAAACCGAAGAGTTAAATGTTTTATTGAAAACGTTGACGTTTCTTCTTAAAATTGATGTTAGAAAGGTGAATAAAAAATTGATGTAAAGGTGAGCAATTCAATTATTGTAAAATGTTTTTCAATGGAGACAAAAACTATGACTATCTTTTTGTATGAATTGTTTCAAGCAAAAAATAATTATATAAAAACCAACTTCAAATGAAAATTTGTTTGAATAAGTTAGAAGCTTTGAACATTTTTGAACATTTATCTGCAAAAACTCAAATTACTTTTCATGAACTAAATTATTCTTAAGAAAAAAATGAAAACAAAGATTTATTTGCCCAGTAGCGCTTGGGAGGCCCTCGACAAAGACGATTTTTTATAATTTATTTTTTTCTTGACACTGCTTGTTACATATTTGTTTGTCCCACCTGAAAATTTCTTTTGATGTTCAAGAGGTTTACAGCAACAATCGTACAACTATAAAATATATTGCTTGCTTCGTATTTTTTGACTTTTTTTAAAAGGTTTAAAGACCAAATTGATCATCTTTTCATACCAAGAAGGTGTTGATCTCTGGACGGTGAAAGTACATAGACTGGCCTTTGCAAATGATAAGATTGTTACTGCGAAATCAGCCGAGGATTTGCAGAGAATGATGAGCAGACTGGATACCAGCATGAAGAGTATGGATCTTAAGATTAACGCAAATAATACAAAAATTATCGTTTTTGAAAGAAGGGGTGAGAAAACAGTATGCAACATTGCCTTGAACGAGGAGAGGATAGAAGAAGTTGATGCCTTCGTGTATCTTGAAAGCTTATTTACTGCTGACGGAAGGATTGATGAAGGATTGAAAGATTGTATAAACGAGGGTAGAAAGATTATCGACAGTGTACAAGCTATTACTAGAAGTAAAAATGTAACAAATAAAGTTAAAATTGCAATATATAAATCTGTGCTGGCACCCACAGTCTTGTATAGTAGCGAGACCTGGACATATCAAGAAAATGATAGGAGCAAAGTGAACGCGGTTGGAATGCCGTTTTTGCAGAATATGTGCGATAAAACGCTAATGGGCAAAGTCAGTAATAAGTGGGTTTTCAAAGAATGTGATGTAGAAGAAACATTGTTTGATAAGAATGAAAAAAATTTGCTGAGATGGTTCGGTCATGTTGAGAGAATGAATGAAGAACGATTAACGAAGCAAGTGTATTTAGGTAAGGTAAAGATAAGGTACCCAAAAGTAGACCAAAGAAGGAAAGGTTGGAATGTGTGAATGAGACTCTAAAGAGAAGAGGAATGAAGATTTGTAGAAACACAAAAGCTTGCGTGAAAAGACATATGAATGTAAGGGAAGCAAAAGATGGTTGCAAGGATAGAGATGCATGGAGGACAATCGTTTATAATAACGCCTGAAACGAACAATTTTGGAGACTCATGGAACCATGCGAAGTGATTTGCTTAGTGAATTATTATTATGACTTTGTGAAGCTCTTCAACTGGGGTGATTGCTAGAGAGATTGATCACAAGCCCGTGTTGGAGCGGTGTTGTGGGATGTGTGTGTCGTTTAAATGAACAATACGCGAAGTGTGCCTAATTTCGAATCCATTTTGGTGAAACTTTACATTAACTACATATTGAAAAATCTATTGACAAATCTATATCAACGCAATGAGGCGATTGACACATTGCAATTTGAAGTGTTCCTGCGTCTCAGCGACGACGATTCGTGAGTAATTATTTTCGACCAATTATCAGAATATGCGAGCGATCGACGCGAACAGGTTTGCGAATTTATAAAAATGCGTGGCTGAGAGAGGGGGGGGGGCAATTATTAAAAAAATTTCAAACCGTTCTCAGGCGACACTCTGCGTGCAATCGTGATCAATGCAAATTTTTGTGAATTCGTGATTTCATATTCTGTGGCACGCAAAAGCCCCAGTTGCTGTGTTTTATTGAATCAACCGCTTTGTTGGGGCCATAAACGACATAATTGATCAGAAGGACGAACTTCCAAATTTGATTAAAGGGTGAAATACGATTCTTGGTCAAAGGGCGATCTTCCGGATAATGATCTTTCATTTTTCTATAATCGTCTGAAAACTCTCTTATTTCATCGTCCTGCCAACAAAAGTTTGCTCGTTAATCCCACGAATTTAAATAAAGGCGTCGTTTCTTATCGCCATCGATGCGTCATCATCGAGGTATTTCATATCATATATCAATTGAAATTGACCATCACGTTAAATAATTTTGTATGACTTTCTCACTCAATTTTATCATAATTTTACACTAGATTTTTTTATATTATACACTGACTGAATTTGAATCGAGTCGCTAAGGTTTAACTTTCTTCAAATATTCGATAATTTCGGTTTTGTATATCTCTCATAAATGTATTTAGAACGTTTGCGGAATGTTTATGTGAGAGAATTTTACCGTAATAAAATTCGCCTATAAAGAAAAGTGAGCGACTGACGAATAAATTGATTAATTAAAAAATAAGAGAAAAAACAAGAAAACTTTGGTTATACTAAAAGATATTCAAACATCTACACGAAAGCTTTATACGTTTTAATTACATGTAGGAATCAAAATTGCAAAATTCATTTTAATAAATTTGAAAATCAGTTCTTTTTATCAATTAAAAAATAACCTAGGTTCTAAATAAAGTGTTAAAAGTGTTTAAAATGTACTTCTGGTGGAATCTACTTTCATAAAAATGCACCAACTTATTCAAAATTGAAATCAGTACCAGGCTGATTTATCATTCTCAGGCTTTTCTTTACCGCATTCCGAATTGGGTTTCATGAAAACTCAAGTGGGATTATGGAGATTTATTTTTATTTTCCGAACAATAGGACAAAATTGTAATCAATCGTTATCGTAAATTTATAATGTTTGTAGTAATTAATAGATGAGAGTTTATAATTTATTTGGCAATGTTGAAAGTTGCAACGAGAGAACTGCCGCTTTATGTTTCAATTAGGCTTGCTATTTTGCATGGTTATTTTTAATATTAAAATTTTAAATCATTTAAGGTCCACAATGTTTTTCGAGTCTTTAAGATAAATAAAAACAAATACAGGTTCTAGTAGCTTTAACTATTTGTAAAATACTAAATCAATAAATTAGTTTATATTCAAATAAGTTTTTAATTTAAAATGAATTTAAAAAATAAAAATCCATGAGAAATTGTTCATCTTCTGGATTTTGCAAGCATTAGAGTTGGCTCTCGTTGCCTCGTCATTGCGCGTAATTACATTGCACATTTTTGAGGTACAGTCACATTTATTTCGAGCTGCTTTATTCCTCGTCGAGAGCTAGCTCCGCTTTGTCGCCTTTTTTCTTTAGATACAATATATATAGTACAATAAACTACAAACAGAACTGCAATCCGTCGGATTCTTTTTTAACTGCTCTTTTAGTGCACAGTTTACAACATGTGAATATGTATAACAGACGTATACAGATCGTACGGAAGTGTACAATGAAAAATTCGGGGTAAAGGAGTAAAAACAAATACAGTCAACGACCATCAGAACATCAGAATCTCATAATTTTTTTAAATATGACGAATTAGTAAAATTTATCAATAATTTTATGATTTAACTTCATTGAAGAATTTGTTTCTTTCGACTAGTGAAGCATTTTATTCTTTAGAAAAAATTTAATCTTTGACTAACGATTCGAAAATTGTATTTCCTTAAATCATTCGAATTCGGACCCATTCTTTGAGAAGGAAAAACAAGTTTGCTGGATCTTTTTCTATTTTTTCATCATAAGTAAAATGTTCAAAGTCGCTTTTCCACCTCCCTTCTGAAATTTTATTTTATTTAACTAATTTTATTTATTTTTTTATACTTTTTATCTTCCCGAAAGGAATGAAAAATGAATTTGAATCCTCCACCAAAAAGTAGCGATATTATGAACGCTTCGTAGTACTTATAAAAACAAATAAATGAATTTAGACACACGTGAAACAGTAGTTAGGCCAAACAATAATAATGATGAATGAAGGCGTCGTGTCTGCTCGTCGATGTTTTCCATAATTATATTGATATGATATTTACATTCGATAGTTTTCGTTTAGATTCGTGCGCCACAATCAATTTCGAAATTAAGAAGGAGCGCGAGCAGAGTCCTATTTATTATTTTTTTATAGACGAATGTCTCTTATCAACTGAAGAGACTGATTCCATATGAAATAGAAAAGTAACAGTTACAGTGTTAATTGTTACACTAATTCAATATTAGTCGCAATGAACGATTTGAAAAAATGTTTTTTTTTTACTTATATAAGTGCATTCTAGTGATAAAGTGTCTTCTTGATTTAGGAATAATTTTTTTCATTGAAATATTCTAGTCTAACATTTTTTTCTATTGAGCAGTCAATATTTTTCTATAGAGAAATTTCAGCTCGCGGTCCCTCTTTTTCGGAGCCCTGAGTTTTCGAGCTGGACGGGCAGTCGATTATTAATTTATTAAAGTAATTCTAGAAGTCGTCACTGGCAAGTCGAAGGGGTGCAATTTCGATTTTTTCAAAGAAGCAGATCTCGCTGAAAGTTATTTTCTCATATTTCGATTTCTCCTCTTTGGCTGCAATTTCAAATTCAGGAAAATTGAAACCAAGAGAGGTTGAAAATGATTTTTGCAGGCCTGCGATTCTAGGAAAATAGGGGGACAATTAAAAAAATATATAGCAAAAAAGAAGGTTTTTCTTAAAGAAATTTGTATAACCATCCCCATATGGAGCACTTAATGTAAATAAACGATTGAATGATGAATTAAAAATAAAAAGTGGAAGGGAAAAGGGAAGAAGACTTTATGAGTGCCAATGAAGGGATATTTTTTATTTTCAGCGAGATCTCGATTCGGGCAAGCAAGACACCTCCGAATTATAAATTCTTTTAACAAGAAACAACCACAAGTATTGAGTCAATAGGCATCACCTCGCAGTTGGTAATTTGCCTCGGTCGCCTTAACTCGATTAGAATCGTATTTATAATTTAATAACCAAGTTTCTTTACACACTAGACGATGGATTGATACGGCAATCGCAGGAAGAAATTAAATTATAGAATGAAAAATATTCGTCTCATCAGCCAGTACCATTGGTAATTGGTATCGATAGCGATAATAGTAATAATAATAATAATAATAGTAACGGTACTGTTAATGATATAGTCATGATGATAATCATAGCAATAGGATAACAATGATAATTATAATATGATAAGAAAAAACAATAGTAACTATTTTATACAACAATCACACGTATAGAAGCGACGAATTAGAGTAGTAGAAATAACTATTCATCAATTTAACTTATAATATTTATATTTATATTTATATATATTTATTTATTTATAGTACTTTTCTTGCAATATATTAAATCATATCTTTGTCGTTTATTAATGCGTATTATTTATAATTTTATATAATAAGATGGCAAAAAACTGTTCCTTTAATTTCTTATAGATGAAGATGTACGAATGAAGTAAATTCGATATATAAAGAGATACGACAGAGAGCGCAGTTTCGTCCTTTCGCCTTCAATACCTCCTTTTTTTGTTTCGGTTTCCACCCCCATTTTGTTTCTTTTGTGAGAATACAGTCTAAATCGCCTATGTATACAATATTATGCACTATACACAAGTCGCTCCGAGATTTTCACTCTCGGGCACGGGTTTACATAAAATATATAATACACGATTAAAGTAAATCTGGGCTGAATAGCCGCGAGCGTACAAATTTGCGACTGGACTGCGAGCTCAAGCTATTACCGTTTATATTGATACCCATCGGTCTCTAATAATTTTAAATGAATTCTATACTTTGGCTCCATTTCGAACTTTAATTTCATGTCATTAAATATAATTTTACATTAATGATTTGTCCTCTACAATTGGTTATGAATCATAATAATTTTACAATACATAAACATTAATAAGACTCCCAAAGTTGACTAATTTTCCTTACGATGCTATGATTACACATATAAATAAATTTGACCTGAATAATTGTTCTCAATGGATATAATTTGAAAATATATATTCTGCTCTTGAAAAAATTAATTTAGCAACCAATAGAAAGTCGAAATGGAATGAATAAAGATTTGTTGAAAATATGAGGCTCTGAGTGTCTTCTTATTTGAGAAAATCGAAAGAGAGGGGTGCGTTTGGTACAATCTGGGAAAAATAAATTCGAAGAGTCAGATGGAAGAATGTTTTTTCCTCTCTTAAATTATTCGATATACATTGGTATTTTTCATCCGCAGCTCGCATTGCATCCCTGGATAACTTCCTATACACATGACTTTCTCTCCTTTTTTATTAATTTTTTATGTTTTTTCTAGTATCTCATGTTCGTGATTGCGTGTCTTATCTAGGTGCTCATTAATTAAAGAGTTTTCGGAAGGTAGCAATAGTTTTCAAAGGTTCAACAGTACGTGATAGAAACGCGTCACTTATAATTCAATCTATCTATAATTAATAGTTCAATCGCGGATTTATCGAGTCTTCTAATGCAGTGCAATGGAATATTCCACTTTTTGTCTGGTATACATTTTTAAAAGATCGGTAAAAGCTCTATTTTTCCCGTGTTTTTCTATTTCAGTCGCAACAAGTCAGTCCTTTCACGTTTCCCAACTCACGTGCAGAAAACCTGGACTTTTATCGAACAAATTTCATTTTCATAAATAAGTATTTTTTCAGTGCTTCACAAATTCGAAGTTGAAGTTTCCATAATTAGAATTATTTAAAATTAATACTAATTAAATTATACAAATCCAGATTCTGCACGTGAGTTTTGAATGGATTCATGCTCGGGCTAGTCGATAAGCCTTTATTCGCTAAGAATCTACCTAGGGTGTGTGCCGTTCTTGTTTCTTTTTTTATTATTTTTTGTTTAAATATAACATCAGAAAAGGTATGAGCTTCGGATGCTTCCTCCTTATTGATCTTCGACCCGGGATAGCGAGGGAATTGAGAGATTGACTAATCATTATGTAAGCTCGATAGAATCGACACTAGAGTAGTTGTCTGACGTCGGCTTAAAAATTACGTGAGCAGAAAGCCTTACTTTTCTTTGATTTCTATAATTCATCCCACCCGTTAAAAAAATTCTACTCCAACTGCCATTATTAACGAACTTTTTTTTCAGAGGCCGAAAACTAATTCTTAAATAAATTTTATGTTCTAGGAGACTATTTTTTGCGGATCGTTTCTGCAGAAGAGGACTTTGTATATCATCATTTTTTTAAAGAATTATCAGTATTTCCTCTAATGAGTGTCTGAAATATTTACTGAAAAGGGTGACAAATAAGGCATTTTACAATTCCTCTCGAATGTCGGAAGCACTTCTCAGATGGATGAGCGCAAGTTGACTTATCAAAATGAAGGATGCATGGTAAAAATTCCCAGATAAAGGAACTATCGTAAATACTTAGTCCAAGTACAAATTTACTTGACTCTAAACGCTTGGAAATTCAAAATGAAGGTGAGCAAAGATAATCGTTTCTCGAACGTATCTATACATCAAGATTCGACTTTCGATACGGATATGCACTCTGGCAGTCGCAGACCCAACTCATAAAAAAGAGCTGAAAAAGATAGAGAATAAGAATTGCAGAAAAGTTAAATAGTCTTCCATTACACTTAAAGAAGAAAGAGCTACAGGATTTCAGCGATTCAGTTCGTCTCCTTATCTCTCCTTACTTTTAGAAACAGGTTCAAACCCTTCTTCCCGGAAAATCCGATTTTATGTGAAATAAAATAAGCATTTTCTAATCAAAAAGATTGAGAATCTTGGATAGATTATATCTAAGTTACTTGCTTAGCCTTGTTTCACAGAAGTCTACGAATTTGAAGTGGGAGGCGTCGCATCCAGACAAAGTCAGATTTTTATAAAAGGAAAGAACCATTTTTTAATGAAGAAGATGAGGAATCTTAGATGGGTAACACTTGAGCCAGATACTTAGCCTCGTTTTACTGAAATCTATGAATTTGAAGGTGGAGGCTCACGTCCAGGCAATTTCCGATTTGTATAAAAATAAAATAAACATTTTCCAATCAAGAAGGTTGAGAAACTTGGATGTATGCCATCAAAGTGACTCTGTTAGCCCTGTTTCACTGATATCTATGAAGTTAAAGTGGAAGGCGTCACGTCCGCAAAAATTCGGATTTGCATGAAAATAAAATAAACATTTTCCAATCTAGAAGATTAGGAATCTTGGATGAGCGACACCCAAGTGACTCGCATAGCCTCGTTTAACTAATATATATGAATTCAAAGCGGCAGGTGTCCCGGCCAGGCAAATTCGGAAAAATAAAATAAACATTTTCCAATCAAGAAGATTAGGAATCTTGGATGGGTGACATCAAAGTGACTCGCTTAGCCCCGTTTCATTGATATCTATGAATTTAGATTGAGAGGCGCCAGGTTCAGGAAAATTTGGATTTGCATAAAATAAAAAAATAATATGAAACATTTTCTAATCAAGAAGATCCAGAATTTTGGATGAGTGACATCTCAGTGACTCGCTAAACCTCATTTCACTGAAATCTTTGACTTTAAAGTGGGAGGCGTCACGTACAGGCAAATTTGGATTTGTATAAAAATAAAGTAAACATCTTCCCATCAAAAAAATTAAGAATCTTGGATCTATGCCACGAAAGCTTAGCCTCGTTTTACTGATATCTATATATTCAAAGTAGGAGGCGTCACGTCCAGTCAAATTCGGATTTGCATCAAAATGAAATAATCATTTTCTAATCGAGAAGATTAAGAATCTTAGATGAGCGACACCTAAGTTACTCGCTTAGCCTCGTTTCACTGGTATCTATGAATTTGAAGCGGGAGATGTCTCGGCTAGGCTAATTCGGGAAAATAAAATAAATATTTTCCAATCAAGAAGATTAAGAATTTTGGATATATGCCATGAAAGCTTAGCCCCGTCTCACTGATATCTATGTATTCGAAGTTGGAGGCGTCACGTCCAGGCGAATTTGGATTGTATCAAAATGAAATAATCTTGGATGAGCGACACCTAAGTTACTCGCATAGCCTCGTTTCACTGATATCTTTGAATTTAGAGCGGAAGGTGTCCCGGACAGGCAAATTCGGAAAAATATAATAAACATTTTTCAATCAAGAAAATAAAGAATCTTGGATGGGTGACATCAAAGTGAATCGCTTAGCTCCGTTTCCCTGATATCTATTAATGTAAATTGGTAGGCGTCAGGTTCAGGCATCTCGGATTTGTATAAAATAAAAAAATAATATAAAACTTTTTCTGATCAAGAAGATCAAGGATGTTGGATGGGTGACATCTAAGTAACTCGCTCAGCCTCATTTCACTGAAATCTCTGAGTTTAAAGTGGGAGGCGTCACGTTCAGGAAAACTCGGATTTCTATAAAATAATAGATACATTTTCTAATCAAGAATTTAAGGAATCTTGGATGGATAACACCTGAGTGATTCGCTTAGCCTCGTCTTACTGAAATCTGTGACTTTAAAGTGGGAGGTGTCACGTACAGGCAAATTCGGATTTGTATAAAAATAAAATAAACATTTTTCAAACAAGAAGATTAAGAATCTTGGAGGGGCGATACCTAAGTGACTCGCTTAGCCTCGTTTCACTGATATCTATAAATTTAATGCGGGAGGTGTCCCGGCCACGCAAATTCGAATTTGTATAAGAATAAAATAAACCTTTTCCAATCAAGAAGGTTAAGAATCTTGGATGAGCGACACCTAAGTTACTCGCATAGCCTCGTTTCACTAATATCTATGAATCTAAATTGGGAGGCGTCACGTCCAGGCAAATTTGAATTTTCCTGGTGCAGGGTTCAATTCTGTCGAATAACGTCGGTCGAAAAGCGAAGTAGTGCGTAAGATTTCTCTTAATTCTTAACATGATCTCTAATCGTGAAGTGAGATCACTGCCGAAGCTGGTGTTTTTTGAACATTATAAGATCGGATGCTTGAATGGAGACTGAATTGCTGGCCCTTACCGTTCAGCAGTCTTGGCTAGGGTCTTGAAGTCGAGCGAAGAGACCCCGTGATTGTAAGGCTCGAACGGACCGAAGATCAAGCGACTCTCTACGCAAATTTGTTACTAACTAAGCAGATTATAGGAGTCTTAACGCTCGTTGGAAAAATTCCGTCGGAAAAGAATCCTGGACCATCCTGATGAATCATGAATATTGGGAAATTCTGCATGCGGGGAAGTCTGGAGAAATTTTTCGACGGAGAGCGAGATTCTCTACTTGGTTGCTTCCCTTCCTCCTTGTGCTTCTTTACCGTTTTTTTCTATCTTGTTTTTTTCACCACTTCTTAGTCGAGCGCTAGGCAGGTACTGGAGCGAGTACCGGCGACCATTTGAGTCGGTATCGCGCTTAGTACTAAAATCACCAGTGGGACAACAAAGTTTGGTACGGTAATTGTTGTTTTTGTTGCTCTCTTGAATCCTTCAAGCGGATCTTATTTGTGGTTGAAAGAAAAAGGAGACGGACCCGTCACCGCGCTCCGATGGAAGTGCACGTTTTGCCATTTATTGTCCCTCTTGTGCCATACGCGGCTCTCCTCGCTCTGCTGAGTATGCGCCACACCTTGTCTGTGAATTAAAACAAAAATTAGTCAGAAAAAGGTATGTCGAATGACTGACATCTTTCGTCAGAAAATTTTTATTTTATTTTTGGGCCTAACATTTTGAGTCAGTTTTGGGACTTATGGTCATTTTCCTTAATTAGAGTTTCAAGTTCCAAGTCCTCTTTCAGATTTGAGACGATTTTAAGGGGAGGGCATTTTTTTTAAGGTATTATGAACACGAAAAAACAAGTCTCGGGGATGAACATTCAATAAAACTTTCAAGAATTGTAATATTATTATTGATATCGTTTAAAAGGGTTAAGAATTTAGGGCGTAGCGTAAAATAAAAAAATAAAATAATTGAAGAACGTGGGGTTCTATTCTTTTCCTTTTTACATAAGAAGCAACTGTGTAAAATTTGGTTATAAACAAATAAAAAATTCTGACCAATTTTTACGAAATTGCCCAGAATATTCCCAAAAAATCATGTTTTTTTAGATTTACTTCAAAACTATTGACTCTATTAAAAAAGTGTTTAAATAATAGTTGTAGATCTCTATGAAATATTTCTTTTTTGTTGTGTTTTTTTCAAATTGAAATAACCCTTCTCGAGTAAAATCGAAAGAAAGGGTGAGAAGAGTAGAAAGAAAACTTTTAATATTTCTCAAAATCATTGGTCATTTTTAATTTTACTTATACTATTGGATTCCATAGAGAATATAAATCACTATATTTTTCGACTCTTATGAACCCTAATTCGTTAGTTTTTCACTGGTTATTCAAAATTTCTCAAAACTTTTTTCTTTTTCAAATTAAAAAATTTTCTTTGAATCCCTAGTGGAACAAGGTTTAAAAAAACTTTTAAAAAAGCTGCAACTAAATACAATACATTACACTAGAAATTTCTTGTACATTATTATACTTTATTGTATCAAAAGTTGAAAAAGGAGAAAAATTTTATTGTATTTATTGTAAATTTGTTGTGTTTATGATATTCAACAAAAAATGACAAGAATGTATACTTTTTGCATCTAAATATTTGTTTTTTTTTTCAACCGAGTAAAACAAAATTTAAATTTTAAATGCAATGATCTCTATAAAATCCGATAAAGTTCAGTTTGACTTAAAGTTCTCAAACCTAATAATTTGCTTTCATTTTTTGGAGATTATCGTATCTTAACATTCTATAGTTTAAGCTGAAAGCTTTTTTATAATAGCAGTCATTTGTACAATTTAATTTAGGATTATCTCCTTACATTCTTTTAAATATTTTATCATATTAAGTCGAAAAAGAACAACTTTTTGGATCCAAAAATGGTAAGTTCTTGTATATTTTCTTGTAAAGGAAAGAAACTACAATGAAATATAACAATATACAAAAGAATACGTAACAAAGTACAAAATTCGTCCAAATAATAGACAAAAGTACTAATTTCCTGTAATTTTTATTGTAATTAATTTGTAATTTCGTGCAAAAATGGATGTTATTTTCTGCCCTTACTTTGTGAAAGATTTTCCAGCAAGGTTGAAAGAAAATTTCAAAATCTGAGTTTTTAAATTTAATTTTTGTGAAATTATGGACAAAAAACTAAAACCACACAATAAAAACTACCCAATTGGGTTTGAAAGGATCGAAAATGGTGCTTGTTCTTTTTCGTGACGTCTACTAGTAAATATGAGTAAAAATGTCCACTGATTTTGAAAAATATAAAAAATTTTCTTTTTAATTTTTTTACACTTTTTAAAAAAATTTTCTCGAGAAGGGTTACTTCAATGAAAAACATTAATACGACAGAAAAGATGTGTTTTATAGACATCTATGACTTTTATTTGCACACGTTTTCAATACAAGCAATAATTTTGAAGTGAATCGAGAAAAAAATAATTTTTTGTGTTTTCCAGACAATTTTGGCAAAATTGATCAGAAAAATTATCTTTGATCGGGGAAAAAATGAACGCAGTCGTTTTTTATGTAAAAAGAAAAAGAATAGGACCCCAAGGTCTTTTATTTTTTAACATTTGTATTTTACGCTGCACCCTAGTACAGATTATTTTTACTGGAAAAATTTAAAACATTATATAATTATTTATTTGTAAGAAATTTTTGACCGAACTTTTTTTCATATTGCTTCTTAGGGTGCGTTCCAGAATTATGTAATGCAATTTCCATACATTCATAATATTGTGTCTTCTTTAACATCACGGAAATTTTATTCTTGTCTTTATTTAAACAAGAAAAAAGCGTTACGTAACATACATGCACGATTTCTTACAAATTTTTTCAAAATGGTAGGATTTTTTAGAATGATAGCTTATTTTTTCGTGAAAAATATTCTCTACAACTTGACCTCATTCAATTTTTGGAAATGAATTATTATCAAAAATAGTTATTTATTTGCTTACACATTTTTTCCTCGAAATCTTATTTCGTAATTTATCAGAAACTAGATATTTATTTTACAGGAGACCTTTCGTCATGTCACCATAAAAAAACGAGACATTCTCCCTCAATTATTCACAGTTTTTGTTTGGCAAAAAAATTTCTCGTTCACATGTAAAATAAGACCAGAGTAAAATGAGAAGATTTCTATTATTTCAGAATTTTATTTTCTCCTGCATTATTTTTTGCAATAAAGGGGTGGAAGCGAGCTCGTAATAATATGATGTAAAGAGTGGAGGGAGTCTACTGCACTGTAAAAATAATGAGAAACCATTTAATGAATATTCATTTTTATAATTAGAAGTACAATTATTTCCTGATTGCAAGTTATGAAACTCAATAAAAATAAACATTTCAGTCAATAAAAGCAGTAGATATTCAGGAAATCGTAGAACTATATTTTCAATTAAAGGGAATAGTTGAACAGATAGGATAGTTAACAGATTATAAATGATAATCTAAAAGTATAGGAAACAAATATAGGTACTTCTATTTAGAATGAATATATTAATTCTGGAATAAAGCTTATATCATTAATCCAAATTATTCCTTTCCAATATTTTTTTCACTCAAAAATTTGTAATGAAATTATTCTGGGTTGTTACAGAAGTCCAGTTTCAAAATTCCATTACTTTTCCAGGTTTACCAGGTCTACTTTTGGAGAAATTCCAGGTCTACTTAAAATCCAGTCAACTGAATTCAATTTCAAAACATTCTTCTACTTCAAGACTAATTTATCAACAATTTCTTATACAATTATTGTTCAATGCAAACCCTCGTGGAAAATATTTCTACGACAAATTACAACGTTTTATGATAACGTCGTTTTTCAGATTCTCAAAAATTACAGATTTTGTAATAGTTCGGCATAGAGAACTAAAAAATTGTACGTAAAATCAAGATTTTGAATGAATGATTATGAAGTTTTATGAATCTGCATGAAAAATAAGAAGTTTAAGGGGATGTTCTCATGGAACGGTTTCAGAAAATCGATTTTTTTTTTCATTTATTCAAAGATAAGGGATCTAGGAATAGTATAC
>JAUMHM010000085.1:5352158-5373048 GCA_032362435.1 Melikaiella ostensackeni | reverse complement strand
CAATGCATTTTTCGTGACAAAGTTTTTGGGCGACTTGGGTACAAAGTACCGGTACACGACCGCCGAGGGCACCACATATGCGACAACACAAGCAAGTTTTCATGTCAATGATGAGCATACATTAACATGACGATAAATTTGCACGACGCGTGCTTGACGGAAGTGAGAACTGGCGAAAAACGCAGAAAAAATAATATAAAATTAGTTAAAATTGATGGTCAGAAGATTCATGTGAAGGAAGTATCAATATTTTCGTAAATAGAAGTTAATTTCAATTTAAAAAAATGAATAGTCCTAATTCTTTTCTCCTAACGTCAATTCCTAACCTCAAACGCCAATAATAAAAACTGTGTGTAGTTAAATATTTTATGAATAGGAAAAATCATGTTCTCAAATAAATATGGGTAGAACGTGTGCGGGAATCCTTTCCTTTTTAAAATACCTTTCAAAAAATTAGAAAATTTAAAACCATTTGCCAAAATCATTTTGAAATAAAATGATTTATTCGGAAGAGCTTATCACGCTTGCTGGTAAATAACAATGACACACAAACATACCGTGCTTATCACTGAAAAGATGTTTTTATTAGTGTGGCACATGTGGTGCCACCGGCAATCGTGTACCGGTACTTCGTAGCCAAAACTTTGTAACAGGCAAATGCATTGAGGCTTGGAGGGCCTGCCCAAAACTTGAAACTAAATTTCTCATTTCATGTGGACACGAGTTTGAAAAAGTGAATATCGGTAATGCAGGTACTTGCTTATTTGTACTGTTCTTTAGAAATGTGGAAAATTGTTTGTTACTAAATTTGAAGCCTGCTTCATACAATGATTCCAATTGTAATTAATTTGTAAACTATCTGCGTTATCTGTCGAAATTGTTGATAATTTTGATAACTACAGGTGTATTATATGTACAAATAATGCAGTTTTTTGATTCAGACTTTATTATTCTTTACTATCTCCTGCTCTGTCCAAATCTAAGAATGAGAAATCTTTGCGAATAAGGGTCGGTGTCGTCGGTTATTTTGAAACGGTTTGTAGATTCTCGTATTCTCGAATTTCAACACCTCCTTCAACATATTTAATGTCATAATTTGCTTTATACTAATTTAAATGTTCTGTATTTTCCCTTTGACGGGAAAACTAGACTTTGGAAATGCGAGTAATATTATCATTCGATAAAGCGAGAATATGATGTTCAATATTTACCTTATTTATACGATTCTACATGATGCGTCTTCTCCATAATTTTCTTGCACTTTTTAACATAATAAATATGTTTAACTATAACTCTGTCATTTGATATAATATAATAATGAATTATGTTATTATTATCATTCATGTCAAGACAAGTAAATGATTCAAAAATTAATTATACTTTCAAAATTATTATCAACTTTTGAAATGTCAAAATAAATAGTTTTAGTAAATGTTCAACAGTAAGAATTCACAGCGGCATTCTTTCATCATGTGCACACTTTTCCTCTCTGATGTCCACGTTTATTCCGAGAAGAAATTGAATAGTAATTTGAATGACCATTATAAAATGCAATTGTATTTATCAATCATTCGGTCTTGTGAATAAACAAAAAAACTTGAAAATCGCAGCTTGCATTTTTTATTCAAATTTCAAATTCCTGCCGAGTCACCAAAAGTCATACACAGAGGTTATTCTCTCTGGAGTTTTTGTACCCCCGCGTGTTTGATCGTATTAACAGGTATTGTTTGCGATTTTGACATGGGATCCCGTTTCCACGTGCTGCATAGGAAACGCGGTGAAAATAAACGAATACTCCTTCCCACGAGTGCATTTGCAGTGCCGCTCCTATCTGCGAAAAGTCACTTGCAAGTAAGCTTGTTGGTGGAAAGTTTGCTTCCAAGTGACAACATGGTTTGTCCACTCCCCACTTCCCCTCATAAGTACATTTTTCCACTCTCGCTTTTTACCAAATATTTTCTTTTTTTCGAACAACCATATACTAGGCCCAACTCTTGCACAAGCGAACCTTCTTCCGGGCTGCAGAAAATTCTGCGAAGTGCCTTTCGAAAACGTTGATCTTAAATGTAAAATACTTAGTGGTATTTTGAGCGACCCCACAGTTTTCGGTATCTTTTTATACCCCGCTCCCACAGACTTAACGGTAATTTCTTCCAAATTCCATGACTTATCCAGGTTTTCCAGAACTTTTCCAAAATTCCAAGACTGTTCCAGGTCTTCCAGGTGAGGCGCGTGAATATTCCCCGAATTCTATTTCCTTCAATATTATTTTACCTAAAATCATTTAACCAAATAATAATTTACTATAATTTTCATTTATCCTAATGGCCAATTTACATAATTTTCATTTTTCCGAATTATCATTTGACATAATTTTTATTTTACGAAATTACAATTTGACGTTATTTTCATAATACCGATTTACTATTCAACGTAATTTTTATTTTTCAGAAACACTATGTGACATAATTTTTTTTCTTCCGAATAAGCACATAACCTAAAAAGCATTTAAACAAAACGCCTAAAATGGTGCCCGGTGTTCTGATGAGCTGAATAATGCCGCGAAAATCAAATCAACCAATAAGAATGCCGGACGCCATTTCAGGAAGAATGAAATTTATGTTACATGCAGTTTCGATGACATGGGGATTATGATAAATGGCGTTTGGTTTAAATGAATTTTAGGTTACGTGCTTATTCGGAAGAATAAACATTTCACCACATAGTGTTTCGAACAAATAAAAGTTATATCAAATAGTAACTCGAAAATGTAAAAATTGTGACAAATGATAATTCGAAAAAATAAAAATTATGACAAATGGTAGTTCGGAAGAATAAAAATTATGTCAAATTATAATTCGGTAAAATAATAATTATGTCAAATGTCAATTCCGAGAAATATAAATTAGCACAAAAAGTAATCCGGAAAAAAATTAGGCAAATTGGTCATCCGGAGAAATAAAAATTATGGCAAATTGCTATTCGGTTAAACGATTTTAGGTAAAACAAATATAAGGGAGAATGGAATTTGGAGAATATTCATGCGCATCCTTTTAGGTCTTGTAGCAACCCTATTATTCAATAAATTAAGTTAATAATTATACTTACTTGTCCATATACTGGGTAAGTCTGACATACGCGATGCAGGCAGCATCTTCGCCAAGGAGATGAACATGGGGATTTAGAATCGTCGTATTCACGGCCTTGCAGTTCTTCCCTAATACTGCTTGGATTTAATAAAACGAAACACGTTAATTTTACTCATTTTACCCTTTTTACATACTATTTTTTTTTTATTTGAAAAGCGAGGGAGTTTCGTATAGCGCAAGACAATAGAAGATAAAAAGAAGAAAATGAATACGTGGAAGAAAGCAAATAACAAAAAGAAAACAAACCACAATGCTTTCATTACAGAGAACCAAGAAAAGCAAGAAGAATAATCGAAAAAGTTGCCTATAAGCGAAGTTAATGAAAAAAGTTCTTAATTTACAAACGAACAAGTAGAATTTTTCGTAAATACAATAAAAAGCAAAGAAAATTGAAAACTTGAGGGCCGAACTTAATCTTCATGAAGCTTATTTTAGTCTCCTATGAATACAAAAAATATGTTTATTGAAAATCAATCAAATCGAAAAGTTTTTTTCATGTTATTTCAATTTCTTTGAAAGCTTTCCTTATTAAGATAAAATCTTATTAATAATATCTTTTAATCAGCATTTGAAAATTTTGATACATTCTTTGGATAAATCTACTTCCTTTTTTTTAACTGAATGTGTGTTTTTGTGAAATCGAAATAAATTTTCATTGGATTGAAATTTATCCAAATGAGGGCATTTAAATGCGAATGATTTTACAGCTTATTTACATGATGCAATTTTTGAAAAAAGCAGGGATCGCGAAGGATTGCAAAAAATAAAATGAGCAGAGCGTGAGGATTTTACGATCGCGTTAATAGTGTATGCAAATGAGGTATAATTACCATTATCAAAGTAAAACTTGTGAAATTCCATTCCCTCGACTAAATTACCTAGAGCCTCCGGCTCGAATGCAGTCAGATGAGGATCACAGATTTTTCTGAAGATCAAAAAAGACATTATATTTTAACAAAATTAGAGAAATAAAATAAATACAAAACAGTAGTAAGTAAATTCTTTGAACAGCATTAAATAAATAATTTCTGTCTTCGAAACAGTAAAACCGAAGGGTTAATTATTCGGATTTCTGGTGTATGAGAAAACAGTACGAGGTGAATAGAAAAACTTTTGAAGTCATAATATGGATAAATGATGAATAAGTGGGAAAAGTATTACATACCAAATTAAAGAGGGAATATTCATTTTAAAGATAGCAAGGCCATCACATGAATTATAAGTCATTTATTTTATTTTTTATACTTTTTTAACAAGTTGCAATTTTATTCAGATGGTACTCTTCGGGTACAAAGTGAATATTCACATTTCATGCCTTTCCGATCAGTTTTCGAAGGACATTGCATATCAACTTATGGAACAATAATCTAAATCTGTTATTCAAAAACATTCATTTATTTGTGCAATGATTGTTTCTCAATATATATTATGGTAATTGTACGAACTCTAAACTATGTCGTATTTAACATATAACCACAGTCATTTCTACAAACTATCATATATAAAAAAACCGCAAATGATTTTATTTCGTTCTGTTGGTGAAAGACATGAACGTGTTTATTTATTTGAAAGTTGGTTAGTTGGTAGTACTTACTTGTTTATGCTCTCAACCTAAAATCAGAAAAATTACTTGATATCCAAGCCTAACCTGTCAACAATTTATTCACCTCGTACCGAATGATACTACTAATAAACAAACGTGAAATATATTTTCGATGACAAGTAGGAGAATCAGGTATTAGATAGTTTTGAAGCAAAAAGTTTGACGAATCGAAGAAACCAGTGAAAGGATAGTGAAAGCAATTTCATTCATTAAAAAACGATAAAATGTCATCGGACTAAATTTTTATTGTCATGTCAAAAACACATTTTTCAATTTTTAATCTGAAAATAGCAAGTAAGTGGTAAGAAGGATAATTATAAAACTCGCTTTTAATATTGCTACTCCTCAAAATATACTACAGAAAATAAGAGAAAAATATTGAGAGAATTAATGTAAAAAGTAGAGAAATTACAAAGAAATGATTCATTTTAGAACACTCATAATCTCATATGGAAGTACATAATATCAATTCTGCATGAATAAACTTTGCTCAGGCAAAATCTGTGAATTACCTTGATATTTAAGATTTGAGACTTTTCTAATTCTTTCATATCCCTTGAAGTTAATGAAATTCGTAGAAATATTTTGAAATAAAATTTCATTTATTCCTTAAAGTTCTTTAGAAATTCATTGAAATCCTTTAAAATCCCCTGAAATTTTTGGATATCGTAAAAATTCATCGAAATAAGTAGAAATCATTTGAAATATGTTAAATATAAATTAAATTAAACTTATTCATTAAAGTTCTCTAAAAAAAAACATTCAAATCCATAAAAAATCTTTGAAATCCCTTGAAATCCTTGGAGATTCAATCAAATTCTTTAGATGTTGTAAAATTCCTTGAAATACCTTAAAATCCCTTAAAACATTTGCCTTGGAACCGCTAGGAATCCCATAAAATTTCATTTTCTAAAATTTAGTTCTGTAGAAATCGCTTGAAAACTTTCAAAAGCCTACATAATTTTTCAAAATCCTTTTATAATTTTCAAATGTATTGAAATTCTTTGGAATCTTTTAAAATAACTTAAAATATTCAAAATCTTCTTCAATTTTTTTAATTCCATCATTTCTCTTGAAATTGTGGAAAAGTCAAATTTAATTTATACCCTAAAGTTCTCAAGAAATTCATTGACGTCCTTTGAAGTCCCTTGAAGTATTTGAATACCGGAAAATTCATTAAAATGAGTAAAAATCATTCGAAACCCGTTGAATATTCCTTAAATTAAACTTATTCATTAAAGTTTTCTGAAAAACACTTTCAAATACCCAGAAATCTTTGAAATCCCCTGAAATCCTTGGAAATTCAATCAAATTCTTCAAATCTTGTGAAATTCCTTGAAATAACTTAAAATCAATTGAAACTTTTGCTTTGGAATTGCTAGAAATCCCATGAAATTTCATTCTCTGAAATTTAGTTTTCTAGAATTCCCTTCAAATCTTTCGAAATTCTTAAAAATTCTTTGAAATCCCTTGAAATTTTTTTAATGTCTTGAAATTCTTTGAAAGCTTTTAAAATAACTCAAAATCCTTCGAAAATGTTTAAATTCCTTCATGTCTCTTGGAAATGTTGAAATCCCTTAAAATTTCTTGGAATGTTTGGATATCGTAAAAATCCATCGAAATAAGTAGAAATTATTCGAAATCCATTGCATATTAATTGACTTAAACTTATTCATTAAAGTTCTCCAAAAAAACATTCAAATCCCTAGAAATCTTTGAAATCCCTTGAAATCCTCGGAAATTTAATCAAATTCTTCAAATCTTGTGAAATTCCATGAAATACCTTAAAATAAATTGAAACTTTTGCTTTGGAATCGCTAGGAATGCCATGAAATTTCATTCTATAAAATTTAGTTTTCTAGAATTCCCTTCAAATCTTTCGAAATTCTTAAAAATTCTTTGAAATCCCTTAAATTTTTTTTAATGTCTTGAAATTCTTTGGAAGCTTTGAAAATAACTCAAAATCCTTTAAAAATGTTTAAATTCCTTCATGTCTCTTGGAAATGTTGAAATCCCTTAAAATTTCGTGGAATGTTTGGATATCGTAAAAATCCATCGAAATAAGTAGAAATTATTGGAAATCCATTGCATATCAATTGAATTAAACTTATTCATTGAAGTTTTCTAAAAAACATTCAAATCCCTAGAAATCTTTGAAATCCCTTGAAATCCTTAGAGAATCAATCAAATTCTTTAAATCTTGTGAAATGCCTTTAAATACCTTAAAATCCCTTGAAACTTTTGTTTGAAATCGCTAAGAATCTCATGAAATTTCAATTTCTTGAATTTACTCCTCTAAAAATTCTTGAAATCTTTTGAAATCCTACAAAATTCTTTGAAATCCCTTGAATTCTGGAAATGTCTTGAATTTTTTAAAATGTCTTAAAATTGTCTGGAATCTTTTGGAATAACATAAAATCTTTAATATCCTTAGAATTTTTCTGAATTCCTTCATATTTCTTGAAATTGTTGAAATCCCTTGAAAAAAATATAATTTATTCCCTAGAGTTCTCTATAAATTCGTTAAAACTCCTCAGAGTTCCTTGAAGTCTTGGAATATCGAAAAATTCATTAAAATACGTAGAAATTATTTGAAATCCCTTGAATATAAATTAGATTAGAATAATTCATTGAAGATCTCTAAAAAAAACATTCAAATCCCTAGAAACCTTTGATATTCCTTGAGATACTTTAAAGTCAGTTGAAACCTTTGAAATTAATAGGAATTCCTTCAAATTTCATTCTCTAGAATTTAGTTCTCTAGAATTTCCTTGAAATCTTTGGAAATCTTACAGAATTCCTTGCAATCCCTTGAAATTTTTTACTTGTTTTGAAAATGTTTTAGAGTCTTTTAAAATAACTTAGAATCTCTAACATCGTTTGATATTTTTTGTATTCTTTCATATTTCTTGAATTGTTGAAATCCCTTGAAATCTTTTAAAATCGCTAAAATTTTTTTAAATAAGTGAAAATCATTTAAAATACCTTGAATGTCAATTAAATTGAATTTATTCATCAAACTTCTTCAAAAAAAACTGTTCAAATCCTTGGAGATTGAATAAGATCCCTTGAAATCTTCGAAAATACTACAAAATTCTTTGAAATACCTTGAATTTATTGAATCTCCCGAAAACCTTTGAAATGAGTTAAAATCTCTCGAAATCGTTAGAAATCTTCAAAATCCTCTAAGATCTCTTGAAATGCTTCGAAATCTTATGAATTCCGTAGTAATATTTATAAATCTCTCGAAATCCGATGAAATCCTTTAAAATTAGTTGCAACGTTTGGAAATTTCATAAAACCCTTTTAAAAGTCTTAAAATCCGTGAAAGTCCTTGGAAATACGTTGAAATCCTTTGGAATTTCTTAAAATCCCCTGATGTGTGTGGAAATCTTTAAAATCATTTCAAATCTCGTGAAATTTTTAGGAATGCCTTAAAATTCGTTGAAGTTCATAAATGTATTTGAGATCTTCGAAATCTTTTCCAATTCTGTGAAATTCTTTGAAATCTGTGGAATCCTGATAAATCCCTTGGAATAATTCAAAATCCCATGTTAAGTAAATAAATAAATCTTTCGTTTGTAGTTTCTCTATTTTTTGCATCAATTTTTTCAATATTTTAGCATTATTTATTTCTACACTGAGTTACTATAATGATTTTTCTATAAGCGCGAAAATATGATAAATTCATTATAGGAAAATCATTGTAGACCTATACTGAATTTCCTATAATATTTTTTCGTATGAGGGGATTATGAGGAATTATGAGAGATTGCATGGGATTGCATGAGATTGCATAAGATTGCAAAAAGAGAGCGTACACGAGATTGCAGGAGTAATTAACCCCTCGATTGAAACTTCCCCTTCAGTGACAATTCTTAGCATATCAGGAACCAAATTAATGTTTCAAAAATTGAAAATAGTATGTCAGTTCTCGTAATGATACTTAATATGCATCTGATAAAAAATATTACTCGTAACTTTTGAAGCAAGAGAAAATTTCTAAATTAAAATTTCGCGCCACATTGACATAGAATCGTGACGTCTTAGAGCTTATGTTACTGAATAGTGGCACCATGGTTTGAAATTTTAATGGCGCGGAATTCAAATTTCGAGATTGCGTGCAGTAGTTTCTAAGATAAACAGGATATAAATAGAATGTTCTTTACCTCTATTTTAATATTCAAAACTTCATTACTGATATTAAACTATTTTTTCGAAGAAATTTTGGTTTAATAAATTAATAAAAAAGAAAAGTTTTGTTGACTTACGTGTACGCCTCGAAGTCACCAATGTTGATGCTCTCGATCAGCTGTTCGGTCATCTTAATGATTTCTTGACGGCGAGCTGGAATTGTCAATACATCAGAGTCAGTAAAAATTTTAAGTTGTTCGGAAGCCTCGTCGGGTTCTTTTCGAAACATCGTACAGCACAACAGCCACATGCACGAATCTTTAACACCTACATCCTAATCCAGCGTTTTGATGAAATAATTTTATTTTACTTTTTTGAAACCTTTCACTCAGAAATGAAAAAAATTGACCGGCCAAAAGTCTAATTTTTCTCTTAAAAAAATATTTTAAAAATTATCAAAAGAAAATGAAGTTGGAAAATGTGAACAAATTATTTCCTCTTTTCCGTATCTTTCAAAGTTTTTTTTTCGAAAAAATTTCTTGATTTTTATCTATGAGTAGTAGATCGTGAATCAATCTATAAGCCTATCAAAGTCATTTAGAGAAAACACAAAATTAGAGGCACTGACGAGCCTGGTCCTGAGAAGTTCAATTATTTTTAGACCCTCCTGCGTTGATCTAGAAAATAGACAACGCCTCCTACTTGTCTAAATTGATTTTCACAGGCCGAATAATTTAAATAGTTACGAACACAATATGCTTCTTTTTATTGTTTTTCAAAATATTTTCAAATTTAATTTTCTGTATTTTTTTTTGTCACAACTATTATTAACACAAGAGGGGTGAATATGTTACGAACGTGTCAAGGCGGTAATTTTCGCTTCTGTAGAACGTAAATAATTAATTAAATTTCCACCAGTAAAATGTATTGCTCATTCAAGTCAAATAGAATTCTTAATGAGAACAGCTCGCTTCATTTATAGCTATAGTTTTAATTGAATGGACTCCAATTTAAAAAAGCATTGTATTTTTTTTGTAAATATAAAACTAATAATTAATAATTAAATAAATTAGAAGAACTTTCCAATCAATCCACGATCTACTAATAAGATTCTTTATCAAATCGAAGCGATAACACGTTTTTTTTACATTATTTTACCATCTTTATATGTTATTAAATCGCCTCGATTTCCGGTCAAATTTTCAAAATGAATAAATATTCTCTCATTACACTAACAGTCATCCACTTCATATTCATTAAGCCTAAAATAATTATTTTTGACACTTCTAACTGAGATCAGTTCACCACTGTCACAAATTTCCACTCAGTGACTTTTATATGAAAATTAATATTTAAAAAAAAAATAGTCGAAATGGAAACGTGAATAGTGTGACCACCACCATTACTATCGACACAATCGATTCTCCTCAACCGCAATTATTTTTCTCCTTTGTGCATTTAATGTTCGTTGGCCTGTTTTTTTCTTGTCGCTGATTGGCTGGAGATATGAGCATCCATGGCGTCTTAACAACCGACGTTATCAGAACCGGTTGTTACTCGTTGACAACTACTGGTCAAACTGACCCGAATTCTATTCACCGATTGTCGTACAAACTCATAAGGTCAGTTTCTATTTTAATAAGAAAATTTAATTAAAAGTTCAAATTTCACTACTTCCTTTATCTCTTGTTCATTAGCTTACACGGTGGGTGTTGTCTGACTTCGACCCAAAAGGGCTTGCACGTCCCGGTTTTTTTTTTTTGTTTAAACTGCTAGGATGTCTCACGATCATTCTAAGTCCAGAAATAAAAAAATCGCGGAAGCTCTTTTTGAAGAAAACTCTACTTTTTATTTTTTTGAAGAAAATATGTTAAAAGATGAGCTTTATTCGTTTAAACCATCGAGTTTATCATCCAAAAAAGTGCTGCAGGAGCTGAATACCTCACGAGAACTGAAGCCCTTCAATATTTTTGAGAAATGCTGACAAAAAAGGGAAAAATTAATTTCGAAAATTGCTCCTCTCCAGTTCGTCCTAAGTCCCAAGTACCTGTATCAATTTCCTGTGAAACAAAAAAATCGAATATTCTATCTCTAAACGTTTCGGAGATACGGCCCTCAGATGACGATTTTGAGCGAATAATTTAAACAAACAAAAAATATAAAATTCTTGTTTTTCTGCAATAACTTATTTGTGATAAAAGTTGCTAGTAAATTAATTACAGAAGGCTCAATTTCGAGTAGATCTAAAAAGACACATTGCTTCAGATCTAATAGCACTGAAATTATGGCCTTCGGAAAATGACCCTTTTTTAAAGAATTATTCTTAAATATCCATTATGCAATGAAATTTCACGTTTTCCGAAATAACTTATTTCCTGAGTATCGCAGGTGAAATTTTACACTAAATAAATCGAAAAAGACTTAATTTGGAGCAAATCTGAAAAAAAACAATGTCCTAGCTCTAATAACACAGAATTTATGCCCTTTTCAAAACTATACTTTTAATGGAATTTCGTTGAGCGAATAATTATTTCTAAAAAATAAGAATTATATTTTTTGTCAAATAACTCGTTTCCTATGAATCGCTGGTGGAAGCCGACAAACAATTAAAAAAAGAAAACACAATTTTGATAACCATGTCATCAACTTTTTAAATAGAATTTCTTCTTCTTCTGTTTTAATTTTAATTTTTTATTCATTTAGTAACAAATGTCAGCAGAAGTGTATAGGAAATTACTTATTTTACAAAAACCAGAATTTTTTTTTTTTTTAGATCAACTCAAAATTCAGTCTCTTTTAATTTATTTAGTGGCAAATGTCGTCAGCAATGCAGGGAAAATGAGTTATTTCGCAAAAACTAGCATTTTTTTTAAACAGCTATTCGCTCAAAAAAATCCATACAAATAGTAGTTTTCAGAAGACCAAAATTTCAGTGCTATTTGAGGTCGAGAATTGTCTGTTTAGATTTGCTCAACACTGTGTCTTCTTCAATTAATTTTTGGGCAACTTTCATCGCCGGTGCGAAGGAAATGAATTATTCTACATGAGCTACAATTTTTTATTTCTTTATAACAATTAATATTTGCTCAACAAAATTCCATAAGAAGGATAGTTTTCAGAAAGCCATAATTTCGGTGTTATTAGCCCTGTTTTTTCAGATTTGCTCAAAATTGAGTCTTTTTCAATTTATTTGATGGCAACTTTCACCTGCAATGCTCATGAAATACGTTATTGTAGAAAACGAGAAATTTCATTTGAAAAATTGATGTTTAAGAAAATTTCATTAAAAAAGGGTCGCATTAAGAAGGCCATAATTTCAGCGCTATTAGAGCTAGAGCAATGTTTTTTTTAGACCTACTCAAAAGTAAGACTTCTTTAATTGATTTGGCAACTTCCGCTACAGATGCATAGAAAATGAGTTATTTCAGAAAAATCAGAATCTTTTATTTTTTCGTTCAAATTATTCGTTCAAAATTGACTTCTAAGAGCCATAACTCCAAAACTCTTAAGAGATAGAACATTCGTTTTTTTTTTTTTGATTTTGAGAAAATTTCATACACTCTAATTCTTGCACAGGTACTTGGGATTTGGAATGAACCGGAGAGAAGAAATTTCCAATAAACTGTTTTTTTGCAGTACTCTTTTGGATGATAATGTGAATCGTTGAAGCAAATAATATTTCATTTTTAACTTATTTTCATGAAATTATGTTGATTAACCTTTTGAAAAAATCAAGAATAGAGTTTTCTCCAAGAGGGTTCACGCGATTTTTTTTCCTTTTTGTGCTCAGAATGAAAGTCAGACATGCCACGTTTAAACAGAAAAAAAACCGGGCTATGCAATCCCTTTTGGGTAGATTGTAGAAGTCAGTCGAGAACCACCGTGCTCACTTTAAATTTTCTCTCGTTTTTGTCTCAATTATTTTGGTAAATCTGCAGGTCAAAATTGTATTTCAGAAATTATAAATAATGATATATAGGAGATTTTTATTTGAACGTGAATTTAAGAAAATTTGGATCTGTAATATTTATAGCAAACTATTTTACAAATAAGGGGCTACTGAATATCCAATAATACAATGCATCGAAAATATGAATCTAATTATTTAGTTACTTACAGCCATCATCATCAGCTGCTGAAAAATCATATTGTAAATCAATAAAACGCAGAATAGAAGCATTTTAATATTTAAACCAATTTAAACGTACCCATTGTATCTCCCAAAAAGCTCATTAAAAAAACGTCAAAAGTTTCAAATATGTTGCACTGAATTTTTCAATCTTTCTTCATTCTTTAAATACTGCTGCTTATCTTATTAAAGATAGCATTTCTTGACCTTTGATTTTATATCAGAAAGACAAGTCGAGCCAAAAATATAAATTTGCCAATGAATCATTTCATATGTTTGATTTTTCATGATAAGTTTCAAACCTCATAAAAATTTTTACAATTTCAGTAGCCCCTGCCCTAATTTCTAAAAGAAATCCTTCATATTTAAAAATGTCAAAATAAATTCTATCAATCGTCATCAACACGATGTTGAAATAATAAGTCAATAATATTTATGTTTCTTAAGACGGGGAATTTAATGGTATTCCTCAACCATTATGTTTAGTTTCTCCTAATTTGCAAAATCAGTAAAAAGACTGATTAAATCAATTTTTTCAAATTTTTCAGTTTATATTTTTTTTCATTTAGAATGACACATTTACCTGAGCTCTGCGAATTCGTTGAAAGCTGACTGCAGGTCTTGATAGGACAGACGATTCTTATGTCTACAAGCATATTACCCTTCTTAATTAAACCCGAAATTAAAATTCTATATTAAAACTTTGCAATATTCGAAAAAGCTGTGCTGATCGTCACGAGGATGACGATTCAAAAATTATATATATTCGAAAAAAAGAGAAAATTACTTCCGGATTTTAAAAAGTTTTCTTCAACTCAAAAAAGTAACAAATAAAAACAGTGCAAAAAATGTTGAATTTTAGATCGTTATCCTCGTCAATTTCGGTGCTGAATGACATTGCTGACGATTGACTATCTTCTCTTTTAAATACCTCCTTCACATGTAACATTCATTATTATTTTTAATTTTTCTATTTTCAATTTGACATTTAATGACGTCCAATCTGGATAGTGGTAATCATTTGTAAAATTATGTTAATTTCGGGGTAAAACGTGCCATTTCATGAATAAAGTAAACCGAGTTTGGTTGCCAGGACCACATCAAAAAGGGACGAAAAATCTTGATAAATTTTACATTCCTCCAGGGTCCTAATCTAAACTTTGATTTCCCCGCAGAGCGAAAAGCGAGCGTTTCATGTTTACAAGACAGAATAATTACTTGTGCTTGAGATCACTTTAGTGGCGCATTAACTACTCTGAGTGTATCATAATCTAATCTCTGTAAGCTGTATTTATAAATTTTTTAATTATATTATATGAATGATTAATTAAATTTCATGATTTTACTTTATTAATTAATTTAATAATTACTTTAATTATTATATATATATATATATATAATAATCAGAATTTTCATAAATAAATTTATTAATTTAAATATTGAAAATCAAATAAAAAAATAAAAAAATTTGATCACTTATTAGAAGCGAAATAAAATGTTTCAAATAAGCTTCATAAAAAAAACTACCCTTGCTAATTTACAAATTATACTATACACAGTATTTTTACAATCGTATACACGTGCCTAAATAGTTAGCAATGTTTGAATAAGATAAATATTTATATTATTATCGACTTCTAAATCTACGCGACTAGCGTTTAATTTCTACAAAGCCTTCGATATTACTTATAAAAAGATTGTTACCCAAATGCCACCATAATTAAAAACGAAAAACGTGTGTTTTTTGTTTCTTTAGTCGTACAAAATTACGATTGAATTTCGCCTGGAAAAAAGAGTAAAATATTTGGGAGTATTTTTATGTGGAGATTTGTGTTCGCTTTGGGTCGTTAAATATTTTTTGTAGCGTTCTGTTTCACTAATGAAGTTATTATATTCTTGTTATAATATACATTTAAATATGTGCTCTACTGTAGAAAAAAAAATAAAAAGGGGCTTAGAAAAAATACAATTAAAATGAATTTCAAAATAAAATTACTTCAAAAAATTGTATTGGTTTAAAAGTTGTTCTTGTTTGGGTTCAAATAAGAAACTTAATATTTATGAAAATTTATGTAATTTCTCTATATGCGTTACAAACAATTTTTTTTTCTAGCTATTATTGTGCAAACCATTTATATGTAAACTGCAAATTTTGTGACATTTAACTCTATACAGTATAGTGTATTTTCGAATATATACAAATCATATTTTTTGTTTGTAGTTGTATAATGTCTACTTGCAAAGTTCCCTTGGGATTATCAGAGTGGAAATTAACATTGATAATTTTTGCAGAGAATTTTAGTGGACTCTAACAAAAGATTTTTTTATTTTTTTATAACTTTAAAAGTAAAACATATTTTTAAATTGGTTAAACCATTACTTCAAAACAGTAACAATAAATTAATCGAGTAGAATAATTGATATTTCAATACTGGCAGTAGTTTTCAGCTCTATTTGTACCCAGTGAAAAAAAATAGTACTAATAGTAATCCTAGTAGTATTCCTAGTAATAATAGTAGCAGATGAAACAGCTTTAGTGATATAGTCCTAGTTATACTAGATCTGTAGGACTGCCATTGACGAAATTTTACTAAAAGTGACTAATGTGCATTAATAATGTGATTGAATGTTCTTTTGAGTTCAAAAAAATTCAAAAGAATTCGTTGAAATTTATAAGAATTCCAGTTGAATTTTAACGAATTCAAAAATTCACGATAAACTAAAAAAAATTCGAATGAATTGGAAAAAATGTTTAATTCAAAATAATCTGTTCAATTTAGTCAAGTTTGAGCGAATTTGAATAAAATGCAAGGGAATTCAACACACTTAGAAGTATTTAAGGGAATTCAAGATACCCTTGAATTCTTCTAAATTCTCTCTAATATTACTTAATGCGATTAAATATATTGGATTTTTTCAATTCATTTGAATTTGCCCTGAGATCTTTTGAATTTATCTTGAATCATTTTGAATTCATTCTGAATTCTTATGGATTTACCCTGAATTAATTGAAATTCACCTGGAATTCTTATTATCGAATTCTCTTGAATTCTTGTGAATTGAACAAAATTTGAAAAACAAAAAATAAATAAAATAAGATTCGAGTCAGTCTAGAGGAATTTAAGGGAAATTAGAAGAACTCTATGAAATTGATAAGAACTAAAGACGAATTTTCAAAAAATTTTGGTGAATTGAAAACAATTCAAAAATATTCACGAAATTTCTTGAATCCATTTATTTTTGAGTGAATTTAGAAAAATCCAAGGGATCCAGAAAGAATTTGATGAAATGCCCAAGAATTCAAGGTAAGTTTAAAAGACTCAAGGGCGAAATGAAAAAAAAACTAATACAAAAATTCTATCGAACTGAATAGAATTGAGTGTATTTAAAAGAATTAAAATGAATAAATAATAATTCAAGGCTAATTAAAAAAAAAAGAATTCCTAAGAAATCAAAAGAATTTAAAGGAATCCAGGATAAATTAACAAGAATTCAAGTTGAATTCGAAATAATTTAGAATATTTTATTGATTTCAGTAAGATTGGAGTGAATTGAGAAAAATTCAAGGGAATTCAAGAGAATTCGATGAGATTCATACGAATTCAAGATGAATTAAAAGGAACTGAGGGTGATTTTAAAATAATTCAAGCGAATGGAACATCATTTTAAAAATTCAAAATAGTTTCATTGAGTTCAGTGCATTTCAAAGAAATTCCAAAGAATTACAGACAGTTCAAAAGAATTCAAAAGAATTTAAGAAAATTCAGAAATAGGTATAGAACTGAATGCAACAGAGGTTAATTCAGACTGAGTTCCAAACGAACTGAAATCAATTCAAAAACAAAATAAAAAAGTTCAAAATATTCCAGTAATTTCAGTGAGATTGGAATGAATTTAGAAGAATATAAGAGAATTCAATAAAATTATACGAATTCAAGATGAATTAAGAAGAATTCAGGGTAAATTTCAAAGAATTCAGGGTACATTAAAAGTAATTCAGGGTGAATTTAAAATAAATCATGTGAGTAGATCATAATTTTTTAAGTTGAAAAAGATGCCATTGAATTCAGTGAATTTCAAGGGAATTCTGAAGAATTCAAGAGGAATATAGAGAATTCAAGAAAATTCAGAAAATGGTATATACATGCATTCAATAGTGGTTAATTCAGGTTGAATTCTAAATGAATTCAAAAAAAATTTTAAATTAAAAATATTTAATTGATTGCAGTCAAATTGGAGTTAGTTCAAAAGAATTCAAGGAAATTCATGAGAATTCCATAAAATGCATACGAACGCAAGATGAGTTAGAAAGAATTCAGGGTGAATTTCCATTAAATTCAGTGAATTTAAAGGGAATTCCAAAGGATTCAAGAGAATTTGAAAGAATTTAAGAAAATTCAAAAGAATTCAAAAGAATTGAAGGAAATTCAGAAATAGTTATAGCCCTGAATTTAATAATGGTTGATTCAGGTTGAATTCAAATGAATTCGAAAAGATTTTTTAAAATTAAAATATTCCATTGATTTCAGTAAAATTGGAGTGAATTTAGAAGCATTTGAGGGAAGTTAAGAGAATTCAATGAAATTCATACGAACTCAAAATGAACCAGTGGGTTCTCTGTTTTCATTATTGAAAGAAGAGTGACGAATACAGCCGGCGGAAATTCTAGGAAGACGGTATGTCGAGAACCGTTGAATCAGGCCTGTCCAGAGAGGAGAAGTTCCAGGAATTTTTCTCGGAACTGCTCAATTCGCAAATGTGAGTTGTCCACCACCACTCTCCAAATCTCATTCTACTTCACGAAAATAACCACCACCCGAGCTCTCTCGAGTGAGCAGGGAGAAGTGGTGTTGGAAGTGTAACATGTGGCTTTTGAGCAAATTTCTCCTCTCTGGCCAGGCCTGCGTTCAATCAAGGTTCCAGTAATTCTAATAGTCACAGTTGTACTAGTATTTATAATCTGTCTATATATACTCCTAGTAGTACTACTACTAGTATCCTAATTATTACTAGAATTAGTACTAGTAATCGTATTTAGTACCACTAGTATCTCTACTGTTACTTGTTGAATAGTTGTAGTCTCAGAACTCCTACTGACTGTTAGTAGTAATCCCGTTATTGCTAGATTTAGACCTTGTAGTTCCAGTATCACTAGTAACAGTCCTTGCATTCCTAAATATACTCTTAGTAACCCTAGCTGTCCTATTAGTGTTCTCAGTCGAAATAAAAGTCATACTAGTAGTGTTCCTAGTATTATTAGTTCTTCTACCAGTAGTCCTAGTAGTTACCAGTAGAACTCGTAGGATTCCTGCCTAGAAATAATCTGAATTTATACTGGTAATCTTCTTAGTATTACTAGGCATACTCCTAGTAGTGGTACTTCAAGTATCTATGAACATAAATGCTGAAAACTACTGCCAAAGACCACCAATTGGATTGATTTCGGGAGCAACTCAAAGTAACTGAAAATTATCTTACAAAATATGTTCCATTAAATTGAGAATCCAATCGACTCTATTTAGTTTCTAGTGGTAGAAAATGTTGTAAAAAATTTGGGGAATGCAAATTAATTGAAGAGGTATAAGTGGGTCGCTGTTGCGTTTTCGAGTAATCGACCAGGGAACCTTGCATTCCAATGATGTCGGTTCGTGTCTACAAAGAGACATACGCGCTCAAGGGCAATCCATAAATTACGTAACACATTTTTGGCCACTTTTTCACCCCTTCCCCTTTATGTAATAAGTCGTAACAAAATGATTTGGACCCCCCCCCCCCCTCCCTTCCGCTTATGTTACCTAATTCATCTAAATATTTTCAGCCATGTTGATTTTCCAATCAAAAAAGACGGATTTTTTAGAAGATAGTTGAATTTTTATCAAAAAAGTTCATTTTCAACCAAGAAAAATTAATTTTCTACTAATAAAACTAAATTTTCAATTCAAAAGCACGATTTTTTAATCCAAAAAGACGAATGTTCAACAAAACAGTTGAATTTTCAACTAAAAAAGATTGGTTTTTAGATGCAAATGTAATAGTTGATATGTCAACCAAAAAAGATTTTGATTGTAAATCAAAAACAGTTTAACTCAACCAAACAAGAAGAATTTCGAATAAAACAGTTAAATCCTCAACCATTACAAATAGATTTTCAACCAAACAGTTGCATTTTCAACCAAAAAAGATTGAACTTTTACGAAAAGAGATGACTTTTTAACCAAGAAAGAAGAATTATCAACCAATAAAAGAGAATTTTCAACTATTGTTGAACTGTCAACCAAGAAAAATATGTCAGTCAAGAAAGAAAAAAATTGCAACAAAATTTTTGAATTCTCATGCCAAAAAGACGAATTTTCTACGAAAAATTTGAATTTTGAAATCCAAGAAATTAATTTACAACAAAAAATTTAATTTGTAACCAAATGCTTGATTAAAAAAAAAAAACGCGGATTTTTCAGAACACAGTTGGATTTTCAACAAAAAAGTTCATTTTTGACCAAGAAAATCCTAAACCAAAACAGATTAGTTTTCAACCAAACAGTTGTATTTTCAGCCAAAAAAGATCAAATTTCTACCAAAAGAGATGAATTTTAATCAAGAAAGAAGAATTTATTTTCAAAAAAAGTGTTGAACTGCCAGCCAAGAAAGATATGTCAGTCAAGAGAGAAAAAAAATGTCAAACAAACTGTTGAAATTTCAAGTCAAGAAGACGAATTTTCCATAAAACATTTGACTTTCAAACTCGAAAAGATGAATTTTCAACAAAAAAGTTAATTTTTAGCCAAATAGTTTACTTTTCATCCAAATATTTGAATTTTCAACAAAACAGTTGATTTAAAAAAAAACGGATTTTTTAGAAGACAGTTAATTTTTCAACCCGAAAAGTTTAATTTTAAACAAAATATTTCTTTTTAAAACCAAAGAAAGATAAATTTTCTACCAAAAAAGATAAATTTCCAATTCAAAGAGAGAAATATTTTCTATACAAAAAGACGAACGTTCAACAAGACAGTTGAACTTTCGACCAAAAGATGGATTTTTAACAAAATAGCTAAATTTTCAACAAAGTAATCAAATTTTGAGCAAAAAAGTACAACTTTTGACCGATAGTTGAATTTTCAACAGAGCGGTCGAATTTTCAAACAAAAAAGATTAAACTTCAACTAAATAGTTGAATTTTCAACCAAATAATTGACTTTTCAAGCAAAAAAGAGGAATTTTTTAGCAGACAGTTGAATTTTCAACCAAAAAAGATGTCTTTTTAACAAAATAGTTGAATTTCAAACTAAACAATAAAATTTTGAAGAAAATGGACGAGTTCTCAAACAACATAGACTAAACTTCAACCAAATAGTTGATTTTTCAACCAAAAAAGATAAATTTTTTAGAAGACAGTTGAATTTTTAACCCAAAAGGTTGAATTTTTCAAAAAAAATAATTTTCAACCAGGAAAAATGAATTTTAAATCAAGAAGAATTCATTTTTAACCAAAAATAGTTGGATTTTCTTATTAACTTCTATTAATTAAGTTCGCATTTGAGCGAAAAAAGTAGAAGGAGAAAAAGGAAGTTTCTTGAAAACAGGAAAAAAAAGGAATTCTTTTAAAAAGAGGTAAAGAGAAGAATAGGGGAAAGAGT
Organism: Melikaiella ostensackeni; assembly: GCA_032362435.1. Taxonomy (NCBI): domain Eukaryota; kingdom Metazoa; phylum Arthropoda; class Insecta; order Hymenoptera; family Cynipidae; genus Melikaiella; species Melikaiella ostensackeni. The sequence continues at coordinate 5,352,399 of JAUMHM010000085.1, read as the reverse complement.
AGGCTGCCTTATACTATGATTTTGGATACATGGATCTATGTAGGGTGGATTTTTCAAAAATACACTGAAACCCATATTTTACCGGCCCCCATATACCGTGTTCCTAGAATTCCATCGGCTCGCATTCGTTGGTGAGGGGGTTCAAGGGGCCGAGAGAGAGGCGCGTAAGCTCCGCGGAGCTCAGCAGTTCCCCCCTACTGTTCACATCATACAGTATCTATTAACCTCTTCCCCCCTTCCC
>JAUMHM010000085.1:5318819-5352058 GCA_032362435.1 Melikaiella ostensackeni | reverse complement strand
CTTCCATGTAACAGATCATAACATTTCACCGACCGCCCTCGCCCCCAAAAAATGGTTACGTAAGTTATGGATACTCCCTTATGACAAACTACATCGCCTAAGCTTCAAGCAAGCATCTTCGTTCTTCGAGCCTGCTTTGGTATTTCCATCTTTACCCCCATCACCTCCACCATTATCATCTCCATCACCATCCTTACCGTCTTCTCCTTCGTAGGGATCGCTTTCCGGTTGGATGTAGCTTCCTGCCCCCGGAAGAGGACCATCAGGATCTGATGATACATGCAACGTGCAAGCGGATGTCGATACGCACATAAAGCATGCAGAAACACAGATAATAAGACAATAAGAAACGTTAGGAAAGTGTTATGATGACAAGTCACATTATGAATGTACTTACACCGTACGCCGGATGCAGGCTTAAACTGCTTAAGTGGGGACAATCGTAGCTGAGGCCTAACCTTGTTGCATGAGAGGGAGAGAGGCCAGACGCTTGCTTCTCTACTTCCTCTCATGTTCCATGGTTAGGCCTCAGCTACGCTTATCCCCACTTAAGCAGGTTAAGCCTGCGACTAGCGTACGGTGTAACTACATTCTATGACGATGAAAGGTATTTTTTTAGGGAATAATTTTCAAGGAATACGAGATGTTCTGATAGGAAAGATCGAGGTGACTGTATGATAAGGTTCTAGCTCGGAGAGGGCGCTTCTGCGCCGCACAATTTATATATCACTTTTATTTCCATTGAGATAGAACTTTGTTATTCAGACACTTCGACATAGTCAGTAGAGTGGGGAACACATATAGTCGCTGCGGTACAGCGGAAATTATCCAAAATAGGCTTAAATTGTTAAGAACGCATAAAACTTAGTACATGTGTATTAAGGAAGGAATAACCTTTTTGTTACGACCTCGTCCAGACGATTTTATTAGAAAATTATATGACAGTAGTAAAAAGACATGGTCTTGAGTACTCAGTGGTCGATAAAAAATGATGTCTGTTTCTTACATTTTTCTACAATTTCAACCTCTTTCGACAACATACAGATTTATGTATATTGTTTATCGACCACTAAGCACTCAAGACCATATCATTTTACTACTATGTATCCTGACTTTTCTCTAACGACTTTCCTACGTATATTGTCACTTGATGTTTGCAACAATTTCTCACCAAGTTTCTTGGCATTTCGTCAAAGCTTCATTTATTTTTAAGACTATCTGATGAGGGAATCTGTCCGATTACGAAACGTCATATAGTTTTCTAATAAAAGCGTCTGAATGATGTTACAAAAATATTCCTCCTTTCTTAACACCATTGTTGTTTCTCGGATGTAAAATATAAGAATATTTATCATCCCGAAATTCTTACCATGTATTGGTATATGTCTTCTTTTTGACATAGTTGTTTTCCTTTCTGACTGCTAAATGACGTGCAAGAAGTCTCTTCCTCGTGATTATCGGGTGGGAGAAACATTAGTGACATTGGTTTTTTTTGTTTTAAGTTTTTTTTCAAAAATATTCCCTCATGGAAAATTTCCAAAATCACATTTTTTCAATTAACGCTTAAACTACGTACGGGGCGTTCTTACCATATGAATTCGTCCAGATAGGAATGTTAGTGACGTTTGTTTCTTCTAAATCCAAAAGTGAGGCCTTCATTCACAACTTTTCAGATATTAACAATTTCATTTCAATATACAAACTTAAATTCAAACAAATTTGCAACAGAATGCAAAGTGGATTCATAGTGAGTGGTGCAAAATCCAAATTTGAAAAAAAATTCTTAGCATTCATTTCACACCTTTCATTTATGAAGAATGTAGTTTTAATGTAAATCTTACCCAGAAAATAAGGATGAATGTGAAAGATTTTTAAGTAATGCTGCTTTTGTAATTTGCAGTGTTTTTGATCAGATAAATAAATTGAAAGTCGCAGCCGTATTTACACCAGGGGCAGAAGGGCCATGGCCCAGGGCGGCAAATTTTTAGGGGCGACAGGGCATGTTTTCTTCAAATTATATACTTTGACAAATTTTGAAATATATTCGATCGAATTTATTTCAAATCAAGTAGGTTCTATACTTCAAGTCGCAGAATCTTTCAGCAACGAATTTTTTTTTTTTTTAATTTGACCTTTTACAAGGAAGACATCCTGTGAGATTTATGTGCTCATTATTTAACTCATATGAAAATTTTCTTCGAAAACAGTTTAAGGTACAAAAAATGTTAACACAAAAGTTTGCAGGTCTAAAAAAGTTTCACGAAAACTACTTCTTGTTCTTCTGTGATATCTCGCATCATTTACGAGAAAAATTCAAAAATTATATTTTTGGTAAAAAAATTCTCCCAGTCTCAAAGTAGTTTGGCCCCCATACAACTGACAGGATACCTTTCTTACATATATTCGCTAAACTATTTTTGAGGCTGGAAGAATTTTTCTCCTGAAAATAAAATTTTCAAATTTTTCTTAAACGATATGAGATATCACAAAAGAGCAAAAGGTAGTTTTTTCGAAACTTTTTTAAACCTGCAATTTCCTATTATATCATTTTTTTGTATGTACCTTTACTTGTTTCAGAGAAAATCGCGAAAATTTGATTTTATGAGAGGAAAAATTCCCCTGGCCACAAAACTTGTTCCGCTTACATAAATCTCACAGGATGTGTTCTTTATAGGAGGCCAAATCCAACAAAAAATTAGTAAAAAATATAAGTGTGGGTTTCCTGTTGAAATCGACTTTTTATATTTTCCAACAAGTCGTGACCATTTCGTTAATTTTGATTCCTTTTCAAATTTTCTGATGTATTTTGAAAGAAGACGATAAAACTCATCAGAATCCAAAAAGAAAATTCGAGTTTACGAATTAAATCAAAAACTATAGAAGTTCAAAGAAAAAATGTGTGTTTTTTTTTTAAAATAGACGTCAACATTCAAATATACGTAACTTCATGAAAACATTTTTTTTTCTGAAATCGGAAAAATATGATTCGCCTATAATTAAATCTGAAAAAGAACATATTTTATGGCTTTTGAACTGGACTTGAGCTGGATTCGATCATTGCATATTTTAAATATTCTATAAAATTCTTTAAATTGAAAGACAGAAATGGTTTGTACTTTCTGTACTATTCTATACTATTAATATTCAATTGAAAAGAATTAATTTCAAAAAGAAAATACTTACTAGGAACTTTCCCCAACTAAAAAAAATTAGCTCGTACAAAATTCAGGCCCAAAATCTGAATTTTAAAGAAAATAAACATCACAAACATTCCTATCTGGACTAATTCACATAGAAACAACACCCCACACGTAGTTTAAGCGTTAACTGAAAAAATGTAATTTTGGAAAATTTTCCAAAAATAATGTTTTCAAACAGAAAAGTTGAAAAAATAAATAAAAGCAATGTCACTAATCTTTTGTCCATCTGAGGATCATTAGCAAGTGATTTCTTACACGTTCTTCAGCAGTCAAGAAGAAATAAAATTATGTTGAACAAAGACACATTTTTGGAAATACTCGAAAAAAGGTGCAAAATATCAAAAAAGGAGAAACGAAATTTTTGTAGGTCTCTTAATTTTTCAGTTTTTTTAGAATTTCTTTCCGGATATGGAAAAATTAGAAAACCGCTGTAAATAATTACCAAGAAAAAGTCAATTATTTCCATTGTGTTGAAAAATCCCAGATTTTTGAAAAACTGATCGTTTTTTTTTTTCTAGAAAAAAAATTCTTAAAAAAATTTTGGCATCCCATACGAAAACTTTTTTCACGTCAAAAAGGACACATATATACAAAGTTTGATGCCTTCTCAATAATTTGAACCTATTTTATAAGTGTACCGCAGCTATTATAAATAAGCAAGGAGCATTCTTACGATATAATTCTTTTATCGACATCTATTGACATCTGGGGACTTTAAGGGTTTATGTATATGCTGCATTAAAAAAAAATCGAGGGTTTGTTATTATTCCTCTCCTTACTTAGTAATGTACGACTATATTGTTGTTTTTCGTGCTGCAAAATAATTGTAATAATTTTTCATGAATTTCCATTTAATTTAAGAGGTTTCGCTGAGCACAGACACTAACCCTTAAGGCCATGTGTCACCGAAGTGCCACCGTAAAAGTGGCAGTTGGGACGCGAGGGATTGAACATTTTTAGTATTATTGGCAGAACTATTTTTGCGTTTCGTTATTTGAACTGAATGCTTATTTAAAAAATAAGCCTTCACTGCACATTATTTTTTCAGGAGAAATTGAAAAATTGGATTGTTATTTGTAATGAAGATAAATTAGGTATTTCAAGTTGTGACGTGAGCTGGCCAGATGTCTGCACACCAAGGGCCAAACAATAGTACTAATTGAATGAGACAAAACCTTGTTTTTCTAAAAGTTTCGTAAAAATAATTTTTCACCATTAACGTATTTAAGGACGGTGGAACCAGACCCTAACCTCAAAACTGAACTGCCTCATTTTACTCTATAAATACTAGAATTGAATCTTTGTGAGATACTTAGGACATAATCCTGTTTTGAAACGAGTCTGTATTTAGAGTGAAAAATTGGCTAATTTCAATACTTTTTGTGTAAGGCAATTTTTTTAAATTCTATTTCGAGCATTCGAAAAAATCGCTTTACACAGAAAGTATTCAAATTAGTCAATTTTTACTCCAAATACAGACTTGATTCAAAATAGGAGTAGGCCCTGAGTATCTAACAAAGATGTAGTTCTAGTATTTATAGAGTAAAATGAGACAATTTAATTGTGAGGTTAGGGCCTGGTTCCAACGCCATCACATATTACTTTTTTTTTCAAAAGCTCTCCAATTAAATAATAAAAACCTCACAAAAAAATTATCGATTTTGCTATGTAACTGAATAGAGCTTTTGGAAAATAAAAAATATAACATCCAAATACAATTATGGTCAAATCATTTTTCTCCAAGTTATTGAAAAAATGAGGTTACGACCTATGCAATAGGGAGTTTACCAGCCGCTAGGTAGCGCTAGCTGCTTTGGTCAAAGTTCCGCGAAAATTCAAATTGGATAATTGAAAAATTGCTTTTTTATATAATTAATAGTAAAAGTTTAGAGTTTATTCATAAAACAACATAAAATAACTGGGAGAACGTTTTAAAGTACGTGTCTCAATTATTCTTTCTACTTTGTAAAACCAAGAACGATCAAATGCTACTGGTTATATACATAATTCATCAATTAAACCGAAGTGATAACAAAATGTTATCCTAAACTTGAGGTTATGTATCGAATTTAAGGATTGAGAGCTTTCTTTATTTAAATAAATGGTAGTTATATGTGGCATTTGATAGGTTTCGGCATTAAGAATATAAAAATTTTGAGAACTTGTACTTTGGAACGTTCTTTTATTAGACAATATGGTTATATTTGTGATATTTAGAACTAAACAAGAAAAACTGACCAGTACTCAGAATATTATATTTTTTCTTTTTAAATTAAATGAAACACTTTTACGTTGTTCCTGAATAAACTATAAACTTTTTTTATTAATTTATACAAGAAAAGGCAATTTTTAATTCATTCAATTTGAACTCTCGCGAAGCTTTGACAAACGAACCTATCGCAACCTAGCGGCCGCTAAACTCCCCCTATTGGTATTATTGTTTGTCCCTCAGCGTGGAGACATCTTGGATTTCTCCCACTCAACCTGAGATACCTAACAGACATCACAAACTTGAAGTAATTGTGGCGCGAAATTTGAATTACAAGATTTTACTGTTTTACTTTAAACGTTAGAAGTATTTTTTCAAATGAAATCACTTTTAACCTAGCATTTTAGCACATAACCTAATATAATGCTTGAATTAATTGAATAAAATCTGAACTTGTAGAACTTAGAGGAAATTGGAATGATTGAATGTCAGTGTCAGGAAGGAAATAAAAATGAATAAATCAAACTACAGACCGGTGCCTGAGGCGCTGTGACGTCGCGAGTTGTTGTTGTTGGCGTTAAGGTAGACCGTCGATGCTGAGGAAGGCGAAGCGCCAGTCTGGCTGTTCTGGCTGTTGCTGCTGCTGCTGTGGCTGGAGTTACTGCCACTGCCATTGCCAGCTAGTGCAACCAACCAATTCGTCAACGTCCATCGTTATGACCGAACGTCTCGATTCTCCACTCTCATTTTATCATTTTTTAGGGTTTCGTAGCCTCGGGCAGAAACCCTTATATAATCTAATCGGATCGAATGAAATCGGATACAATCAGATAAGAATAGATATAATCCGATGAGATGTGATATAATCGAATATGATCAGATAGGATCTTATCGGTTTGGATAGGATCAGATAGAATAAAATAGGATTGGATCGGATAGGATAGGATAGAAGAGGAGAAGAGTAGTAAAAGAGGGAGGCGGGAAATTTGAATGACTTAATTAACGACTTAATAGGCTACGAAACCCTTTTTAGGCGCATGTCGCCTACTTTGACTAATTGCATTTTTATAATACAAACTTGATAAATTAATTTTTTTTTTCAATAAATCCTCTTTCAACTTTCGGTACGATTCGAACGTTCGTCATCGATTTGAGAACGTTGGCGTGCGTCTCCTGTTCTGTTGCTCCCTTCTTGCTTCTTGGTAGATTATTATAATTATTAATACAAGTTGAAATTATTATAGGTTAAATCTATAAAGAAAAGACTAGAGTGATTCCAGAAAGCCAGAAATCCATTCGCATTCTACAATATTTCAAGAGAAAAAATTTCCACTTTTATGAAATATTTTTTTAGTAAATGGAAATCAGTTAATTTAATAAAAGTTAAGTTGGGCTATTAGCCACATAATTTTTTATATAATTTTGTTTATATTTATCATATATCGTATTGTATTAGGGCGGTCTAAAAATTGCCAAATTTTAGAAATGGAATGTGCACGCGAAAATTCTTATTCCTTCTTGACAAATAGAAAATTCGTTTGAAAAATTGATCCAATCGGATGAAAGCTTGCTTTTCCTCATCGAGGTCAACGATTAAACTCTAAATATGTTCCTTGCTTTTGTGTTTACAAAAAAATGTTAAAGACAATATTAGCTTAACTTTTCATATTGAATTTAATAGGCGGCTGTATAATTTAATAGGAGAAAATTCTGGGGTACATTTTCCTTACATAATAGACTTTTTCTTTCAATAATTGAGGCTTTTAGTGTAACCAGACCTGTACATATTTTCGATACAAATTCATCAGTACCATATATATACTTTTTAATTATTCTCATTATTTTTATTATTTTTTTTATTAAAGATAAATTAAAAAAGCACTAAATAAACCTAAAAACAATTTATATGGTACTACTGAATTCGCATCGAAAATATCCACAAGTCTAGGTACACTAAAAGTCTTAATTATTGGATGAAAAAATAAATAATGTAAAAAATGTATCCAAATGTTATAAAAACCTAGGTTAATATTGTCCTCAAAATTTTCTTGTAAGCTCACAAGCAAGCTCAACCTTTAACCTTTAACCTTGATGAAGGAGTGGAAGATTCCATCCGATTGGATTAATTTTTTTACGGATTTTATTTTTTTCGAAGAAGGAGCAAGAATTTTCAGAAACACATTGCACTTTTCAAACTTGGCAATTTTTGAACCACCCTAGTATTTTATATATATAGAAAATTGTCGATTAAAATATATGATTAGTTAAATTAAATATAGTGGATAGATTTTTTCTCCAGGTGATGATTGTGAAGGAATAAAAAATGCTGAAAAATGAAAATTTTTAAGAACCATGAGTGCGCACGTCAACCTACTCTGTGGTGCAGGGTGTTAATGGATTTTGAGAAAATTATACATGAAATGAATAATTTAAATAAAAAATTATTTAAAAATACGAGAATCACGATATACAATCCATAATTTTGTTTTGGTATCCAAAATTATGAAGAAGAAACACATAAGCAGTGATTTTTATTTTGCAATTGAAATGGGTCTATGATATGTTTATTAAAGCAGAGTAAAAATGTCCAAATTCATATAATTTAGCGCTAACAAAAATAAGTTGTGGGTTGGCATTGAAAAAAAAATTAAAAAATAAGAAATCAAATAAAATTTTCTATTCCATTGAAACTGTCTTGCTTGAAAATATAAAAGTTTGAAAATTGAACACACATTACCTATAAGAGTAGTTTTATGGTTTTCTTATACTAAATTTTTATGTACATAATAAAATAGTGTAATTGAAGATTTATACAAATTTTGTTTCCACTAGAATTTTGCTACTATCCCTAGAATACGTTTTTTTCATTTTGTAAACAATATACGCTTGAACAAAAATGTACATAATCTAAAATTCTACACTATTTTCAAGTCAAATTCAATCGTAACAAAACTTTTTTCTTACGCTGGAAATGATTGAAAAAATTGTAAGCATTCTTACTCTGCTCTAATATGTATTATAATAAAACGAAACTTTTTAAAAAAAGGGCATAGAAATGAAAAAAATGTATCACTTTGATCTCATTGAGACATGTAGTAAATTTTCAAAGAAAATCTTTTACTTTCTTCTTATTTATATTTATCGTAACTTTGACATTTTTTTAAGTTTGCTCTTTCAATTTTCGAAAAAGTGTTTCTTTGGCACATTCTGATGATTATATACTCTCACAATATTTATTTTATAAATTAAAATATTGAGATATTTCACGACGCTACTCGATCTATACAATTTTATTTTATACATTTCAACTTTCACCCGTCTAAGAAAAATAAATTTCGATAAATTGAGCCACAATTCCACAAATTCGATTGTATTAAAATAAACAAATTTTCCACTTGTGAAAGAATTATCTCATAATGTTAACTCTTAATGTACAATATGTTAATGTACTATGAAAATTTAGATTTAACAATGGCTTTTTCATTGTTCTTTTTCTCGTAATTTGGTTTCATTAATTGCATTTTTTTAAAATTTCTTACAGTGCATTTCTAATTTTCCAGTCTTCCCAATTCCTACAAGTTGTCACAAATTTCATCAGAATTTCATTTAAATGTATTCTAAACGTTCAGGAAAAATACAAAGTTTCTTCAATCTTATCGTCTATTGATACCTTCGTGATACAAACACGGGCACTCAGTTTGAGCTGGAAAATAATTATGGGAAAACACGAAACAAATGTTTCCTTTCAAAAGGAATATTATTAGCTTTGCTCAAAAATTATTCCCAACTTAAAAATAAATATTCTATTTGATCCTCATTTCCATTTACATATACATTTTCTTTGAATTGAATGAAATTAAAATTGATTAAGACTTCTATGATGAACTGATTAACTCTAGTTAATCCTGCAACTAGCTCTCGTTTGATGCAAAGTTAGAAATTATTATTTAAAAAAGAGCAGATGACTCAGGATTAAAAGGGTAGAGGTAACGACTAGAACTATTGCGAGATTCAAAATCAGTATGAGTGTTATAGTTACGTGAATGAAAATTGAAATAAAATCATGCTTAGTTTCAAAAAGGTTGTAATCAGTAGACGGATCTTACCGATTTGTCGACACCCCTTCGATGCGTTGAATCGAAAAGAGTTTTTCTGCTGACAATGGGACGACCTTAATTTCAATATTGTTGCTTTAATCAATATTTTGTCACTCTTTTCTTTTCATATTTTATATTCTCTTCATACCCTTCCTTCATTTTATTCATAATCTTGAATTATTACTTTTTTATCCTATTACTTCTAAAAATTTTCTGTGAAAAAAAGATCCTCATTCACTCGATTGAGAATCGAACCCAGGTCTTCCAATTGCCGGTCGGTTGACCTACCCACTAAGCTACTGGAGAGATCGAGAAATTATTCTTTTTATAACACCTCCATGATTTCAGACGATTTTCATGCCTGTGTAGCGGGACTTCTCGAGCAGTGTGAGTAAAAAGTACTGTCTACTCCCTAGGAAGCCGGTCGGCGGTCATACATGTTGCTTGGATTACTGATTTTGTGCATTTTGCGGCCCCTTTACCCTGACTCGAATATCGTTATTATAGAACCGACTCACAGTCATGAAAAGTGCCCAAATCTTCCATGCCGGTCGGGTGCATATTATTTCTGCAATTTTCTAATTTCGAGATAGAAATTCGACTAGATACTTTTAAAAAACGCAACCTAAACGCACATTTCTAGATGGGTTGCAGTAAAGCCAGAGGATTTTATACACGAACGACTTCTGCAGTTCGGATCTGAAAGAGAAGCTTTGCCATTTGGCCCCTTTCCCTTTTTCAATTTTCTAAAAGGCTCGAGTAGTATAGAAACTGTTTTAAAACTGCAGTGCAATTTCGTTAAGCATCCTATGTCCGAGGTAGTGGAGCTTTTGAAGTTATGGCTACGTCCGTGGAAGGTAAAACAAGAAACGATGACATTCCGGATGTGAAACACATTCCTTGTTTTAGCCAGGTTTGGCCTGGGTCAGAAACTGTACAGTTAAAATTACCCTTCAAGCCTGTAATCCCACCCTCCTTTTAAACCCCTTGCATGCTTTCCATAGACGATAATTTCGTTCCAGTGCAGATTTACTTTTCCAGCTTTCCGGATTTTCGTTTTGATTTCTTTCGAATGTAAATTGCAAATTAGCATTCATTTGAATGTAAAGTAGAATTTTAAAATTGCAACAATCCAGCTGGATAGATACATTTTTCAAATAAGAATACAGCTCACAATTACATTGTGTGTACTACAAAATACGACCTATATGTCAATGAAATGGGAGGTGTCATTTCCGAAGTAGTTTTACATGCCGAATTCGAATCTGACTTCCATTTTTTGCCAACACGTCAGGTTTTTGAGTTTTTCTAGTCAAATTTTTTTCGAAAAATCACATATCGTTCTATGAATGGATGTAGACAGATTTTTTGACATCAAACGGTACATGATTTCGATGTATTTTTTTAACGCTAAATCCTATGCGCATCTTCCTTTCGCGATAGCTCCAACGGTTTTCGAGATAATCGCAAAAAACGGAGAAAAAGAGTTAAGAAAAGAGGTCTTTTTGAAAGCATTACACTGAGCAAAATACTAACTCTTTCTTACCCAAATATGGGTCATTTTCTTCGTTTGTTAACGAAGAAAAAATCTAAAAAAATGTTTTTAATTCCAGTGCTAACTGTTCACAAGATACATAACATAGAAACCATCTCTTTTTCTGAAGTTGATAATTCGACTATTTATGCAGGCAAGTTTCCTCAAATTTACTTTAATTCCTTCGAATTCGCTTAAAGTCCCTCAAAATCGCTTAAAATCCATCGAATTCCCTTACATTCTCATTGATTTCCTCTAATTCTGTTAAGTTCCCTCGAATTTACTCCAATTTCCTAGAAATATCTTGATTTCGCTAGAATTCTTTGGAAATCGCTTGAATTCCCATGAATTCCATGAATAATTCTGAAGTTCTCTGAATTAGCGTGAATTCCTGTGAGTTCCACTGAATTCGCTTGAATTTCGTTTTTCGTCGAATTCCATTGGATTCTTCCTAATTTTCTTGAATTCATTTAAGTTCTCTTGAATTCATTTGAGTTCTCTTGAACCCGCCTAAATGCGCTGAAATTATCTTGAATTGAGGCCATTTCTTTTAAATTTGCTAGAATTTAATTTAAATTCAGTCTTTAAGAAATTCCAGTAAATTTAACATAATTTGAGTACAATTATGCGCCTTGAATATGCCTAAATAGTCTACTTCTTAATGCAAAAGAAAGGGATGGTTTCTATGTCATGTATCTTGTGAACAGTTGGTGCTGAAACTATAAACGGTTTTAGATTTTTTCTCCCTTAAAAATCATAAAAATAACCTCTATCTGGATAAGAAAGAATTATTATTTAGCTCAGTGTAATGTTTTTGAAAAAACCCATTTTTTTTAACGTTTTTCCCCCGTTTTTTGCAGTTTTCTCGAGAACCGTTTGAGCTATCGCAGAGAAAAGGTACGCACATGATTCTGCGTTAGAAGATACATGGAAGTCACGTATCATTTGATGTCAAAAAAAAGTATCTACATCCATTTATAGAACGATATGTGACTTTAAAAAAAAATTGTCTAGAAAAACTCAAAATCCTGACGGGTAGACAAAAAATGGAGGTCGGATCCGAATTTAGCATGAAAAACGACTTCGAAAACGATACCTCTGATTTCATGGACATATAGGTCTTATTTTGTTGAACAGTGTTATTATTCACTTCAAAAGATTATTCTAATTACTAACTAATTAATAATTAATTTATAAATCTTCGCTCTCTGTTTTATCCTAAGTTAAACAAAATACATTGTCAGTGCACAAAAGACATTTTTTACAACTTGTGAATTTTCAAAACAATCACACAAAATTATTAATGCTGTTGAAGGGTTTTTAAAATCCCCCTAAATTGAATTTTCTTTAAATGTTACAATTAGAATTGTTTATGACAATTCAATTAGACGTAGATCTCTTAAATTTGAATGAAAAAATTTGTATTCTACAAGAAAAATTTAGGAACGAATACATTTTACACCAAAATAAATTTTTTCGCAAAGTTATGAGTATTTAAATTTTCAAGTTTCTTTTTTTGGAAAGGACCAATTCTTTCTTTAAACCTCTATAATTTTTTACACTATCGAAATATTTAGTATTTATTTTCAGATTCTGATGAGGTTTATTGACTTCTCTTGAAATCCGTTGGAAAATTTGAAAATGGTTCAAAATTAACAAAATTGTGTTGATTTTTTTATCATCCTGTGAGTTTTATGCTAGACAACCCGTTTTTGTGGATGCGAGCATTTTTTTCGAAAAATTTAATTTTCACATTTTTCATAAAAAAACGACAGATTTGACAAAATTCTAAGAGTAAGTTAGCTCATTTTAAAAAGTTCAACCAAAAATACCTCATACTCTTTTATGACATCGTGCATACTTTGCGAGAACAATTCAAAAATTTAATTTTTTGAACAGAAATTCTCCTGGCCACAAAAATTTTCATCCCGCAAGAAGCTAACAGGATGTCTACGTTATAGAAGAAAAACTTTTCTAAAAAGAATGGCAAAATTAAAAAGGTTGAGTTTTTGTGTAAAAAGGTTTTTTTGTATTTTCAAAACAGTCAACGTCATTTTGTTAATTTCGAACCTTCTTAAAATTTTCCAACGGATTTTGAAAAAGAATAATAACCTTCATCAGAATTTGCAATATAAATTCAAACATCTCAATGACGTCAAAAACTATAGAGGTTTAAAGAAAGAATGGGTGATTTTTTTAAAACAAACTTCAAAATTTAAATACTCATAACTTAAAAGCTTGAAAGGCTTAAAAAAAATGAAAAATCAGAAAATTGGATAATCAGAAAAACCAAAATTGATCGAAATGATAAAATACAGAAAATGCAAGCAACCCTTTTCAAAATTTGCCATATATAAACACAAACAGTTTTTGCACATCAAAACTTGTTAGTTCAATTCAACCTTAAAGCGACCAAGTTTGAGGAAGCAAAAAAGAACAAAACGAGTTGTATTGACGTTTTGGAGATGATGTTATTGGGAAGGAAAATTGTTATTCGAATGCTAAGCAGGTGGAAGCCATAAAGAATCCACGAGGGGAATAATCTTCTTCGTGATTTTTTAAATAAAAGAATTCAAAAAGAGGAAATAAAACTGTAACTGCTTCAATGAATTTGAATGATTTCAATTATATTACACTATATAATCTAAACTATTTGTGAAAAGTTATTTCTTAACAAATTGTTTGAAATAGGACAAAACTCAAAATCATCTAAAATCTTGAATAATATTAAATAAGTTTGATATGAAATTCACAGAGAAAAAAATTCTAAAAAGTACTAGAGACGACTAAAAAATTCTGAAAGCTAAAAATCCCGAAAACAGTAAAATATTCGAAATAAAAAAGTCCCGAAATTATAACATTCCCGAAAATTAAAGATTCCCGATAGTTTATAATATTACTGAATCCGAAAACTCCGATAATAGATAATTCCCGGGAAAAATTGCCAACATTAATATTTAAAAAATGAAAAAATAAAATAGAAATTAAAAAAAAATTTTTTAAATAAAAAAATGAAAAATATGTTGACAAACTAAAATTATATTATTTATTATTTTTATTTTATTATTAACCAATTTTTTAATTGTTTAGATTTAAGAATTTCTCTGTGTCGGCAATTTCACAGTGTCAGATATTTTATCAACTCGAGAATTTTTTTACAAAAATTTTTTATTATCAGGAATTTTTAAAGCCGGTAATATCATAAGCTGTCGGAAATTATCCAATTCGGGAATTTTCTGACTTCGGAAATTTTATATTTCGAATATTTGCTTTTTCGGAAATTCACTAGTACTGGAAGTTTTATTTTTCGTGATTTTTCAGTCTCCCCAAATATCTGTAACCCATTCCAAAGATTTTCGAAGAATGTAAAGGATTTAAATTTGAAAAATTTTATTTTTTAAATTTAAATTGGAAATATAGATTTTCAGTTTGCAATCTTGAAAACAATGAATTGTATTTTCTAACAGGCATTTGTTGAATACAAATACTTTCTCTTACTTTCCAAAGTGACAAAATGAAAGATTTAAGTTTAAATTTCCCGCTACAATGATCTTCAAATTTTGAAGCCACACGTAGAGCATGACCTCTAAAAATGGCAGAGACTCATTTTAGCTTTATTTTGGCGCGAAATTCAAATGACTTAATTTTCCTTCGCTTCAAACAAAAGAGATACTACCTTACTAATAATTCTATATTAATAAAACATTCTGTTTATCTTCTTTATCTCAAGAGAATGCAATTCAATGAAATTCTTTTAAAAATTTTGGAATGATGTATATATTCGACTGTTTGCAAATAAAATAAGTAAAACCAGAAGTTTGAAGGTTAAAAAGCACGAAAGGATCATCAGTATCGTGGAATTTCTTATTTTGGATAGAATTCGCAAGAGATATGCCGAACACAATAGGCATTCATTGAAGTGAAAAGGTCACGTGGAAAAAGGAGAGCCAGTGGAGGGAGAAAAGGGGCAAAAACGAACAAAGAATAAGAATAAGAAAAACGAGTCTCCTCGATTGGTCGGTACATTCTCGAGGGTCTTCGAGGGACTTTGAAATCGTTTTACCTTGTGCGCCCTGAAGGAGCACCGCGGCGATTCCTAGGGGATTCCCCGAACCTGGGGCTTGCTTGTTCCCCGTCGCTGCTCCCAATACCCTGGAGAATACTGATGTGGCTGCAGGACTACTCGGTGGTGTGCCCTGAGAGCCGTAGCCTTTTTCGCAGAAGACGAGAACGAACAAAATCGAAAATGAAAAAATAAGACAGAAAAGAAACTAAATGAAAATAACTAAAAAATCAATAAAAGTTAGTAAACAGTAGGCGGCAGGCGCATACAAAAAAGGGTTTCGTAGTCTATTACATAACCACACTTCCCCCTCGCTTCACCTCCACCCCCCTCATTACCAAACTAGCTTACACTTATATCCCATAATTTCCCCTTACTTCCCATGATTTCCCCTTACTTTTCCTCATTTCCTCACACTTCCCATAATTTCCTCTTACTTCCCCTCATTTCCCCTTACTTCCCTTCACTAACCCTTTTTTATACGACGGACAGACAACCGACCGAAACCATAAGGGTTTCTGCCCGGGGCTACGAAACCCTAAAAATGGCATGTGTTTACTCAAAAGAGATCAACAAACATTTCCTTTTCTTTCATTAGATTCATGCAAGCGCACATAAAGGTAGAACAATATTTATATTTCTAGTTAAAATTACGTTTAATTCTTTTGACTGAATAAATATAAAGATTACAATTAAAATGTTGCTTATTAATTATATTGTAAATTAATAAAACGCACAATAGAAGCATCTCGATAGATGGAATTTAGAGCATTGTTTTATGAGAGAAAAGCAGTCACTGCGGAGAGACGAAGAAATGAATTTTTCCAGGAAATTGGAGTATTATGGATATTAAAGTGACAATTTTTCCAATTGAAGAAAAATAATTTTTTATTCGGAGAAAAGTTACAATATTTTTACTTCTTTGACCTTTTAAAATATTTTTACTGTTTCAAATGGTTTCTTTTGAAAAATATTTACATCTTTGGTTAAATATACTATTAATAAAATATTCTTTAAGAACAAAAACCTATAGTATTCATCAAAACATGAAAAGAAAATCTTGGAACTTAAATTTCGCGCCACAATTATCTCGAAACTAGGAAGCCATCTTTAGAACATAACTTCTGTAACAATAGGATTTACGTCACGATGTTGGTTCCAATGTAGCGCGAAATTTAAATTACAAGGTTTTCATTTTTAGCCTTAAAAGATACTAGCAGTATTTTGAATGAATAAGACTATATTAATCAAATTATAAATAGCATAGTAGCTTTTATTTGATTGTAAAATATGATTATAATTTAAATGCGTAAGGGTACAAAATAATTGAATTCAATTAGTAATTAACTGAACGAAATGTTTCGGCACATAATTGTGGCCTTCGTCAGAGGATTTATTGACCATGTGAAAAATTACATAATTTCTTGTTAGAAACGTAGTTTACAAATTGGATGTTCTTGTGTATAATGCGAAAAAACTTTTTTTATCCTTGGTTAATATTTATCCTTCGTTAATCTTTCTACGAAAATTATTTTAAAAATTTTTGTATTGGAAACATCATAAAATGTCTTTTTCAATTAAAAATTGTTTATATGACATAATTCCAATCATAATATTTATCCAAATTTAAAGTATGTTGGAAAACTGGTTTTATAATATATTTTATTGGGTGTAATAAGCTCAATACTAACCTTACAAGAAATGTGTTAAGTTTTTGGGCATTGTGAAATTATTTCTGTAAAAGCAGTAAAAATTCGATGTAACTGTCATATTAACTGAAGATAAGAAAAATGTTCTCATTATAAACAAAAAACATCTAATTTGTAAATTACGTTACTGACAAGAAATTATGTAATTTTTACAGATTCAATAAATCTACTGGCGAGGGCCACCATTATGTGCCAAAACTTTTCGTTCAATTATCAACTAATTAAATTCAATTATTTTGGACCATGAAGCCAAATCCATAAAAAACTATGTTACAATAAAAAATGAGGGTCAATTCTTTTCCTAAAAGAGATAATTTTAAGGAAAGCTTTAAAAAATTTTCATTGCAGCATCTGGATAGGCAACCAGCACTAATATAAGCAACAAGTTTTTATGGTTTACAACCATTTTTACTGGCATCCAAATGAAACTTCAGCTTTATTGGGAAACTAAAAAAATAATTAGAAACGTTATTAGACTCTTTATTTTCGCAATAGAGCTTGTTTCAGGTAATTTGGACATTATGCCTTCATAATTTCCCTTCCAGATCATCTACTCAAGTTATTGTTTGGTCGAATTAGTACCAATATATAGAAATAATAATTTGAATAAATTATTAAAAATTTCATGTCCAGTATTTTTATTTTAAGAAAAATAAAAATTCGTTAATGAAGAAAATTTCGTGAGAATGAACCTCAACACGTTCAAAAAATTGCTTCCCCAGATTTGTGGATATACTTTCATTAAATATAAGTCATGTATTGATAAATAAATACAAAAATTTTCAAAAAATCATATTTCAATATCCATATAAGTTATCAACATTCTTTTTCGAACTTTTATCATACCATTCCATCCTTTTCTTCCTAAAATGGGACAAAGTGCTGTAAAGTCATGTACAGAAAATAATTTGCAATTCAAATTTGCTCAGTTTCCCGAGGGCGCCGTGCAAGTCACAAGTTTGTGACACTTTAAGAAACTTAATAGCAACGCAAAACTTATAAATATTAAAATGTAAATGTATTTTTTGAATCATAAACAGTTATTTTTACATTTGAATTCATACGTGTAGTGATTTTGAAACCTCTGGAGTTTTAATAACAATTTTCTGTAATAAAAATACATTAATTCTTATTCGGATAAAATATACTAAACACATTTTGTTATTCTGATTGTTTGGAAACTAACTATCTGAAATCTAAACTAACTTTAATCATAAAAAAATTATTTTGAGTTTTAATTCATACTTCTCGTGATTTTAAACCATTTAGATTATAGACAGTTTACTGTAATACAAAAACCATTAATTTTTATTAGGATGAAAAACACTAAGCATACTTTATTATTTCACTTGTTCAAAAACTATATAACTAAAATCGGAACTAACTTGAATCATAAAAAATTAACTTCAAGTTTTAATTCATACTTGTAGTTATTTTAAACCATCTAGATCATTGATAACAATTTACTGTGATAAAAAGTACTTTAATTTTCAATAGGATTAAATGTAGTAAGCACTCTTAGGTATTCAACATGTTTAAAAAATAACTAAATGAAATCGAAACTAACTCATATAATAAAAAACTAATTTTAAATTTTAATTCATACTTTAGTGATTTTAAACCATCTGAAGAATTAACAACAATTTATGGTGATACAAAATGATATAATTTAGTATAAAACATACTGGATACACTTTTTTATTTTACTTTTTTCAAAACTAACTAACTAAAATCTAAACTAACTTAAATCATAAAAAACTAATTTTGAATCTTAATTCATGCTTTAATGCTTTTAAAGTATCTGAGATATGAACAACAATTTACTGTAACACAAAATACTTAAATTTTTATTAGGAAGAAAAACACTAAACACACTTTGTTATCTTACTTGTTGAAAAATTAAATCAATAAAATCTAAACTAACTTGAATCATAAAAAATTATTTTTAAATTTTAATTCATACTTTAGTGCTCTTGAAGAATCTGAGATATAAACAACAATTTACTGTAATAATAAATACATTAATTTATCAGGATAATATATATTACAGACGCTATGTCATTTCAATTATTAAAAATAAATTCACTATAATCTAAAATAACTTAAGACATAAAAAATTAATTTTAAATTTTAAGTCATACTTCAGTGGCGTTAAAACATCTGGATTATTGACAACAAAATATTGAAATAAGAAATACTGTAATTTTTGTTAGAATAAAATACATTGGACATACTTTGTTATTCTAATTGTTTAACAACTGACAAAACAAAATCTAAACTAGCTTTTATAATAAGGAACTAATTTTAAATTTCAATTCATATTTCAGTGATTTTAAACCATCTGGATTATTGACAACAATTTACTGTAACAAAAGTACTTTAATTTATATCAGAAAAAAATATACTAAACACACATTGTAATTTCACTTGTTTAACAACTAACAAACTAAAATCTGAACTAACTTGTATAATAAGAAACTAATTTTAAATTTCAGTTCATACTTTAGTGAGTTTAAACCACTTGGATTATTGACAACAATTTACTGTGACAAAATACTTTAATTTATATCAGAATGAAATATGCTGAACACATTTTGTTATTTTACTTGTTTGAAAACTAACTCAATGAGATCTAAGCTGAATTGAATCATAAAAAATGAATTTAAAATATCAACTCATACTTTAGTGATTTTAAACCATCTGGAGTATTAACAACAATTTACTGCAATACAAAATAATATAATTTTTATCAGGATAAAGTACACTAAACTCAAATTGTTATTTTACTTCTCAAAAAACGAACAAACTGAAATGTAAACTAACTTAAATCATAAAAAATTAATTTTGAATATTAAGTCATACTTTGGTGCTTTTTAGCAATCTGAGATATTGACAACAATTCACTGTAATACAGAATACTTACATTTTCATTAGAATAATATATACTGACTCAGTTTGTCATTTTAATTGTTTGAAATCAACGAACTAAAATCGGAAGTAATTTGAACCATAAAAAATTGATTCAAAATTTTAATTCATACTTTAGTGCTTTTAAACAGTCTGAGATATTTACAACAATCCACTGCAATAAAAAATACTTCAATTTTTTATTAGGATAAAATATACTCTCTTTCTTATTTTACTCGTTTAAAACCTAACTTTTAAACGATGAATGAAAACACGTGTTATTTTGGCAACCGAAACTCGAGTGGATGTTTCCTTTTCTCTGTAACATTATTACGCCTGCATTTGCAATGCGCGCAACAACTTATTTTGGTCGGATTTAAATAGATTGAAGTCAGCTTGTCTGGCCGTGGCCTATCTTTAATTATCAAGTGCATATCCCTTCTTGAAATAGGGAAGTCATTACTTTTTCTGCATAATTAGAAGAGTTTACAATTTTTCGTTTATTTCACTTACAATTTTCAAGTTGTTTTGACGTTCCTGCCGCTGCCATATTGAAACAAT
This sequence comes from Melikaiella ostensackeni, assembly GCA_032362435.1. NCBI lineage: Eukaryota > Metazoa > Arthropoda > Insecta > Hymenoptera > Cynipidae > Melikaiella > Melikaiella ostensackeni. The sequence goes on along the minus strand of JAUMHM010000085.1, from coordinate 5,331,778 downwards.
AAAATTGAAAGAAATTCGAAAGAATAATTACAAAAGAATGAGAGAAGTATGGTCACTGCACTAGTGAAATAGAACAAATTCACTTAATTATACTTCTTTATTTTTCGCGAAAAATATTTGTTTCACTCTCTTCACTCTCACTTTTCAAATTAAAGACACAAATCTATTTTGTGTGTTGGATTTCATTACTGAAAAATTCGCAGTCTCTCCATATTAAGACTTACACTTCAGAGAACTGGAATTCACTAGTTAGACTTTACACAATTTTTTTTTCTTCAATTTTTGAAATTCTTTCGGTAAAAGTGATTACACAGCTTGCGAGAAAAACCGCCGCGATCTGGACCCCAAGCGACGTACTAATGCCAGGGCGAACCAGGTATTTTCGTTGGCTGCTGATACAGAGCTTAGAAACATCGCAAGTTGATTCACTATTTTCTCCCTCCTTTCAGTAGCGTGATTGAAATCTTGGAATTTGATCCTAAAGGTAAAAATTAAATTCGGAACAAAGTGTTCCAAAAATATAAATAAATTCGTAACATTTTTGAACTTGTTTAATAATTAATGATCATTTTCTAATGAACATACATGAAGAACCAATAGGGCGGAGTGAAAATTCTGAAACTAATCGAATCGTTTGAGCTGGAGGAAAAAAATTTGTGAGTTGGCAACTGAGAAGAGTAAAAACAAAATTCAATCGGCTTATATGTTCCAGGTTTCGAAATGCTCTATGGAACTAAAAAAAGTATCAAAAAAGTATCTTTCTGAAGAAAAAAGTATCCTCAAAAATAAAAAAGGTCTTAAAAAAGTAGCATTTTTAAATCAGTCAAAAATTAGGTTTTCAAATAAAAAAGTAGTATGAAAAATACTTTACATTAAAGAAAAACGTATTTAAAAGGAATTTCTTTCATACTTTTCTACATGAGAATAACAGCATCGAAGACTGATTTGTTCTTAAATTTAATAAATTCCCTACTGAGAGTCCATTGGATGAATATTAATTTGTCAAAAATTATTTATCAATGGCGATCCGTTTTCGAAAAAATCGACTTTTAAACAAAAAATTTTCTCATATATTGAAATGTTCATTTATTAAATTCTCAAGTAAAATTATGCAAATATAACATTTTGCTCATAAAAGATGATTCTTCAACAAAATAAATGAATTTTCTAATGAAAAAGAAATTTTCAACTAAAATTATGAATTTTCAAACAAAAGCAATGAATTTTCAGCAAAAGAGTTCAATTTTCAACCAAGTAGTTGAATTTTCAACCAAAAAGATGAATTTTCAACAAAACAGTTAAACTTTCAACTAAAGAGATGGATTTTCATCCAAATAGGATGACTTTCAAACAGAACTGTCAAATTTTCATCAAAAAAATGAAATTCTCAACCAAAGAATACAATTTTTCAAGAAGAAATAAATTCTCAGACCAAAAAGACGAAATTTAACAAAAGAGTTGAAATTTCAACCAAAAAGATAAATTTTCAACTAAGAAGATTCATGTTCTACCAGAAAAGACGAATTTTCAACAAAATACATGAATTTGCAACCAAATAGTTCTATTCCTTCTGAAAAAAATGAATCTTCGAACCAAGTATTTGAATTTTCAACCCAAAAAACGAATTTTCAACAAAATAGTTGAATCCTCAACCAAAACAGATTAATTTTCAACCAAACTGTTAAATTCTTAACCAAAAAAGATGACTAGAAGAAATTTCTACCAAAAGACATGAAGTTTCAAACCAAAAAGACGAAGTTTAATAAAAGAGTTGAATTTTCAACCAAGAAAGATTTTTCAGTCAAGAAAGAAAAGCTGTTTCAACCGAATTGTTGTCGTGTCAAGCCAAAAAGACGAATTTTCTAAAAGTAGTGGAATTCTCAATGTTCATTTCCATCCAAATGGTTAAATTCCTACAAAAAAGTGTTCAATTTCCAGTCAAAAAGGATGAATTTTCAACAAAACGGTTTAACTTTTTCAACCAAGAAAGATTTTTCAGTCAAGAAAGAAAGGCTGTTTCAACCAAATTGTTGAAATTTCAAGCCAAAAGATGGATTTTCAAGGACGACTTTGAACAAATTTGTCAAATCTTCACCAAAATAATTAAATTCTCAACCAAAGAATATGATTTGAAAAAAAAATTAATTTTCAAACCAAATAGTTGAATTTTCAACCCAAAAAGACAAATTTCCATCAAAATAGTTGAATCCTCAACTAAAACATATTAATTTTCAACCGAGCAGTTGAATTTTCAACCAAAAACGATGATTGGAAGAAATTACCAAAAGAGATTAAATTTCAAATCAAAAAGACGCAATTTAATAAAAGAGTTGAATTTTCAACCAAGAAAGATTTTCTAGTCAAGAAAGAAAAGCAATTTCAACCAAACTGTTGAAGTTTCAAGCCGAAATAACGGATTTTCTACAAGGAATTATGGCTTATTTTTTGTATGTACTGTTTTTTTCTAGTAAACAGTAATAACAAATTATAAACTGGGAAATAATCTTTGTTTTATTTATAATTTTTTCAAAATGTAGAAACAACATGTTTTTTTTAATGAGATAAATGCACACTTTTTCAGAAAGGGTTTGATATGTCGACAAATAAAAACCACCAAAGAAACTAATGAAAAATGATAAACTAAATTATTTTGTTTAAGTAAGTACGACATATTTTAAATTCTCTCCATTGAGTAAATTAATGAAATAATGTTGATAAATTTAGAAGTATTCAAAAAAGAACTTCTATAATAAATTTTTAACGAAGTTTTTTCTGTTCGCTCTAAATTTGAGTCAGTGAAAAATAGGTGACTGATTTAAATAAGTAAGAAATTTCACTGATTCGGAGAGTGGGAGAAATATCCATTCGATGTCGAGCAGATGTAATTTAATTGGTTAGCTTTATAAACATGAAACTGCGTGTGTTATTTTATGACAACACTAATCCAAATTTAACTTTACTGCTCCTCAACGCATAATATAACCGTTTCGAAATAAAGCGGTTGATCATGATAATTCATCGCACATTTTCAAAAGATTTATGAAAGACTTTATCGATCTGGCGAAATTTCGCAAACGTTTTTTCCAGAAGACACAGATTTAACTATCCACTGGAAAAAAGAGATTCAAATTTTACAGATCCCTCATATAATAATTGATTGTTAAAAGAATAAAATCAGCAAGCACACTACCGTCGAAAATTACTAGCGCGAGCGGTACTAAGAATCACTGATGACTTTGAAACACGATAACTCGGCCTGAAGTAGAGCTAAACATGAAAAAAAAACGGTTAAAGAGCTTATAAAATTCTAGGTCGCATAATTTCTAGAGGAGACATTTTTTGACTCTTTAAAGAGAATGTATCATGTGAGAAGTTTTTTCTAAATTTAAGAATTTCTCGAATTTTATACGTCGTCTTTAACTTGTGTCATACTCGTATCCTTGGCCAGTTAGGATAAAAATAAAAAATTTACAGGATGCAAACTGTCAAATCTTCTATTAATTTTAAGCCAACTGAACTTCACAAATTTTCACGGATGCCCAAAATATGACTAAAAATGTCCAAGAATATTTGAGCCGAGTTTTAATCGGCGATCGCTGAGAATTTCTCGGATTTTGCACTTCAACTTCAATTTGTGCTGACTTAGGAGGGTTGCATGAAAATCTGGAATATGCAGTATGGAATTTTTGAAATCTTATCTTAAATTTAAACCAATAACACTTAAAAAAAACCTTCATGGGTTTTTAAGATATAACTGAAAATGTCCTAGCATGTCTGCGTCGAGTTTCAGTCGGCGATCGCCGAGAATATCTTGGATTTTGTACTTCAAATTCAATTTGTGCTATGACTGAGGAGAGTTGCGCGCAGAGTCTGTAATTCACGTTACGTAATCTTTGAAAACTTGTCTTAGATTTAAGTCAATGAAACTCCAAAAATCTCCACGGGTTCTTAAAATATGATTAAAAATATCCAAGCATGTCTGCGTCGAGTTTCAGTCGGCGATGGTCGAGAATTTCTTGGATTTTGTACCTTAATTTCAACTCGTGCTATGATTCGAGAGAGTTGCGCGAAAAATCTGTTATTCACAGTACGTAATCTTTGAAAACTTGTCTTAAGTTTAAACCACTGAAACTTCGAAAATTTTTACGGGTTCTCAAGATATAACTAAAAATGTCTTAGCATGTCTGCGTCGAGTTTCAGTCGGTGATCGCCGAGAATTTCTTGGATTTTGTACTTCAACTTCTATTTGTGCTATGACACAGGAGAGTTGCGCGCAGAATCTGTGATTCACATTACGTAATCTTTGAAAACTTATCTTAGATTTAAGTCAATGAAACTTCAAAAATCTCCACGGGTTCTTAAGATATGACTAAAAATATCCAAGCATGTCTGCGTCGAGTTTCAGTCGGTGATCGCCGAGAATTTCTCGGATTTTGTACTTTAGCTTCAACTCGAGCTATGACTCAAAAGATTTGCGCAAAAAATCTGGTATTTACAGTACGTAATCATTGAAATCTTATTTTAGATTTGAGTCCATAAAACTCCAAAAATCTTCATGGGTTCTTAAGATATGACTATAAATATCCAAGCATGTCTGTGTGGAGTTTCAGTCGGCGATCACCGCGATCACTGCGATCGAAAGTCGACGCACACACGCTTGGAAATTTTTGTTCATATCTCAGGAACCCGTGAAGATATTCACAGATTCTTGAACTTCTATTAAAAAAATATTTCAAAGATCACATCCTGTAAATTTCAGATTATTGAGACAACTTTTCTAGGTCATGACACAAGTTGAAAATAAGGTACAAAATTCGAGAAATCCTGAATTTTGTTAATAAGCCTCTCACGGGATATATCCTCTTCAAAAAGTAAAAAAAAATTCCTCTAAGAGTCATTCGACTCGGATTTTCATAAGCTTCGTAAATGTTTTTTAACCAAGTTTCTAACTTTATTTCCGGCTGAGTAATCATATCTCAAAATCATCAATTATTTTTAGTGCCACTCGCGCTAGCCGTGTAGATAATTTCCAACGGTAGTGTATAACTGATAAATTTTGTATTATATAGGTTGTAATTATAAATATAGACATAAACTGGTTTAAAACTCACGTCTTTAACCTTTTTATAAATGAGAAAAAGAGTGTAGAAAAAAAGTTCCTAAAATACACTTTCATTTCTTGGAGAAGGTCAAATAAATATTTTTTATATTTTCATACAGGATTATTGCTGCAATTATGTGGTGGTTAATTGTATTTTCAAGGAAAATAATTAGTCGAATAGGTTAATTCACATTTATGCGAAGGAGGTGGAAGACAGTCAATGGTTTCGTATCTTTTGTTATACTTGTCTTTTCCTAATTATCTAAGCCGAATGTTTCCGGTCGAAGCTAGACCAAACCTCGAAGTGACTACTTTTGCATACTTTTTTTCTCATTTTTTTTTCTTTCAATTTTTAAATGAAAAATATTTATTTCGTTTCGAAAGAGCAGTCTGAGCTTCGAGCGTTCTAAATAGCGATCGAGAAAATAAACGGTTTAAAAAGCTCAGTAGCAAACGCTGAAACACGCATTTAATTTTTATTAGAGATTTTGTACTTTCGGTGTGATTTTTATTCCTAAATGTGCACAGTATTGAAATTTAAACCAACGAAAAGTTTTGTTTGCTCAAAAACTTCTTAGAATCAACTTAAATTTAGAAGATCCTTCAAAATTCAAGGTTTTCAGAGGTTTAAAAAATTAGTTTGTTTTAGAATCTCTACAAGCTGTCTGATCAAAAATTTTCCGAATCATTAATTTCTTTCTGTTTAAAAATAAGAAATTCCTTTCATTAGGTATAGGAATTGGAAACTAAGAATTTTGAAAGCAAGAAGGAAATTGGAAGTTGTCCAATTTTATAGATATCAAGTTGGGAAGGTTTTCATATTTATTAGTTTGTATATTTTTAAAATTTTAAATTAAAAGCCTCAAGTTCTGGAGACTTTTGAAATCAATAGGTTTCTGAAACTTCGAAATTCCTAATTTTTAAAAGAAGAATACAATATATCAATATGTTAAAATATTTATTGTTTTAAAAAGCTTTGGTTCCACTCAAGAGCTGCCAGATTCAAAAGCTAATAATATGAGTTCTCCAAATTTAAAGATTTTTTAATTTTCAATAAAAAGTTTCGAAACTTTAGAACCGAGAAGCTTTTCAAAAGAATTTCTAATTTAAATAATTTTGGAGGGCACCATTATTTCCGATTTTTTAAAAATAGTAAAACACACTTTTATTTCAAAAGCGTCTCTTTAGTCCGTAACAAATTTGAATTAATTCGAATGTTTTAAGAATTTCTTATCGCATGAATTTGAACGTTATCCGAAATTAAAACAAAATTGTACTTTGCCTAGAATCTAAAAAATCTAAACTTTTTTCTGAAGATTGTGCGAAGTGACGATTCTTGTTTGTTGTTTACTGTAAACTGGGGCTAAGCAGCGCATGTGGGGGAAAGCCGCGCACCCTTGATTCTGTATTTCTGAATGCGATATATGCTTCTTCTAGGCAAAAAAGGTAAGGTTTGCAACTAACAATTGTATAACTTCGATTGAAAAACATAGAAAAAGCAATATCGTGTTTTTAATACAGAATTGAGAGTACGCCGCTATCCCCACATATGCGCCGCTTGGCCCCGGCTTACGGTGATTAAAAATTGTAATTTTTGGTAAACATTTATTATTATTTTTGTTTATGAAGGACACTAAATGTTTCAGCGTTTCTCGGGAAAAGGAATGCAACAAAACGAAAACTTGATTCACAAAGGAAGCCAAACGACGTAATGTACTATGTGTTAGATCTAAATAGAATTTTATAGTAACAACATTGAATTTTTTTTGGTGAAGTTACCTTCGGGTTCTTTGGCAATGACCGTGCTGCTCCGATCGACGCCGGTTTTCTTATCCTCTGTACAACATATACACATATACATCACGTACAGATAAACGACATCTTATACGTTTGGCTAGCGCCTATATTTATTAACTTATGTATACATAAAGAATATGAGTTGGTATAAACACGCTATGCCTCCTATACAATGCAATACTCGTATGCACCGCCGAATGGATAATCATTATTAGGAATAACGTAAACTGGAGCTAAGCGACGTACATATGGGGGAAAGCGGCGCACCATCAATTCTTCATCAAAAAATGCGATATTGCTTCTTCTAGGTTTTTTAATTAAAGTTTTACAAATGTAAGTTGCTAGCCTTTGTATTTCTTGCCTAAACGAAGCAAATAACGCACTCAGAAATGCAGAATTAAGGGTGCGCCGTTTTTCCCCACATGCGCCGCTTAACCCTAGTTTACGGTACTAAATTTATGTAAAGAATTAATCCAATTTGATGAATAGTTAAAACAAGATAAGTGTAAATAAAATAAATTGAAAATCAATTATTTTACGTATATTTGCGCTTTGAATGAATAATTATCCACTTTAGGTTGCATTATTCACTGTAGGGAGGTTTCCCGTATACTATATTATGTAAATGTACAAGAATATGTAAGAGAAACTCTACGCTTTTGTCATGAAAAGGAGGACGAAAATTCGCGAAATAAGTTTTCCTTACACGTTTACTGTTTTCCTTCATAGCTCAAACGTCTAGCCAGGGAAAAACAATTTTCTGAGGCTGCCAAGAGGGCACATTCTCAATATGCCCCGAAAATGACCCCTTCCAAAATTGCAATTTAATTCATTGATAACGAGAATTCTTCGACTCTCTTCTCTTTTGTGTAAGATTCAAAGATGACAGTTTTCTCCATAGTAATCGATTTTTATATTGTTTTTATTTATTGATTTTAAGTTGCAACTTCGTTCAAAATGACAAAAGTATGTACACGTGATCGAATCCATTTTAAGCCAGGCAATCTCTCAGCGACGAAATGTGTTGTTTTTCAGGGAAAATTAGGCAATACGTATTTTTCCGATTTGAGAAGAAAAAATCCACGAAGTTGCGAGTATTTGAATTTTGACGTCCATTTTTCAAGAAAACACCAATTTTTTTTTTCAAATTCTATAGTTTTTGATCTATTCTTCTTTCCGGATCCTGGGGAGTTTTACCGCCTTATTTTAAAAATCCGTCGGAAAATTTGAGAAAAGTACAAAATCAATAAAGCGGCGACAATTTGTTTGAAAATATAAAAAGTCGATTTCCGCAAATAAATCAACACTTACATGCTTTGCCAATTTTCCGTTTAATTTGGCCTTCTATAACGAAAATATCCTGTAAGTTTTATGTGGCCGCTAAAATGCGAAAAAACAATTTCTTGGCTTTTTGACGGTTAGTAACAATTTTTCTCAGTCATGGAAATTGAAAAATTGAATTTTCTAAAGCTAAAAATTTTTGAATTTAAAGTAAGCAAAACTGAACTACAAATTACATCAGTCAAGGCGAAGCTTTTCTGAAATCGAAACATTTCAAATAAAAAATTTCCTCTTGCGATTCAGAAAGAAAATTAAAGACCAAAATTCCCTTTTTTCTAACTCAATAAAAATGTTAAAAATTAAAAATTGTTCCTCTTCCAGCTAGAAAAATAAACATTATTCCCTTACATATTAAGAAAAATGTAACAAAAACAGAACTTGCCCTCTGTCAACTCGATAAAAATGTTAAAAACGAAAAAATTGCAATTCGGGAAAAAAATGAAAAGTAAAATTTCCTTCTTTTCGGCAGTGAAAACATTAAAAATAAAAAAGGTCCCTCTTCCAATATTAAAGAAAAGATAATAAAAAACTCCTTCCGATTCAGAAAAAAAAATTTTCTCCCTTTTTACTCAACAAAAGCTGGAGAATTTTAAATTGTGAACCTTCCAAATTCAACCACATATTCCAAGGAGAATTCAAATTGACATTTTAAATATTAGAAACTTCCTAAGTTGAAGGATTCTAAACTTCGTTTAAAACTAATCAGTTTTTAAATTAGAATTGTAAAATTTAAACCTTTTTCATCGTGGAATCCTTTAAAGTTGAATTATTTCACTTCGAATCATTTAAAATTAATAACTGTCAAATTGTGATTTATACTTTCCAAAATTCGACAATTTCTCAAGCATTCAAGACTGTAGTTGAACATTTTTTAATTTCAAAATGAACGATTATAAATGAAGATTGAAAAACGAAAATTCTTCAAAGTTATATTTAAAGTTATTAGAAATGTTTATTTACCAAATTTTTTTTTATTTTTGCTGAAAAAATGAATTTACTGTCATTCCCTGGATTTTCTTGGTTTTAAAAAATGCCCGGTCACTTCTCGGTTTTCTAGTCCAGCGGCTACACTGAATCATTTTTTTTTTGTAAAAATATATGCAAATAGATTAATTTCCTTGTTTGCCCCACTTATTCTTGTTTTTTATGATGAATAAAAGACATTTAAATAAAAATTGCAACTAGAATTAAAAAAAGCTATGATTCCATAGTATTATCTAGAAAACTTCTACGGAAGATGTCTCTTGCTCTTTTGTGATTTCTTGCATCATTTACGAAAAAAATTCGAAAATCATATTTTCATAAAAAAAATCTCTCAAGCCCAAAAATGGTTTAGCCCGCATGAACCTGACAGGATGCCATCCTAGTATTAGTAGAGATTTGAAAAAAATATTGCAAAAAATAAGAGAGTTTTTCCGAAAAGGTTTTGCGGAAAATCTTCTGTATTTTTTTTCTAAATTTTGAAAACATGAAAAGAAGATTTTCTGGAAACCCCTACCTTTTTTATTTTTCGCAGTTTTTTTTCAAAGTTTCTGCTTATATAACGAAGGCATACTATCAGCTTTATGCGGGCTGAAACATTTTTCAAGCAAGAGGCATTTTTTTTAGAAGTTTTCTATAAGTGCAAACTTTTTCTTTCAAATTTTTTTACTACTCGTATTTCGTTGTTTCCGAGAAAAATGCGAAAATTCGATTTTATGAAAAAAAATTCTCCTGGCCATTTTGTTAATTCCGAACTTTTTCTAAATTTTTCAACGGATTTAGGAAAAAGGCGGTCAAACTCACCAAGATCCAAAAAGAAAATTGGAATATCTGAAATTAGATTTGAAAAATACATAATTTCAAAGACATTTTTTCTAAATATGCCTCAAAATTTAAATACTCGTAACTTTGTGGAATTTTTTGTTCTCAAGTCGGGAAATATGTGCCACCTAATTTCCTTCAAAAAACCACATTTTTCGTCGCTGAGAGATTCTGCGACTCGGTGGGCGTCTAATTTGAAATGGATCCGATCATTCCACTTATGAACTTTAACATTTGGACCATTGACTCTGAAAGGTTTCAAGTGCAAGAATAATTTGTTCCAGTTCTCTTTTCATTTTTTCATCCTGTTATTTATTTCTCGACTCGTAAATAAATTATGCAGAAATTCAAATAACACTTGTACCTCCTTTTCAGACAGTCTCTTTGCTATTCAATGTAGCATTTGCACGCGACCTTTCGAAATATTACATTTCCCTTTTTCGATCAGTATTCTGAAAATTGCTTTCTCTATTTGACGAAGACTTAGTCGTTTTTTGTGTAATGTCAATGGAATAGTCTTTCAGAAGTCGCGGCTCATGCATTTTCTATTTACGTGCAGTGCAAGTGCAAGCTGGCACGCCGTTCTTACATTAAATTCGAGTAAAAATGGCATTTTACCATTCATTCCATGAAGAAATATTTGTTTAGATTAATTATTAGGTATTTCGCTTAGGTGTAATAGTAAATATACATCACTTTTGAATTTATAATAAGCTTAATTTAAATTTCGCGCCACAGTCCAAACAATTGTAATGTGAGAATGTTGGTATCAGTGTGGGGCGACATTTGAATTGCAAGCTATTTCTTTTTTAATTTGAAACGTTACGATTTCCAAGGATTAAAATCTTCCTTTATAATCAACAAACTTAATTAATTTGATAGCAATTTTTACTCGAATTTTCTGCAAAAGCAGGACGCATGCGCTAAGAGCTATGGATCTTTAATTCGTTATCGAAGAAGGAGGAAAACGGAAAAAAGAAAAAGGAAACACGTAAAGTAACACAAACAGGTTCAAGCACATTGGAAATACATTCCTTTTATGTACGTGTATTTGAAATACGTTTCTCCTCTATTTTTCTTGGTCTCAAAATACGGAAATTGATTTCAGAATCTTCTTGTTCATCAACTGGTCCTGACTGAACAAGTAAACAATAAAAATGATATAATAAATACTGGAGGGTTATTTTCCTTGTGACTCTCAGAACTTGAATTCTAAAGGAAACAGAATGAAACTTTCATTTATTTTATTTTTTTAAATTTGGGATATACTAAAAGTTAGTAATAAATTTCTTATACAAAGGGTTCTAATTCCAGGTCTTGTTGGAATAAATTGAAAAAATTTCCCCTTCTTCTTTCTTACCTAACTTAGAGCGTAAACCTTACTTTACCTTTCTTCTTTCAGAACCATTTTAGTTTCCTTCTTTCATCAAGTCTTTTTGTAACTTTAATAATTTCTTAGCTTGTCTTTTCATTGTTTGATTTATATAAATTTACAAATATTATTGGACCAAAGAATGCCTTATAAGTTGGATAAGGTAGTACCTTTGACATTCATTTAAAAACATTATACGATTTGAAATCAAGAAAAAAAATCTTGGAATTTAAATTTCGCATCGAAAATTTCGAAACGAGGGAACCACCAGTTGAAAATAACCTCTGAAAGAATGTAATCACTTCAAGATATTGGTATCAAAAGAGTGCGAAATTCAAATAACAAAATTTTTTTTAACAATAAATGCATTTTGATAGAATTTTGTTTAAGCTTTCTGTTGCCAATTAACTTGCATATGTGTATATAAGTTATAAAAGCTACTAATATTTTTTTTGCGACAAGAAAATAAATTCCGAAGACAAAACAGTAAATTGTTCTATCCTTGCAACAAATCACTAAAAAAAATAGCTTCTCTTAAAAATTGTTTTGTATTTCAAATATATGGTTGGTAAATTGTGAGATGCGTGCAAAAAGTGAGAGTGTCGTTGGTGAGGCGAGTATGTATCGACAAAGACATATGACATTCACAGGATCAAAAACAGAATGGTGTTCATAAATCCATAACACCAGACTATGCGTAGGTTGGGACAATGGCAAAATAGTGACAGACAAGAATATACCCTGGGTAAGAAGGGCGTGTTGAGGAATTTGATATATGGGTACAATAACGTATTTAGAATCGTTCATTCCTCTGAAGTGAAATAAAAAGGTTAAAAAGGCTTCCGCAATCCATTTTTCGCGTTTCCTCCTGGCACCAATGCACCGTGCCATTGTTCCACGATCAGAATAAGATCACTGGATTTCAAGGGACAGAGAGAGAGTTTTTTGTACAGAAAAGAGTGAAGTTTTTTTTTCTATTATTTTCGCTCTCTGAACTTCTTTTTAGGGTTTCGTAGTCTCGGGCAGAAACCCTTATGGTTTTGGTTGGGTGTCCATCCGTCTTATAAAAAAGAGGAAGTGAGGGGAAATGAGGGGAAGTGAGGGGGAAATGAAGGGAAGCGAAAGAGAAGTGAAGCAAATGGGGGTAAGTGAAGAGAGGAGGTGAGGGGAAGTTAGGGAGGGGTGAACGAAATGAGGGGAAATGAGGTGAAATGTGGAGAAGGAAGGGTGAGGCTAGTGAGGGAAGGGTGGGGAAATAAGAGGAAGTGCGGGAAGATGAGGGGAGAGATTTGAACACCTTTATTAACGGCTCAATAGGCCCACGAAACCCTTTTTTATAAGCGCATGTCGCCTATTTTCAATCATTTTTAGGGCTTCGTCGCCCCGGGTAGAAACTCTTATGGTTCCGGTCGAGTATCCATCCGTTGTATAAAGAAGGGGAAGTGAGAAGGAAGTGAAGACAAATGAGGGGAAGTGAAGAGAGGAGGTGAGGGAACGAGGTGAGGGGATTAAGGAGAAATGGGGAGAAGGAAAGGGAGGGGTAGT
>JAUMHM010000085.1:5269483-5306773 GCA_032362435.1 Melikaiella ostensackeni | reverse complement strand
AAATTACCTAGAACTGACGTGTGCAACACTGGCTATAAAAAGGAGACAGAAGGAGAGGCAAACGAAGCAGTAATGTTTGCTTCACTTTAAATTACCTAGAACTGACGTGTGCAATACTGGCTATAAAAAGAAGACAGAAGGAGAGGCAAACGAAGCAGTAACGTTGGCTTCACTTTTAAATTACCTAGAACTGACGTGTGCAACACTTGCTATAAAAACGAGACAGAAGGAGAGGCAAACGAATCAGTAATGTTGGCTTTACTTTAAATTACCTAGAACTGACGTGTGCAACACTGGCTATAAAAAGGAGACAGAAGGAGAGGCAAACGAAGCAGTAATGTTGGCTTCACTTTTAAATTACCTAGAACTGACGTGTGCAACACTTGCTATAAAAGCGAGACAGAAGGAGAGGCAAACGAAGCAGTAATGTTTGCTTCACTTCAAATTACCTAGAACTGACGTGTGCAACACTGGCTATAAAAAGGAGATAGAAGGAGAGGCAAACGAAGCAGTAATGTTGGCTTCACTTTTGAATTACCTAGAACTGACGTGTGCAACACTTGCTATAAAAACGAGACAGAAGGAGAAGAATTTTTCGAAAAGTATTTTCTAAGAGTGAGAACTCAGCGTCCAGGTGCCGAAGAAATTGGAGAGGCTGACGTGAATGATTAAAAGTAGTTTTTAATGAAGTATTATTTTAATAATTTTAAGTTCAGAATGTCTGATAAATGAATTATTTCAATGATAATATCTTAAGTAGTATTTTGGTGTTCGGCTTGACCTTCACATCGTCCGCTGCAACACGTTCGTAGCCGAGGAGGCACGTGCATAGAGCAGCGTCAAAATTGCCGCTTACAATTTAAAACATTCATTATTTATTAAACATTAATCCGATTGAGCTAAAACTCTCCAGAAAAATTCTTTGAACTTCAGTCAACAACTTTCTCACTAGAAGTTTCCCGTTGCTTGAAATTCGCTCGACAAATAAAGCGCTTGAAGGTAGAAATTCATGATTTTTGCAAAGTCTCAAAAAAAATCAGGAACCTTTTTGTTTATTGAAATATTTACGTTTTTCTGTCTTGAATGGTTTCAGAAGACTTGAACACGTAATCTAGTATTAATAAAATTAAATAATTCTAAAAATTGGCTAAGTTATAGCAAGTTGAATTGTAAAAAGATTGAAATTTTCTATTTTAGAAAAATCTACTTTTTACCAATTACTTCAAAAAATAGAAAACCTAAAAATTCTCCGAAAGGAAAAAACCCTTGAAATTTTCCACAAGTATCAGTCCTCAAATTTAAAATTCGAACGATTTTTAAAACTGACTTTCAGGACAATACTTCTTAGGCTGAATCCGCGCGTATCCCCTTTTGATCGCGAGAGGTTCATTTATATTAATTTGCCATTCAAGTTTAGTTTTGAAATGTTTGAAACTGAAATAGGCTCGTCACTGGGTTGTGAGCATTTTGTGTGCATTGTGCAGTAAAATATTATTGTCATTGTTTGTGTTTATTTCATGTTATAATATCATCCCGAATATAATAAAATATATTATTATAACTGTTAGTGTTTTTCTGTATAACTCACAACTTTTTTTCTATTTTCAGATTTTGTATGATTGTTGATCAGTGTGTAATAGGGTGGCGCTTGGAAAATGAAAGTTCAGTTTTCAAAAACGGTGGTCCTCCGAGTTTTTTCTCTTGCTGAAAGAAAAGAAAAAAGTTCAAGAAAAGAACTCACTGGAATTTTTTCAGAATAAAAAAAAGTTTTAGTAGTGTCAGAAAGTTTTTTAAGCTTTGGAAATTTTTTAATATTTTTCTACTGGTGCAAAAATTGTAGAAAATTTTTGCTGTGTACTTTTCTAGATAGCAAGTAAGAATATAAAATTAAAATTTTTTGAAAAAATTCCCACTAAATATAGGAATTCTTTTTTAATGAAGAAAAAATGACTTTTTAAGATACGGCTACATTAACATTTATTTTTAAAAACTTCAAAAATGTTTTACCTAAAACTTGCTATTGTTACCCTATTATTGTTTAAATATTGTAAATAGTCTTTGACATCTAATGATTTTATATTAACCTTATCAATTTGAGACGAAAACACAAATATAACATAACACAAAATTGTTTAAGATTGTAAATTTTTTTTTGAACCTACTTTTTTTAAATAAGCGATTTCTTGTAAAAAATGTTGATATAAAAAAAATTGTTTTGAAACTGTAAATTTCCTTCGAAATCCAATTATTTTTTATTAAGTGAACCAATTTCTGATATAAAATGCCAACAAAACCAAAAATTCTACAAAAATTGTGAATTTAATAACTTTGAAATATAACTTTGATATAACCTGAGACTGTTTGAAATATAATGATTTTCATTTTGAATTACCAACTTTTTGTTCAAAACGCTAACAAAACCAAAAAGCGTAAATTGTTGAAAAATTTTTAATCTTTGAAATCTAATAATTTTTTATTAAAAATACTAATTTCCGGTATAAAACACCAGCGTTACCTAAAAAAATGAGAATTGGGTACCTTGATGATGATTTTTAATTGAAAAATGCTATTTTCCGTGAAAAAAAACTAACACAACCTAAAATTTTAAGAAATTATAAGTCTTTCTCGAAACTTTGTGATTCGCATAAGGCTTTCTACGATTTTTCTTACGAATAGGAATTATTTGTATATTTAATTTTTAAAATTCCATAAATATATGAAGCAACTTAAAGTAATGAAAATCCAATCAGTTTTTTCAGAACAATGATTGCTAGATTCTTGAGACATATCATTACAACACTTTTTTTGAATAAGAATACGTTTCGGGTAAAATATTTAACTTTTTAGAAATCAATGTTAATCTAACTGGATCCAAAAAAGTCGTTTTTTCTTCAGTAAATTATTAAAATAATTAACTAGAACTAATTAATTACGACTAATTATGCTAATTAAAATACGACACAAAAATCATTTTTATATCATTTATGCACGTGTAGAATAAATTTCGAAAGTTTCAAGAACTATTCGGTACCATGAGAACTTTCTTAGAAAATTTCAAGAAATTCCAGTGAGTCTCTGTCACTAAGGGGAAAAAATTGGAGGGGTGCTGTTTTGGAAGATAAATTTTTAATTTCTAAGCGCCACCGTAATGTGTGAGAGGCGCATAAATATTCCCCAAGTTCTACTGTCCTAATGTTGATTTTGCCGAAATTCTTGTAATTTTTTTTCCAAATTGCAATTTGCAACTTAAAGAGTGTTGATCATCCTCTGATTTTTTTTTCAACTTGAACAAAATTTGAGAGTAACAAAACACCCAAAATAAAATAATAAAAATGACAGAAATGATCAGTTAAAAAGTTGTGCTATCATAACATTCACTGAACGGCCTCTAAATATTTTTTTGAAAATCTAAAATAAATATGAGATCATTTTATCACCAAAGGAATGAAATTTCCGAGTTAAGATTTTAGTAAATCCCAAAAAAAAATATTTCATCAGGCACTCTAATATTCATGCGCCCCTTATTGTGAGGAAATTCCAGCATAATTCACTTTGATTGTTCTGAGAAATTGCTTCCTATTTCCAAGAATAATTGTAATGATGACAGTAATTAATCTTTTAGTAGTCTAGAAACAAATAAAATTATTGTACCACGTGCATGAAAATATATTTAAATTTCTTAAAGTGCAACTAACAGGAAGAGGTAGCGAGATGCGGGATGCCGATTCGACTGGGGTCTTACAGCATTAGAGTGCATCAAAATCCATTCGATATGTATTTTTTCTTTCCATTCAATGGACTTTAGTTTCCGAGATAATGAGGTTTGAGTATTTACGTTTGAGCGCACATTGTGCGTGGACCGCTCGACTCGCCATGGCCGAGTGTGGACCGCTCCACTCGCCACTACCGAGCGTGAACCGCTCGACTTGCTATTATCGAGCGCGGGCCGTGCTCAGAAGCCTAAATACTCAAACCTAGATATCTCGGAAAATGTGTCCCATTAAATCGAAAAAAAATATGTGCCTAATGGATTTTGATTTACTTTCATCCTGTAAAGCTTCCGTCTAATCGGCTTCCCGCATCTTGCGACCTCTCCTTGCAAGTCTTTTGTGAAGATATTTTCATGTTTAAAATGAACTATTTTTTGAGGTCACACTAGTGAAGAGATTTCAAGTGCGTGTTGAGTGAGCTCGTAAGTGTGAAATGTGACGTGCATTGATGAGTGTATAAAAATATTAACTGTCATCTTGGATGTTTCAAATAGGTCTTGAGACGTGAGTAACGTGTTATTGTTCGTCAAATCAAACTACTGGGAACGAGATCAAAACACAATAGCAAAAGCTTCCAACTGGAACTAATATATTTACTCCAAATGTCAAAAAAGTCGTTTGAAAAATGTGGAAAAATTTCACTATTCCATTTTTAATCTTTTAAAAAGATCAGCGAAAAAATAGTTCATCATATACGATTGAAAACAAAGATTTTTAACATCTGCATAGAAAAGAATTAGCATTGATTGCAAAAGTTCCACAATTTTCATACTGCTTTTTTTAGAGAAAGTGGATAAATTCAGAGACGAGGGTTTCGTCTTTAGTGAAAAATTTCTGATTTGTTAGTAAGTTGAGAAAAACAAACATTCAGAATATACGTTAGCAGATCCCTCTATACTTAGAAGAAAGATTCTTTGATTCAAAAAAAAAAAAATTCATTAGCCCTCAGTCGAAGAGATGGATTTTTGTTCCAATGAATATTTTTCTTTAATTTAGAATGATTTTTTTTCATTTCAAATTCATTCTTGGTTCAATGAAGAAAATTGTGTTAAAGAAACGGTTTCTTTAATGTACAACAAATATTTTCCTGAGTGAATGTTTGCCAAATTTTTTTCCATACCTCGTTGCAAAAGTAGGTTGTTTTGAAAAGGTCTTTAGAAAATGTGTCTTAAGGGTTTTTTTCTCTGTTAATGTAGACTCAGGGAGTATTTATAACTTGTTTCTAGCAATACGAGACAAGGGTGCATTTGATCTCTCGTAGAAGAGAGGATTAAATAATAATGCGAGTCATTAGATGAGCAGGCTGCGTTCTAATGTGAAATTCCTACCTTACCGACATCGAGACCTTTCGACAGCTCAAGTGGTTCGTATCTGTGCTATGTTTCCAGAATGTTGTGGACGATGTCATAGAATTACACTGCGCAATTTGGTGAAAAAAATTTTGCGTAAAAAAACTTCAAGGTTATTTATGATTTTGAAAACGTCATTGAGAACATTCTAGAAGCTGAGCACGGACACGAACCACTTCAGCTGAGGAAAGTCTCCGGGTTGGTAAGGTAGGGCCTTTGAATTACAACGCAGTCTGTCCATCTACTCGAGTCAACTTTCTAAAAAGAGAGTTACTTACTCTACAAAGGCGGATTTAGGAAATCCAGTCTACTTGAAATAAGAGACTATTGAATACACACGACAGAGAAGGTTACAACATTTATCTCTTCAACCAGAAAAAAATGTATTGAATGTGTGGAGGGGTAGTCTGACTTCAATTTTTTTATGTAGGGTATAGAAATATGTTTTAAGATACTACCCCATTTTTTAGAACACTATTTTTTGTTCATCTTTCATTTTACTTTAGTCATTTTCTCGAAAACTGCTTTGGAAAACTCGACATATTTTTTAATGTTTAAAGTTGAAAATCCTATTTGTATAAATATAACTTTCGTCCATTTTTTCCCGGAATTCTAAAATACTAGTGTGTCTTATTTTTGAAAAAAAACGCAGGTATAGAAGGCGCTTTGCAATTTTTGGTACAAGGAAAGCATAGAGGAAAAATAAAAAATAAATGTTTTTCCTACCTTTTACGTCATCATCTTCAAGCGTCGTACTGCTATCGGTTGACTCCTTGACTTGAGAGCCGTCACCCTTCTTCGTGATGATACTTCGACCTGAAGTATGCAAAGTGTCTTAGTAAATAATAGACAAAAAATAATACTCAGCATTCAGCCGAGAATAAAACATAAATGATAAATAGATTAATTATACAACGATTAATTATAAAACGATACGAATGCCACTTCATGAAACACTGAAATACGTAGTGTAAGCTTCCTTGGTCTCAAAAACGCTTTTCTGTTTTAATTTTCCACAATTTTCAATTTTAATAACAATAGTTTTTTGGATTGACAGAAATGCGGAAACCAATGAAGTGAATCAGACGATAATTTATTAGAGTTCTCGCTTGAAAAAAATGCACGATTGGTGATTAAGTTTTCGAACAATTTATTTAAATTTAACTGATTTCGAAATACAAAATTCTATATTTCAGTATCAATCGATTCAGTCCTTTATTTAAATCTATACTTTTATAAATATTTAAAATAATTTCGCTTTTATAAAATAACATATCTTCAACTAATGCGTGCGTTTCTTTCTGCAAATGTACGAAATACATCAAATTGTGTATTATGTTTTGTACAACATTACATACGTTCGATTCGAGATTGATGTGAAATTTTTTTTAGTGTTTTGTTTCCATTGTATACAGAAGTCGCATAACAATTAGTTTTCTCATTTATTATTTTATTATTAGACTTTTGTAATTTCAAATAAGAAAAAAAATCTCTATTTATAAAGTTCCAATTTTGAATTATTTATTTCGAACAAAATATTTTTCACTGAAAATTGTAATTATTAATAATTTAATTTTTGATTCATGACACATGAAAAAATATTTTCTTGTCTAATGTATATAATGAAAGCATTTCATGTACACGTAACACTGATTCGAACGCCACGAAATGGTCGTACCACAAACCACAGTAGTATTAATCCGTGTTTGGTTAGACGGATCCATTTCCTTGAGTTTTTTGCGCTCTAATTACCGATCTGTGACACCCAAGCCAAGAAAATTGATATACTCAATTTATGACGATTGAGAAACAATAAGTTTTTACTAAAAGGTAATTATTTCAAAAAATTCTATTAATTATAAGAGATCACGGTGGTTTTTCAAATTTAAATCCCACCTCCATTTTTTACCTACACGTCACGTTTTGAAGATTTTTTAATTCAGCAATTTTTTTCCCCCTACAAATTGTTGCTTAATGCTCAAGCTAACGAGAAAATAAGTCTCTCGTTGGATTCAGAATTAACCAAAATTAGGGTTACCACAAAAACCCAATTTCGAAATTCCCTGACATTCACTGACTTTTCCCTGACTAATTTTCATTCTCCCTGAACGTTATGAATCTTTATTTCAGCAGGGTTGCTACAGGAGTCTGGATTCAAAATTCAATAACTTTTTTGGTTTTTCAAGTTTTGTTAAAAAATATTCTAGGTCTACTTTTCCAAAAAAGTCTAATCAATTAAATTAAATTTCAAAACATTCTACTGATCGCAGACTAATTTACGAACAATTTCTTATGCAATCATAAGTTATTGCACATGTAAAAAGGTTCTTAAAAATCATTGAATTCTAAACAATTTTCATCAATATTATTACAGAATTACTTTAAAGTCTAGGATTAATATAATCATATCGATGGGTTGACCACTCGACATTTGAGTGTACACCAGATTTACGTTAATGGATTTCTCGAAGATTTCAGAAAGATTTCAAGGATATCAAAGAAATTCACAAAGATGTAACAAGGACTTTACAAAGATTCCGAGATATTTCAACGATTTTGAAAGGTTTTCAAAGATTTCACAAAGATTTTAGAAATGTCACAAAGATTTCAATGATTTAACTAAGATACCAAAGATTTTACAAATATTCCAAAGAATCCAAAGAGTTTTTAAAAAGATTTCAATATATTTCACGAAGATTTCAAAAGATTTCAGGGATTTTACAATGATTTCAAAAATGTCACAGAAATTTTAATGATTTCAATAAGATTTCACGCAGACTTCAAAGATTTTAAAATATGTCAAAGGTTTCGCAAAGATTGCAGAGATTATACAAAGATTTCAATGATTTAACTAAGATATCAAAGATCTTACAACTATTCGAAACATTCCAAAAAGTTTCAAAAGATTTCAAGAGATTTCAATATATATTAGAAGATTTCTCAACGACTTCAGAAAGATGTTAAAGATTTCAAAGGAATTCACAAAGATTTTACAAAGACTTTACAAAGATTTCGAGAGATTAAAAAATATTTCAAAAGATTTCGCAAAGATTTCACAAGTTTTTTTTCAATACGTTTCACAAAGATTTCGAAAGATTTCAAAAGTTTCAAAGATTTCAAAAATTTCAGAGAAATTCACAAAGATTTCACAAAGACTTTACAAAGATTTTGAGAGATTTTAAAATATTTCACAAGATTTCGCAAAGATTTCACAAGGTTTTTTCGAAGACTTCAATATATTTCACAAGGATTTCAGAAGATTTCAACAATTTCAAAGATTTCAAAAATTTCAAAAAAATTCACAAAGATTTCACAAAGACCTTACAAAGATTCCGAGAGATTTTAAAATCTTTCACAAGATTTCGAATAAAATTTAAAGATTTCAAAAGTTTTTGAAAAGATTCCAAATATATATCATAAAAATTTGAAAATATTTCAAAGATTTCACAAAGATCTCAAGAGATTTCAAAGATTTCGCAAAAATTTTGAAGATTTGAAGAATTTCAAAGGAATTCACAAAGATTTCACAAAGAGTTTGCGAAGATTCCGACAGAATACAAAATATTTCACAAGACTTCGAAAAAATTTTAAAGACTTCACAAGGTTTTTCAAGAATATTTCAATAGATTTCACAAAGATTTCAAAAGATTTCACGAATATTTCAAAATATTTCAAAGATTTCACGAGGAGTTTTGAAAGATTCTGAGAGATTACAAAATATTTCACAAGATTTTAAAGAGATTTTAAATATATCAGAAGTTATTTAAAGATTTCAAAAATTCTAAAGATTTTACAAAGATTTAAAAGATTCCAAAAGATTTAAGAAGATTTCTCAAAAATTTCAGAAAGATTTTTACATTTTAAAGAAAATCATAAAGATTCTTTAAAGATTCCGAAATTTTTTTAAATATTTCACAAGATTTCGCAGAAATTTTAAATCTTTCACAATGCTTATTTCAAATATTTCAATACATTTCACAAAGATTTCGAAAGACTTCGAAGATTTCGCGAAGATTTTGAATAATTCAGAAAGATTTTTTAAGATTTCACAAAGATTTCAAAATATTTCACAAAGAGTTCAGAAATGTCACAAAGATTCCAATGAATTGAATAAGATTTCACAAAAATTTCAGTGATTTCACAAAGATTTCGAGAGGTTTCTAAAAATTTCACAATGATTCCGAAGATTTCAAAGATTTCACAAAGATTCTAAAGATTCCAAAAGATTTGAAAACATTTCAAAAGGTTTCAAAAGGTCTCAAAATATTTCAAAACATTTCGCAAAGCTTTTAAAGGTTTTAGAAGGTTTTTTAAATTTGTAGAATGATTTCAAAGATTTCCAAGATTTTACAAAGATTTCAAAGATTTCAAAAGATTTCAAAACATTTCCAACGATTTCAGAAAATTTAATAAGATTTCACAGAAGTCTAAAATATTTCACAAGGCTTTTTTAAGATATCATAGATTTCACAAAGGTTTCAAAGACTTTAAAAGAATTCACAAAAATTTCAAAGATTTCACGAAGACTTTTAAACCAGATTTCAAAAGTGACCAAACCCTGAAGGATATTATTTTTATTAGTAGAAAAATCAATTCTTATGAATTTGGATATTGAAAATTCGTCGTAAATCAATAATTTCAATGAAAAAAACGTGTGTTTCTAAATTTATCTTAAACACTTCAACTTCAATTGATCGATTATTCCCTGACACTTCTTAACTCCCTGACCAGTTTTGAATTCGCTGACTTTTGAGAATTCCTTGATCTGTAGCAACCCTGGAAATGCACTGAAATTGAGTATCGCTTTTTGTCAAAAAAACTGACTTCGAATTTGAATTCGAAAAACCACGACGAAGACTGTTGTCCAGTAATAGTAATAAAGAATATTAAATAAAGAAAAATATAAAATGGAAGAAAGAAAATCAAGATGATAGGAGTCACAGATCGTAATTGACCCGAATGTCATGTAAAATGCTAATCTTTCGACATGTCCTGCAAATTTTGTCGTAAATAAAAAAAATAAAGAGTAATTGGAGAGTCCTAATATATAAATAAAAATGAGCAATCGAGTACGTTTATGTTTTTGTGTGGATGGATAGATGTTTGCGCTAATTATAGTAACTAGAGTTATATGATGAGTTTCAGTAGAGCAAAAAAGTTATAAAATAGCGACATAAAAGGGCAGTTTGTTCAGTTAATTGAAAAACAGCAAGCCGAGCTCAAACCTTGAACTTTGACTTCTTTCGTGACCTCGACTCTTCTGGGTTCATGGGAAAATGGAGTCTGCAGGCTTCGAAGTGCTCTATAGAACTAAAAAAAAAGAGCCAAAAAAGTATCTTTCAGGAGAAAAACAGTATCCTCAAAGATACAAAATTATTTAAAAAGTAGCATTTTTAAATCGGTTCGAAATTAATTTTTTAAATAAAAAAGTAGTGCAAAAAATACATTAAACTAAAAAATGAACGCACTCAAAAGGGAGATTTCTTTCATATTTTACTTTACGTAAATAACTGGGCCGAAGACAGCATCTAACAAAGAGATGATCAGAGTTGGAATTTCTTCTTAATTCTCATAAATTCCCTACTGAGAGTTCAATGGATCACTATTAATTTTCTAAAACATCATTTGCCAATGGCGACACGTTTTCCATAAAATCGAATTCTTTCGAAATTATTCTTTTATGGATCAAAACACTTAATTAATTATTTCTCATGTAAAGTTATGTAAATATAACATTTTTCTACCAGAAAAGATGAATTTTCAACAAAACACATGAACCTTAAAAAAAATGAATTTTTAAAAAAGAACTTCAACCTTCAACCAAGTTGTTTGATTTTCAGCTTAAAAGAAAAATTTTTACAACAAAAATGATTTTTTAACAAATTAGTTCAACTTTTAATCAAGTGATGGAGTTTTCGATCAAAAAAGATATTAATTTCGAATCAAAAATAGTTGAATTCAACCAAAAAAGACGAGTTTTCAACAAGCTATTTGAATCCCCAACCAAAGTAGATAAATTTTCAACCACATCGTTGAACTTTCAACAAAAAAGATGAAATTTCAACCAAAAGGACCGACTTTTTAACCAAATTGTTAAAATTTCAGCAAAATAATTAAATTTTCAACAAAATGGATAAATTCTCAACTAATTAATACGATTTTATCCAAAAAAATGAATATTCAAACTCAAAAGACGAAATTGAACAAAGAATTGAATTTTTAACTATGCAAGATTTTTCAATATAGAAATGAAAACGATTTTAACCAACTTGTTGAAGTTTTTAGCCAGAAAACATGAATTTTCTACAAGGCAGTTTAATTTCTAGCAGGAAAATATAAATTTTCAACAAAAAACTTAATTTCCAACTAAATAGTTCAATTTTCTACCAAAATAGTTGAATTTTCCTCCCGAAAGGACGAATTTTCAACAGAACAGTTGAACTCTCAAACAAAAACACGAGTTTTCAATCAAAAAGTATGATTTTTCAACAAAAGAATAAATTTTTCAACCAAATCATTCAATTCTCAAACAAGTAATAAGATTTTCAGCCGAAAGAGATAAATTTTCAAACCAAAAAGACCAAATTAAACAAAAGAGTTGAATTTTTAACCAAGAAAGATTTTTCAGTCAAGAAAGAAAAACAATTTGAACCAAACTGTTGACGTTTCAATCCGAAAAGATGAATTTTCTACAAAGCAGTTGATTTTCAACTCGAAAATATGAATTTCTCAATAAAACATTTGAACTTACAACCAAAAAGATGAACTTTTAATGAAAGGGGATAAACTTTTAACCAAAGAGTTCAATTTTCTACCAAAATAGTTGTATTTTCAACCAAAATAACAAATTTTCAACAAAACAGTTAAACTTTTGACCAAGAAGACGAATTTTCAACCAAAAAGGATAAATTTTTAGCCAAATTATTAAATTTTCAACAAAATAATTGTATTCTCAACCAAACAATAAGATTTTTAACCAAAAGAAATTGAAATTCAAATCAAAAAAATAAAATTGAACTAAAATTATGAATCTTTAACCAAGGAAATGAATTGTTAACTGGAGAAGATTTAAAAAAATACGGCGACTCGCTTTTGAAATAATCGACTTTCTTCAAAAATTGTCTTTTATAGATAAAAATTTGTATTTATCGAAATTTCATGTAAAATTGTGTGGCTATAACATTTTGAACACGTGTTTTTAATATAAAACTCGTTTTTATCTGACATTTTCTACTACTAAACATTGAACAAAATTGAAAAATTTAATTTAAACAGTTGAATTTTCAAATGTGTAAAGTCGAAAAAAAATTAAAATTGAATTTCAACAGTTGAGTTTTGAAATTTCTTTTATTTTTAACTGTTACAAATTCAATTTACAATATCCTACCATTGTTTAACAGTTTAACTTTGTATTAAAGACAAGTGTGAAAATTATATATTTCCATGACTGTACACGAGAATTTGATAAATAAACATTGCATCCCAAAAAAAAGAATTGGACGAAGCCGATTTCTTTCGATAAATGGTAGCTATTGGCAAAACATGTTTTTGCAAATGTTTTTCATTTTAAAGAAAGCCATCGACTGTTCTATTTTGATTAATTTCTTTCTCTTTGTTTAGGTAGAGTAGATTCCTTACGCATACCTTTCCTTCAGTTTTTATGTTTTATATCACTTTACTGAAAAAAGTAGCTGAAAAGTAGCCTTGTCTAAAAAAATATCAAAAAAATAAAAAAGTATGAAACTTCGAAGCCTGCGCCTGGATAATATTTCATTCAGATATTAGAGTACTTCAATGGCTACTGAAAGAAATATAAGTTTCAAGATGAATATAACAGTGAATTAAAAGAGAGAAGAGAGAAAAGAGTAGGGATGTTCGAATCAGAGTCGATTTTCGATAAGATCGATTTTTTGTCGAAGAAGTTGATTTTTGAATCGATTCTTTAGTATTCGATTACTTTGAGAATCGATCCTCATGTGTCCGATTCAAAATCGAGTCAAAAATCGATATTTTCGGAAGAGTCGAACATCTCCGGAATAGAGGAGGAAGTAAATTGTGTTAGTGTTCTAAAATCCAATATGCATTCATATTTGCAAGCATGATATTATTATATTCAATTCAGTACGAAAGTCCAATAAAACTCATTCAAATTGTGTATTATTCAAATAGAGAATTATAATCAACAATCTATTAGGAGACTTTTTATAGGAATTTTTTGTTTTGGAATTTGACTAACTCATGAGAATATTTAAAAATCTGGAATTTCTTACTGATTTTCCTACAGGCTAAGATATTTCGTGCAATTAATAATTTTTTTGAATATCGGAAAAAGACGAACACTGATTTGCAAAAAATTATGATAATAATTTTTAAAAGTAGTATTGCTTATCTGCATGCAATGCCAGACTACAAAATCGATGTTAATATATTAAAATATTAGTACAGTTACACATACAATTATACATGTGAAAACAAATAACAATCATAATACAGTAAAAATGTAATAATAAATTCCAAAAAGGGACAAAAACAGTAAATATTAAGATTTCCAATGAAGGATTGACGCGTAATTTTTCTGTCCTAAAAGATTTTTTAACAGTCGAAAAGTTATAGGTCAGGGCGTAGCGTAAAATACAAATTTCAGAAAATGAACGACCCTCAGATCCCATTCTTTTTCTTTTTATATTAAAAGCTATTGCGTAAATTTTTGTTCCGATAAAAAAATTCAGATCAATTTTGCCAAAATTCCCTAGAAAACCTGAAAAAATATGTTTCTTTTATACACTTCAAAATTATTGGTCGTATTAATCGTTTTTCATTGAAATAATCCTTCCTGATAGAAAGTGAAGAAAGGGTAAAAAAAGCGAAAACAAAATTTTTGATATTTTTTAAATCAGTTATTTTGTTTACTAGTGGACTCCATGAGAAATATAAATTACCATTTTTGACCCTCAGGACCCATATTAGGTATAGTATAGATACAATAAATTACAATAAAAATTACAGGAAATTAGTACTTTTGTCTATTACTTGGACGAATTTATACCTTCTTATTTTTTTGTATATTGCTGTATTTTATTGTAGTCTTAATATTTTACAAGAATGTACCATTTTTGCATACAAAAAATTGTTCTTTGTCGACCTTGGATGAAGGATGAGAAAATATTTAAAAACACGGATTTCGAAAAATATCGCAAATTTTCTTTTCTTTCTTAAACCTTTTTTCATTTTTCTCAAAAAGGGTTGCTTCAATGAAGAAATTAATACAACTAAAAACATGTATTTCATAGAGATCTAGGACTATTATCCAAACACTTTTTCAAAAAAATGAAATTTTTGAAGTAAATCAAGAAAAACGTGGTTTTTGGGAGTTTTTCCGGCAATTTTGGCAAAATTGATTAGTATTTTTTTTCGATTCGAACGAAATTTTACACCGTTGCTTTTTATGTAAAAATGAAAAGAATAGGACCCCAAAGTCTTTCATGTTTTAAAATTTGTATTTCACGCTACGGTTTATCACAGAGTCGGTGGAAAAAATTGAGAAGTGATAAACACCAAATTACTCTCGTTAGGTAAAAGAACTTTCATGCCCATCATCTCCTCGAGATTTTTTTTCGGAAATTCGTATCCAATTATCTCTGAATTATGATAAAAAATCAATATATCAAATTTTAGTTTTCCATATGCTTAATTTACATTACTGTAATTAATTTAAAAAATGTCCAACAATTTATTATCTCCAAATGCAGTTACTTAGCAAAATATTCTACAAGAATCCCACAAGGATAGGTCCCGAGATGCGAGACGCCGATTCGACTGAAACTTCACTCGGTTAAAGTAAATCAAAATCCATTAAATACGTATTTTTTCTTTCAATACATTTGGCCTTAGTTTCCGAGATATCTAAGTTTGAGCATTTACGCTTTCGAGCCTGGTGCGCGCTCGACAGTGGCGAGTGAAGAGGTTCATGCTCGGCAGTGACGAGTCTTGATATTTCGGAAACAAAGGCCCATTGGATCAAAAGAAAAAATACGTATCTAATGGATTTAAGTGCACTTTCATCCTGTAAAGCTCCAGTCGAATCGACCTCCCGCATCTCACGACCTCTTTCAGAATAAAAAATAAACTAAAAATATTGAATGCACATTATCTGATAGATAAATTGATCATCATTGGAATTCAAAGTTTTTAAATCGATTTTCTCGAGGAGTGGAAGATTAATAGGGCCAAGAAACAATAAAAAATACGAGGAACGACGTTTCCAATAATAAAACAGACAAAATTGCTAACACGTCTTACCACTTTCTTCGGATCACAGCGTGGGTCAACGAGATTTTCAATTGGTTGCATGGTCATTGGTCAATTGTGGAATGGTCGATCGTGGTTGATTAAGTTCGCGGGTGGTAATGGAAGTCAAGGAAAGAAAACACACAGAAATCTCGTTAACGTCGCTTTTACCGCTAAAACTAATAGTTGCAGTTCTCGGAGCTTGTTTTGTCTTTCTAGAGTGACTAATTATTGTGTGGCGTTTTTTGGTTTCGTGTTGACTTTGCGGTGAAATTATGATCGCGATGATGGAATGCTCTTCACATATATCTTCTTATATCAACGACATATTCAGTATATGAGTGAGAAGTTTTCTAATTATAGATTTCTACCTTGTCCGTGCTAAGCTTCTAGAATGTTCTTGATGACGTCATAGAAGCTTGGCACGGACACAAACCCCTACAGCTGTGGAATAGTCTTGATGTCGGTAAGGTAGAAATCTGTTTCAAAAAACATCCTTACTGATCCACTAAATTCATATTTTAGGAAATTTTCTTAAATCTTGTTTTAGTCACTCGAAATAACTTGAATTCGAGAGAATTCAAGAGAACAAAATGAACTGAATTAAAGAGAATTTAAGGTAACTCAATGAATTTAACAAATTTAAGAGAAATTAAGAGAATGCAGTTAAATTTATGAACTTAATCCATTTCAAGGTGATTCCAGAAAATTCAAATGAATTCAAAATTGATTCAAAGTGATACAAAAAAATTAAACCTGCATATCGATATGAATTCCTGTATATAGTTTTTGATGTCATGAAAAATACCGAAAATGTAATTACCGAAATATAAAATTTCCGAAATTCAAAATTATTGAAAAAAATAAAACTACCAAAAATATTAATTAAACGAATTGAGGTATCCTGAGAATAAAAGTTAACGAAACGAGAAAGGTTCAGAAATTTGGAATTACCGAAATTTTGAAACCAGAATTTTTAAAATCCCGAAATTCCAAATTATAGAAATTAGTAAATTTGGGACAACTGGAAAATGCGAAAAAATAAAATTCTCGACAATGTAAAATAGGATGGGCCGAAAAAACAAAATTGTTGAAAATTGACAATAGCTAGTAATGAAAATTTACTAAATGTCATTACAAATAAAAAACTGTGATGACTTTTTGAAATCAAAAATGATCCCACGGTGTTTTACTTTTGAGAATTTGAAAAATAATTATTTCTCTATAGATTCGAAAATTATGGTAATTTTTATGTACAGTTTTTGATATTAAATGCTAATAAAAAATTGAAAAATAAAAACATTACTTTTGTTTCAGTTATAATTGTTTAAATCTAAAAAATGACATTTTTTAAGATTCAGTTAATTTCTATCTACATTTTTTCTTATATTTTTATATGTCGTGTCTTTATTTGAACTACACAAGTAAGGCAAAATTTTTTCAGATTTCGAAAAAATTTGTATACATTACATTTGTTGAAAATTTGTGAATTTAGTGGTTTATGGCGTTTTTTAACAACTACAAAGCCTAAGAAGAAATTTTTCTGAGGTCTGAGGAAATTATAACTAGCTTTTTCAGTATAAACTGAAAGTATGTCATACATAATACTAGAACAAAAGTTTAACAAAAATTAGCCAAATATCAAAAAAGCCATGTTTGCTCGTACCCATAGGGACAATTTTTTTCATTCTCAAAATTAAAATTTTTCAACCTCATAGCAACACCGCAGGACCATTTTTGATTTCAAAAAGTTATTAGAGTTTCTTATTTTCAATAACACTCAGCAACTTTTCAGCAATAGGCATTTTTGATTTTCAAAAGTTTTTTTACTGTCAGCCCCATCCTACAGTATAATTTCCGAATCAGAAAATATTCAAAACAGAAAATTCCGAAAATTATAAAATTTCCGACAATATAAAATTCCCAAATTGGAAAATTCCCGAATAATAAAATAAGCGACAGTTAATAATATTAACGAATTTGAAAATTTCCGTCACTATAAAATTAAAAGCACAAGAAAATTTAAGAAATATAACAATCCCGAATCTCAGCAACTGAAAATTGTTTTGATAATAAATAGTAAATAAAATAAAAAATATTTTCATCACGTAGGAGTATTTCATTCATTATGCATTACTTTATTATTCAACAATTTTTTAATAGTTTTGATCCGGGAATTTCCCTTTGTCGTCAATTTTACAGTGTCAGATGTTTCATATTCTTGGAAATTTTGTTTCGAGAATTTTCAAATTCGGTAATATAATAAACTGCCGGGAATTTTAAATTGTCGGCAGTTTTATAATTTCGAGGATTTTTTATTTCAAATATTTTCTTTTTTGAGATTTTTTAGTCGTCGCGTAAATTCTTGAAATTAGTAAATGCCCGAAATTGTTGACCGCTGAAATTTAAAATTCCCAACAAAAAAAATATATAAAAAACATTTTTTATCTATTTGAATATTATTTTATTTTATACCGTGCGTACTGCATACTGCATACATTTACATTGAAAAGAACTATTCTATGTTTAAAAATTTAAACTAGGCACGTATAACTATAAAATAAAATATTATTCTATCAGATAAAAATATTAATTATATATAATGCTTTTCGGTTGATTTGTAATTTCGAGAATTCACTCACTTCGGAAATTTGGAATTTTGGGACTTCGAAAATCCGGGTTTCAAAATTTCGGTAATTAATTAATTATTATATTCTGGGAATTCAATTATTTCGGAAATTCGACAGTTCTGAATATTTCTAGTTAGGTTTGGTTCAGAAAAAAATTGATTTTAAAAAAGTTGCACTAAATTATTTTATAAGATAAAAGGAAGTGAAATTGTTTGAAAAGTTATGTGAAATTAGCACAGTATCATAAATTTTGCCCAAAAACATGCAAAATATTACTTACACAACTTTTATTACTTTATGAATCCAAATTTGAATTTATAATCTGATAAAAAGTTTCTAGAATGTAAAGCGTTAAATTAAATAAAAACTGAACATTAACTTGGAATGAATTAAATATTTTCTCGATGAAATCCGATTAATTGATCTTAAAAACATGGATGTTTGGTCCAAAAAAAGGCTTTATTTTTTTTCAAAAATGGCTTCCCTACAAATTGTTCCTTTGGATACAAAATATCCCCTGAATTTTCGCAGCATTTAAAAAAATATATATTTTGGGGTTTCGCAAGCCCATTTTTGCAAAATTGCCTATTTCATTTTAATTGCCATTGTTAATGGACTAATTTACTTTATAATACATTCATTGTTTCATTATTAGTGGAATACATCACCCGGATTTTAGACAGAATTAAAGAAATAATATTTAGGGGTCTCTCAATCAAGCCTATTTTTGCGAAAAATTGTTTTTCTATTTTTAATTACCGCTCTTAATGTATTATTTTACTGAGGCAAACAAAAGACGAAAAAGCATGTATATCAAAGTAAAAGAATCCATTAACAGCGTAAAATAAAATGAAATAAGCGATCTTTTTTTGCAAAATTGGGCTTGAGATACCCCTAAATATATATATATTTTTTAATTCTGTCAAAAATCTGGGTGATGCATTTCACTCAGAATAAAATAATGGATGTATTCCAAAGAAAAAAATCCATGATTAACGGCACTTTAAATAAGATAAGCAATTTTTTGCAAAATGAGAATTTTTTTTTGTCTTCTGCAAAAATTCAGGGGACATTTTGACACCAAAAGAAACAATTCATGGAGGAACCAATTTATATAAAAAAATTCATCCTTTTTTTTCAGATGACCCTATATGGAGTTTTTCTGATAGTGAAAACCTACTTGCACTTCAAAAATATAAATCACGATGCAGGAAAATTGAAAAATATTTGCACAGGATATTTCAAATTTTTATTATTGCATAACAATTATTATGCATACATAACCTGTGCAAATATATTAAGGATTTACAGAAGTCGAAATATTTAGCTTTGAGAAATAAAATTATAAGTTTTGGGCAAAAAAATGTTACTTTATCAAATTAGTCATTGACAAGCTCAATATTTACAATTCTAAGCTACAAAACATTAAAATACTTACATTCTAAATCTCTATTCTCTGAACTAAAAACTTCGTTTTCGTGACTTAGTGGTGAAAGTGGAAAAGCGTGCTTGATGCAAAAATTTACTAAATTCAAGAAAACAAGATTTTAAAAATTTGAGACAAACTTTTGCAAAAATAATAAATCCCTCTGGAATCTATAACTTTTCATAAGAGTACAAAATATCAATTCATACAAAGTTTGTCTCCATTCTTGAAATCTTTTTTGATAAATTGTTACTCAGACTGAATTCTCAATAATTTTAGATGCAGAAAAAAAGTGAAGGTATTGCGTTATAATGTTAAATTTAATAGAAAATGACTTACAGAATGTGGTAAATCTTAAAGATGTGCAATATTTCTTTTGTTTAACCTGCACCGAAAGTATGCCTTTTCGTGCATGTAAAGTGTGCGCGAAGTGGTTTTTTCCACCCGGAGACGTCGCGGGCGCAATGTACTTTTTCGCGCCCGTTTCTTTAGTCCCCGGGCGGAAAATCCTAATTCGAACCCGCCTCACATGCTCAAAATGAAATAATGATTTAAAGAAAATTTAGGAATGATTGTTTATGAAAGAATGCAGCCTGATATGGTTCATTAGTTTTCTATTTTGTAAAAGTGGACTTGCAGGACTCGTGTGCAGTGTATACATCGTGGCAAGTGTCGTAAAGTTTCATATATTTTATATTAACACATTCATAAATTTATGTAAATAATTTAATTGGAGAAGGTTAATTGCGTAGCACCTTCGACCCACTTCACGCAGAGATTCAGAAAAAAATTCGGAAAACTGTCACTGAAAAGTTTTGAGTCATCACTCACGTCCTGGAAATCCGGAATTGGATGAAAAGAGCTTTTCGCTACTCTTTCATTAATTCGCATTCAGTTTCACAAACTTATTTTCATTTCACACAATAAGAGAGTTCACTTCAACTTGCTATAAGGTGAGAAAATATTTTTCACTTAGAAAATGAATTTAGTTAATTATTTATAAACTCTTTTAAAAAATCATTATAAATTCTTGTTTGGACAAATAAATGGAAAATACTTGCAGTGAAATAAAATTGAACAAATCGGTAGAAAGAAATTTCTTTGAACAAGAATAATTTGCTTAGTAATTATTAATCACATATTACACTTTGAAGCGACAACTTTGTTATTTGCGACAAAAAATTAGCGAACGTGAGTCGACAACTCGAAGGAGAGGAGGCAAGAATATGAAAAATGAAATTTCGAGAAAAATTTGAACAGTCAGATCTGAATTGCGATTTATTATAATTATGTTCGCCCAATGCACATGAATATATTTCATATGAATTCATGAGAGAGAAACGTACAAACCTCATTTTCATTTTGTAAATTTAAAAAAAAATTAATCATTTTATTCGTCAGTAAAGTAGTTCGAAAGATGTAAAATTGGTAAATTATTCATTTATAATTAAAAGCAACTAAGATGAATGATATTTGCATTTGTTCTTGTGAAATTTTTAAAATGCACTTTATCTTTTACCTTAATCCTTAAATTTTATGATAAATTCTGATTTTTTATGATTAATTTTGTACTTAAATCTTGATCATCGAAAAACACTTGATACTTCTATTTCGAATGTAAAATTGCGTTAATTTCAACGAGTCTCAAGCGAACTGCAAATATGTTGTTTTTTAGAGGAAATTAGGCGACACGTATTTCTTCGATGTGAGAATAAAAATTCCAAGAAGTTACGAGTATTTTAATTTTGACATTTAAAAAAATTCTTCAAACTTTTGTAGTTTTTCATCTAATTTGAATACTTTAAATTTCTTTTCGGATGCAGATGAGTTTCACCATTCTCTTTCGATGCTTGTTGAAATTTTTTTAAAAAGTTCAAAATTAACAATATGGCGACGATTCATTTGAAAATATAAAAAGTGGAATTGACGAGAAAAATGATAAAAAATCTATTTTTAAGCAAGAGACATTCTCCCAAATTCTCTTAAATTCTCTTGAATTGAACTTAAATTTCATTGAATTTACTTGAATTGACTTTGAGTTCTACTGTATTAACCTAGAATTCATTTGAATTCCTTGAACACTTCAAGTTCTTTGAATTCCTTGAATATCTTCTATTCTTTGAATTCCTTATATTCTTTCCATTCCTTAAATCCTTTCTAATCCCTTGATTTCTTTGCATTGCTAGAATTTTTTTTGAAGTTAATGAAGTATATAACTCTTTCAAATTAACAATGAGTTCTCTTGAATACTTAAGAATTCTCATAAATTAAACTTGAATTACCTCGAATTCTCTTCAACTGATCTTGAATTCTCTTCAAGTTCCTTGAACTCATTGAATTTTTCGAATTTCTTAAACAACTTCAATTCTTTCAATTCCTTAAATTCTCCCAACTACTTGAATTCTTTCAATTCCTTGAATTCTTCAAATTCTTTCCACTCTTTCAATTTTGTTGAAATCTTCAAATTCTTGAAATTTTTTTTATTCTCTTAAATTTATTGAATTATTTTGAACTCTGTTGAATTCTTTTGAGTTCCTCCAAATTCACAAATGCATTCTCTTAAATTCTTTCGAAAATTCTTAAATTAACCTCGAATTTTCTTCAAATCTTTTGGAATCTCTTTAATTAATCTTGAATTCTCTTAAATTATTTTGGATTCTCTCAGATTAACATTGAATTCTTTTTAGTTCTATTAAATGCTTTTAAATTTTCTTAAATTAACCTGGAATCCTCCTGAATACCTTAGAATTCTTCTGAATTATACTTGAATTTTTGAAAAACCTTTCGAATTCTCTTAAAAAACCTTTGATTCTTTCAATTACTTGTATTAATTCAATTCCTCGATTTCTTATTATTCTTTGAATCCTTCAAATTCCTTCAATTCTTCGAATTATTTTGAGATCCCTGAATTTTTTCGAATTTAATGAAAGATTTGAATTATCTGTAATTCTCTAGAATTAATAGAAATGTTTTGAATTCATTTAAAAACTTCAAAATTATCTTAAAATTTTTTTAATTAATCAACATTGAATCCTTTTGAATTCTCTTGAGAAACCCTTGTTTCTCTCAATTACTCGAATAAATTCAATTCCTTGATTTTTTATAATTCTTTGAATCATTTAAGTTCCTTCAATTCTTCGAATTATTTTGAAATCCCTGTATTCTTTCGAATTCAATAAAATATTTGAATTATCTGGAGTTCTCTAGAATTAAAAGGAATCTTTTGAATTCATTTAAGAACTTGAAAAATATCTTAAATTTTTTAAAATTAATTAACATTGAATCCTTCTTAGTTTTATTAAATTCTTTTGGACTCTTCAGAATTATACTTGAATTTCCAAAAATCCTTTTAAATTCTCTTGAAAAACCTTTCATTCTTTCAATTACTTGAATTAATTCAATTTCTTGATTTCCTATAATTCTTTGAATCCTTCAAATTCCTTCAATTCTTCGAATTATTTTGGAATCCCTGAATTCTTTCGAATTAAATGTAATACCTGAATTATCTGGAATTCTTTGGAATTATTAGGAATCTTTTGAATTCTTTCGCAAACTT
The DNA here is from genome assembly GCA_032362435.1 of Melikaiella ostensackeni. Lineage (NCBI taxonomy): Eukaryota > Metazoa > Arthropoda > Insecta > Hymenoptera > Cynipidae > Melikaiella > Melikaiella ostensackeni. The sequence goes on along the minus strand of JAUMHM010000085.1, from coordinate 5,283,755 downwards.
AAAAATTATTCTAATTTTTTTAAATTTATCAACATTGAATTTTTTTTATTTCTATTGAAGTCTTTTAAATTCTTCTGAATTATACTAGAATTTTCAAAAACCCTTCTAAATTCTCTTGAGAAACCCTTGATTCTTTCAATTACTTGAATTAATTCAATTCCTCGATTTCTTATAATTCTTTAAATCCTTCAAATTCCTTCAATTCTTCGAATTATTTTGAAATTCCTGAATTCTTTCGAAATTAATAGAATATTTGAATTATCTGGGATTCTCTAGAATTAATAGAAATCTTTTGAATTTTTTTGAAAACTTAAAAATTACCTTAAATTTTTTTGAAATAATGAACATTGGATACTTCTCTTATAATAAAAATATAATTCTCGAATTTTCATCGCAAACTTTGTTTTGGGAAAGATGCAAAAATTCTAATTAATGACAAAAAAATCTCCTGGCCACAAAAATTGTTCAGCCTACATAAAACTCACAGGATGTCTTCCTCAAAAAAAAATCCTTTTTAAAAATTTTCTGACGGACTTCGACAGAGGATGGTAAAGCTCATCAGAATCCGAAAAGAAAATTGGAATACCTGAATTGGATCTAAAACTGTAGAAGTTTAAAAAAAAAATTGTGTTTTCTCGAAAAATAGACGTTAAAATTAAAATACTCGTAACTTCGTGGAAAATTATTCTTTCTCAAATTGGAAAAATACGTGTCACCTAATTTCCTCAAAAAAAAACATATTCTGCGCTAAAAGATTCTGCTACTTGAAGTGTAGAACCTGCCTTACTTGAAATAGATTCAATCCCTAAAATTTCATAAACTATAGATTTTTTGGTTGAATAAATTTTACTATTTGACAAAATGAATATCTGCAAACTGTACCGTCAACAGGGGCTAAGCGGCACAGGTGGGAAAAGCGGCTCACCTTTAATTCTGCATTTCTGGGATGCTATATTTGCTTCTACTATGTGAAACATATAAAGGCTTGCAACTAACAATTGTAAAACTTTAACTGAAAACCCTAGAGGATGCATTATCGCGTTTTAGATACAGAATTAAGTGTGCGCCGCTTTCCCGACAAATGAGCAGCTTAGCCCCGGTTTACGGTACTTAATAAACTAGAGTTTGCAGCAAAGTTCTTTTAAATAATGCACCACTTTGAAAAAATTTATTTTCTAAATTTAACTAAAATTTATTTACACCATTTGAGGGATCACTCAAAGCGAATGACGTAATTCAGAAACTATTTTAGAGTAATATTTCCGGGCCATGTTCGTATTTTCAGCAGTCGTGGAAAATCTCGTGGCGCACAATTCAAAGGCTTGTGACAGGGTTGACGCCTGGGGGGAATTTAATACTGAGTTTCATGCAATTTTCTCACCAAAGCCGGAATAATACACTAGGAAAGTCTTGTACTTTATGCGTGCATGTGCACCGAGAAAAAATATATTAGTTTCAAATTGATTTTCATTTTTAGCAACAAGAATGCAGCCAAGGGACAATAAATCCAGTATTTCTCCTTTGCGAAAATCTTCCCCATAAGTAGACGTTTTATCTCTGAAAACTTTGAAAGACTAAAGCAATTGCTTAATATTTCAGAAAGTAATTAAGAGTATCTACTTTTAAAGTCGCTTTCGAATCAATATTACATTGATGAGTTTTCTTTCAAAGTAATATATCCGGGAAACGTGATCATGAATAAAAAATGTATATATGTGAAAAGATCTGGAAGAGAGCTTCTCGGGTCTTCATTTTGAGTAATAATTGAAAATGGAAAATGAGAAACTTTGGATAAGCTAGATGCAATCAAGGAAGTGTTCTCCCGGAGAAAAATTTTTCTCCTTGAGAAAAAATTATTATAATAAAATACGGGGCTTCCTAAATTTTTTCCTTCCATTCGTTCAACATGAAGCTGTTGGGTTTCTAAATTCGGTTGTTTTAATATTTGTTTATTACTGAGTAATGAAATTAAAAATTTACATCCAAAAAAAAATAATTTCCAGTCACAGATAGTTCAATTGAGGAAAATAATGAAAAAGCATATACTTTTTCATTTAGTCTTAATTAACAGAAAATCGCGTTTCCTTTTTATTATTCCTAACAAAAGAAAAACTATGTACTTCAATCCCAGCACTCATTTCCAATCCAGAAATATTATTCTTCAATAAAAATTTCATTTTTCAACCAAACAGTTGAATTTTTAACTCAAAAAGACGAATTTTGAACAAATAGTTTAATCATCAACCAAAACAGATTAATTTGCAACTAAACAGTTGTAATTTTTACAAAAAAAAAGAAATGTCTACCATAAGAGATGGATTTTCAAACCAAATAGACTAATTTTTAAAAGTGTTGAATTTTTAATTAAGAAAGAATTTTGAGTCGAAAAAGAAAAAAAATTTCAACCAAATTGTTTAATTTTCTACAAAACAGTTGAATTTCCAACCTAAAAGTATGAATTTTCAACAAAAATGTTAATTTCCCACCAAACAGTTGAACATTAAACCCAAAAACACGAATTTTAAACAAAATAGTTTAATCATTAACCAAAACAGCTCAACTTTCAACTAAACAGTAGTATTTTTTAGCGAAACAAATTAAATTTCTACCACAAAAGGTGATTTTCAAACCGAATAGACGAATTTTCAAAAACAGCGTTGAATTTTTAAGCAAAAAAGAATTTTGGGTCATCAGGAAAGAAAATTTCAACCAAATTGTTCAATTTTCTACAGACCAAATGAACTTCTAACCTAGAAATAGGAATTTCGAACGAAAATGTTAGTTTTTTACCAAATAGTTGAATCTTCAACTCAAGAAGACCAATTTTCAACAGAATAGTTGAATCCTCAACCAAATCCGATAAATTTTCAACCAAACAGTTGAATTTATAACTAAGAAAGATAAATTTTCAACCAAAACTGGAACACTTGAATTTTTAGATGAAGAAATGAATTTTCAACTAAAATGATGAATGTTGAACATGATAGTTAAATCCTCAGCTAATACAGATTAATTTTCAACCAAACAGTTACATTTTTAACCAAAAAAATTATTTTCTACCAAAAGAGTTGAATTTTCAACCCAAAAGACGAATTTTCAACAAAACAGGTAAGTTTTTAGCAAAAAAGATAGCTTTTTTAAAAAAGTGGTACATTTTCAACAAAATAATTGAATTTATAACAAAGTTTTCAAATTTTTAAACAAAAAGATGAATTTTCAACCAAGAAAATTAATTCTCTACCAGACAAGACGAACTTTTAACAAAGTAATTCAACTTTCAACCAAGTAGTTGAATATTCAACCAAAAAAGATGAATTCTCAAGGTAAAATGTAATAGTTGATACTTCAACCAAAACTTTCAACCAAGAAGTCGAATATTCAACCAAAAAAGATGAATTCTCAAGATAAATGTAATAGTTGATACTTCAACCAAAACAGGTTTCAATCTTAAATCAAAAACTGTTGAATTTAACCAAAAAAAAACAAATTCTTTGCAAACGAGTTGAATCTTCAACCAAACCAGAATGAATTTCAACCAATCAGTTGCATTTTTGACCGAAAAGATCAATTTGTAACCAAAAAAAAAAATTTTCTACCAAAAAAAAAATAAATTTTCAACAAGATAGTTCAATTTTCAACCCGAGATTAATCTTCAGCAAAAAAAGAATTTTTAGAAAAGTAGTTCAACTTTCATTCAAGGAGCTGAATATTCAACCAAAAAAGATGAATTCTCAAGGTAAAATGTAATAGTTGATACTTCAACCAAAAGAGATTTTAATCTTAAATCAAAAGCAGTTGAATTCAACCAAAAAGACGAATTCTTGATAAAATAGTTGAATCCTCAACCAAACCAGAATACATTTCAACTAATCAGTTGCATTTTTCACCAAAGAGATTAAGTTTCAACCAAGAAAATATATTTTCTACCAAAAATGATGAATTTTCAACAAGAAAATTCAATTTTCAGCCAGAGATTAATCTTCAACAAAAAAAAGAATTTTTGGAAAAGTAGTTCATCTTTCAACCAAGGAGTTGAATATTCAAACAAAAAAGACGATTTCTCAAGGTAAAATGTAATAGTTGATACTTCAACCAAAACAGTTTCAATCTCAAATCAAAAACAGTTGAATTCAACCATAAAAGACAATTTATTGACAAAAGAGTTGAATCCTCAACCGAACCAGAATGAATTTAAACGAATCAGTTGCATTTTTGACCACAAAGTTTAATTTTCAACCAAGAAAATTAACTTTTTATCTAAAAAGACGAATTTTCAACAGAATAGTTGAATTTTCAACCAGAGGGTAATCTTCAACCAAAAAAAAGAATTTTTAAAAAAGTAGTTCAACTTTCATTCAAGGAGTTGAATATTCAACCAAAAAAGATGAATTCTCAAGGTAAAATGTAATAGTTGATACTTCAAACAAAAAAGATTTCAATCTTAAATCAAAAACAGTTGAATTCAACCAAAAAAGACGAATTCTTGACAAAATAGTTGAATCCTTAACCAAACCAGAATAAATTTCAACCAAACAGTTGCATTTTTGATCAAAAAGATCAATTTTCAACCAAGAAAATTAATTTTCTACCAAAAAAGATGAATTTTCAACAAGATAGTTCAATTTTGAACCAGAGATTAATCTTCAACCAATAAAGAAGAATTTTTAAAAACGTAGTTCAACTTTCAACCAAGGAGTTGAATATTCAACCAAAAAAGATGAATTCTCAAGGTAAAATGTAATAGTTGATACTTCAACCAAAAAAGATTTTAATCTCAAATCAAAAACAGTTGAATTCAACCAAAAAGACGAATTCTTGACAAAATAGTTGAATCCTCAACTAAACCAGAATAAATTTCAACCAATCAGTTGCATTTTTGACCAAAAAGATTAATTTTCAACCAAGAAAATTAATTTTTTACCCAAAAAGACGAATTTTCAACAGAATAGTTGAATTTTCAACCAGAGATTAATCTTCAACAAAAAAAAAGAATTTTGAACAAAATAGTTCAACTTTCATCCAATTAGTTGAATTCTCAACTAAAAAGGAAATGAATTCTCAACTAAAATGATTAATGTTGAACAAAATAGTTGAATCCTGAACTAAAACAGATCATTTTTCAACCATAAAGTTGCATTTTCAACCTAAATAGATTAATTTTTTACCAAATAGTTGTATTTTTTACCAAAAAAAAGGAGTTTTCAACAGAAGAGATTTATTTTTGAACCAAATAGATGAATTTTCAACAACAGTGTTGAATATATAACCGAGAAAGAATTTTGAGTCAAGAAGGAAAAAATTTCAACCAAATTGTTCAATTTTTTACAAAACAGTTGAATTTTCAATCCAAAAATATGATTTTTCAACAAAAATGTTAGTCTCCAACCAAATAGTTGAATTTTTATTCCAAAACGACGAATTTTGAACACAATAGTTTAATCATCAACCAAAACAGATTAATTTTCAACTAAACGGTGTTATTTTTCACAAAAAAAAATGAAATTTTCACCAGAATAGATGAATTTTCAGATCGAGAAAATGAATTTTCAACAAAAGAGTCAAATGTATAACCTGAGGATATGAATTTTCGACAAGAAAGTTAATTTTCAAAAAAAAAATTTAATATTCAACGAAATAGTTGAATCCTCTACCGAAACAGGTTAATTTTCTACCAAAAAGTCGCATCTTTCACAAAAAGTGATGAAATTTTTACCAAAATATATGAACTTTTAATCTTAACTTAACTTTTATTTTTTACATTAATTCCTTAAAAATGTTCCTATTATTTACTTCAATGCTGATTATACTATAATCGTCTTCTATATAACGATTTAACTTTTAAAAATCCAATTTGCAATTTTCTTTGATTTTCAACAGTTAAAAATTCAACCGTTGGAAATTCAAGAAGAAACAATTTAGTATTAGAAATGTTATATGTACACAATTTCACATGAAAATGCAATAAATAAACATTTCAATGAAAAAAAAAGTGAAGAAAGTCTAGGTGGAATTCACTTGAAAAAAAACGTTACACGCCCGCATATTATGCTAGTTATATATTAATTCTGAAGTTAAGATATTAATTATCAAAAATATTGGTCTTGCTTTTCTTTCTTAACGTTTTAAATAATAGATACATACTATGAAGTACAAAAATTTTGATATATTATTTATTTTATTTTTTAATTTAAAAATTGCGTGAGATCAAAAGAAATAATAATCCCGCGCGTTTTTGTTTTGTAGTCATTTTAAAAATAAAGCGGAAGAGAGATGATAAATTTCTGCTATGCATTTTTCGTTTACAGAGTCGACCCTAAACCTTGAGTAAAAATAAAAGAAAAATTGTCATACTAATTGAAACCTTATTTCGCAGTCGCGTTCATAAAAGGTAAAAAAGACACTCTGAAACATGGATTGCATAATCCATTCTGGACAGATACAGGTATATAATAAAAAAAAATTCAATTGGTACTAATAATGAATTTAATTTAATTTAATTTAATAATTTGTCACTCCTTATGAATTAAAATTCATTTTGAAAACTTTGTTATAAAAAACATATATATTATTTTATGAGCACTTTTTACATCGTCTTTGTGTATCCGTTTTCACGCTGAAGTCATTTTTAACGAGCATTATAATTCTCTAAAAGGATACACTTTCACGTAATTTGCTTTGAGCAAACTCGCTTTAAAATTAAATTTCTCATCATTCAGAAAATTAATTTCATCTTTTTATGGAATAAAGACAAATAATAGAATTTAGCAAAAATAGAGATTGTAGAAAATATTCATTATTATTATTTTTCGTAACTTTTAACCTTTTTTCATAAAAAATAAAGTTTTTTCTTTCATAATACATGACTGATAAAATCATTTCAATTCTCAAAATCATTTCGAAACCAGAACACTGGAAAATTACCGAAAAAGAAAATATTCGAAATAGGAAATTCCCGACATTAAAAAGTTGTCGACATATTAAAATTTCCAAATGCAAAAATTCTTGAATCATAAAACTCCCGTTAGTTTACGATATTACCAAATTCAAAATATCCCGATCATAGAAAATTCCAGAAATAAAATTGCGGACATTATAAATTATTCAACACTGTAGAAATGCCGAAACAGGGAAATTCCCGAATCTAAGCAATTAAAAAATTGTTGAATACTAACATAAAAAATATTAAATAAAATACTTTTATCTGATGAACAAATTTTATCTATAATTTATTATTTTATAATTTATTATTAAAAAATATTTTTAATGGCTCAGATCCGGAAACTTTCCAATTGTTGAATTATAGATTGGCGTCAATTTTATAACTTCGGGAACTTTGTATTTCGAATATTTTTTTTTCGGGAATTTCACAGTGAAAAAAATTTTATTTTTCGAGATATTTCGGTCGTCCCAAAAATTTCGTTGAATTGCAAAATTTATTTGGGATTTTTTATAGCTTGGGTATGAAGAAATAGAACGTTTTTTAAATATTTAATTTAAGTCATGAAGAATAAGTAATTTTGGATAAAAACATTTTCAGAAATAAAGGATCTCAATTTTTATACTTTTTGAGATGCTTTATTCGCAATTGAGTACGTGTGGAAAATTTTAAATTTCGGATTCAGAAATTATAAAATTGAATCCCAAATACAAAAATTCCAGTATCTCTATATTGTCTAGAGAAATCGTAAAAATGCTGAGAAGGTAGAATTTTTGTTGTTGAATTAGTTTTTTTGAATGATTTTTAAATTTCATAGAAGAACATTTCACAAATTGAAAAATTAATACTTGTGATTTTTTCAATTCGGCATTCAAGCCCGGAATTTTTTTATTATTAAGGAAGCGCGCCACCTCAAGATACTAATCGATACTTTAGATTTAATATGGATTTTCAGAATTTTCAAATAAATTTTCCAATACGAAGGAATTTTGTTATTTCCAAAATTTTCCTTTTTCAATCCTCTCTCATTTTGGTTTTATATATACGTTACAGTCAATGTCGTAAATCAGTCATTGTCGACAAGGTCTAGTCAAAATCGACAATGCCTGCTGGCATCGGTCATTGTCGAAAATAACTGGGCAATATCTATTGCAGGAACTAAAATTCTGAAATTTCCAACACTGACAAGTCATTGTCGACAATGCCCAAAGACCAGCGATCTTCAGCAATAATTTTCAAATTATCATAGCAAAGAATCATCGGAAAAACTTTCGAAGTTAATTCCATACTAAATTGAGCCTATTAATTGAAAAGTATCCAACTGTTGAATTTGTTTATAATAATTTTTCTAAACATTCAAGAATCGTTATCAATTTGTCATCATTAGGACATTTCTAGTTGGTTTCTCAAACAATAATAGAGCACATTGACTGAAAAACAGATCAACATTAAAAAATTAGACGAATTCTGAATTTTTCAAATGAAAATTGTTTACACGATTGTCAAATAGCATCTATTTTTCAATCAGTTGAAATAAAATATTAATTTTTCTCACACTTAACAACAAAACTATGGAGTTCAATGAGCTAAGCATTGCCAATTTCGTAAAGTAATAGTTTTCATAATTGAAGCAAAGTGACAATGACTGCTGGTCTTCGGGCATTGTCGATAACTACCGGTCAATGTTGGAAAATTCAGAATTTTATTTTAATTTCTGGAATAGACGTTGCCGACAATGCCCAGGCATTGTCGACAATTGTTTGTAACATTGACTGAAACATATAGATACTAATTTTTATTAAAATTTTTCGTTACAAGGATTGAGCTACGCAATAAAATCTGGAATTTTTACAAGATTTTTTTAGTTTTCGATTAATTGAGGCGTGCTGTAGTACTGGTGTATTGGCCAGGGGCGAGGTGAGGGTTAACATACACTAACACTCATTAATTAACAGACATGTTTATGCACTTACATATGTATATTGTATAGATGCAGAATGCAGAGCTACTTGACTATTTAAAAGAGGGAAATAAAACGTTTCACATTGACCAAGGACTTGTTATGACGTACACAAACGTGGGGGATTTTTATCATTCCACACAGAAAAAAAAATTCTCTTTATCTTTATATCGATATTTTTTGTCCTTTGCATCTGAAGTTTGCCTTTGAGGGCATGTCATGCAGGCGCAAAGTAGCGTTTTCCGCCCGGGGACTGATGAGGAGGACGCAAGATAGGTTTTTGCGCCCACTCCGTCTCATGACGGGAAAAAGCCATTTTGCGCACACTTTGTGTTCACAAAAAGGCATACTTTCGGTGCAGGTTGGACAAAAAGTATCATACAATCTCGTAAGACGTCTTATTCGACACAAGAGGACTAAAAAAGTTTTCTTTAATTCAATTTAAGTGTCGTTGCAGAAAAGGCATACAGTTTTCAGCAATAACAAACACATATCATTCACAGTTTTCGACAGTGGACCTAAACAGTCGGGGGTTCTTTCTTAAGACATGAAATTTTCGTCTTTTTGAAAATTTGACAACCAATTTTGATAAAATTAATTTTCAATATTTGTGGTGATTAATAATTTTCAATTAAATATTATTATTTAACGAAATGCAATAGTTTCTGTTGGAGTTCATTCTTATTGCATTGCTAGAGTAGACAAAATTGTTTTGTGTGTAATGGGTTTATGTATGAAATCACGAAACACATTAGCAAACAATTTCTGTCCAATTGATTACATTCCTACGTGCGTATGAACCTTAAATTGTAATTCGAAAATCCCGAATCCCATTACGAACATCTATTATGAACCGACAATACGATTGAAATTAATTTCGATCAAAAGTACTTATATTGTTTAAGAATTAAGTGAATTTAGAACCGTACACCAATTTATAGAAAATTCACCGTTTCTATAATGAATAATCATTTTTAAGTAATTGAAATTATTTGAGTTCACTTGCAACACTTTGTATAATGCCAATGCCTATATTTACTTCCGAATAAAATAATTTTACAAAATTGTTTCTACGTTCCTCAGTCGAAAAAGGTATAAAATTACCCGGATGAATTCTCATATTTTTCGAAATATATTTTCGTTTTTTGTTTATTTTTTGGTGATACGATTATCGAATGATACGGTGAGATCAATGAAAAAATTGCTCGAGTCCACTGTTACGAATCGCGTTACCCAGAAATCACAATTTTTCTGACTTTCGTCCTTTACGAGGATTAATAGTATATTGTGCATCAAGGGCGTAAAGTTGACAAGGAATTGTCAATTGCTCGCCCATGATACACCCGATATTTTTTGTCCATAAAATGCATCTGAAGTTTGCCTTAAAGAGCATATGAAACGGGCACAAAATAGCGTTTTCCGCCCGGAGACTGAAGAAGCGGGCGCAAAACGCTAATTTGCGCCCGCTCCATCTTCGGACAGGAAAAAGCCACTTTGCGCACACTTTACATGTACGAAAAGGCATACTATCGGTGCAGGTTGGACAAAAAAGGAATATTCAATATACTGGACTATTTTTATTCAAAATTAATATCCTTTTTTAAACTCGAAATTGATGTAGGATTTTTCTGGGCAACGTGCAATGGTCTTTGCAATATAAGGGGCGAGCCAAGTGCATTTAATGTAAGTATGTACATACACAATGGGATGAACATATTATAATAAAATGTGCATGTCATATCTGGCACGCTGAACGAGGATGAAAAAAACAATCTGTTTTTTTTTTTAAAGAAATATTAAATATAAGTTAAATTAATATTAAATATTCGTATTTACAAAAGTAAAAATTTTTTAAAAAATATTAAAAACAAGTGATTGAATAATTGAAAGTACTTTCACTTTCAATTCAGCCTCGCTCATACAAGCCACTCTCTCTCTTTCTCTCTCTCTCTAGAAAATAAAAGAGGTCACTAATTTTTTTTTGTGCAAGGGCAGTCGTTTCAAATTTTTAACACTGAGTTATAACAAGTGCCGATTAGCGCCTGCTGCTTCATCATTATAATTTCTGAAAAATTCTGTATTTCGTTCTTTTTCTAAATTGAATTTTTGTTCCGGTTTCAAAATTTATAACTTACTGGAGATTTTAGGATGTTAACAATCTAGAGGCAAAGAAATATACAAAAATTGAAAACAGGATGACATAATTTTATGAAAAAGCAAAATCCCGATTTTTTAAAAATACCGAAAACATAATTAACAGAATAGAAAATTTCCGGGAAATAATAAATTTCAAATTACTAAAAAAATAAAACTATCGAAATTATTCATTTTAATAGAATTGAAACATTCCGAAAATGAAAGTTAACGAAATGAGAGAAATTCAGTAACTTCAAATAACCGAAATTTGTAAATTCTTGAATTTAGTAAATTACAGTAAATTCAAAATTCCTAAAAAGAATGTTCAATACCTTGTATCTATTACAATAATATTTTATTTTATATACGTGCAGTTTGCAATTTAAAACAGTTTACGATTGAAAAGTTACATATCCGTTCACATAAAATCTGTGTAGAGTTTGAAGTAGATGCGTGAGTCCACGAGTTTTTTCATTTCTTCGGCAATTTTAAATTTCGGGAAATTGAAACTTTCGGGAATTTGAAATTTCAGAAATTTATTAATTACAAGAATTTACTCATTTGGGAAATTTTAAATCTCGTGTTTTAAAATTTCGGTAATTTTATAAAGTTGATAATTAGGCGGCTTCCGGAATTTAATCATTTTTATCATTTTAAATTTATGAATTTTTCTAGTTTTGTTAACTTTCACAGTCGGAATATTTCAATTTCGGTGGTTATATTTTTATCGGTAATTTGAAATTCCGCAAATTTTTCATTTCGGTAATTATATGTTCGGTATTTTTCAACATTCAAGATCTTTCTTTTTCGTCATGAAACAGAACCATTAGAATATCATCATGTCGGTATATATGTCGGTAACCGATATCTGTATTTAGAAACGCTCTATGAAATACAAATTCTGCAATTTAAATTTTGCACCCTTTTGATTTCAGTTTAAATTCTGAAGCTTATAATAATGAGTCTTTCTCCAAATTATATACCTTCGCCGAAAACCCAATGACAGGAAATTCGTAAACCAGAACAAAATTTCATTCAGAAGTTGTGTTCTACTAATTCAAATAAAAACGTATCCAAACGATATAAAAAATTTTTTTAAGAATAATAAAGAGCAATATTTTTATGATTTTGGAAAAGACAAAAGCTTGTTAGTTTTTCGTTTTAAGATCGAGCTTTTGTTTTTTAATAGCCAATAACTCGACGGCATGTTGAGCTGAAGATAAAGCAGCGCAGCCAACTTTATGGGTTGCTATAAACAGAGTGGCGTGAACAGTGGTGATTATAGATTTTCTGCAATCTACAGTGATTATGGTGGAGTAAAAATTCTAAAATCAATCAAATCGCTTGAACCCAAGAAAAAAAATTGTGGGTTGACATTCAAAAAAAGTAAAAGAAATTTAATTAAGTTAATAACTTTTTTTCTTTTTTTTTGAAAATTCAAATTTTTAAAAATTAAAAAAATGTTCTTATTAATACAAAAATTATGGAAGATTTTTCGCAAGCACATCTTTTGCTAGTGAACAGTAATGAAAAATTAGAAACTGAAAAAATTTATTTGTTCAATTTAGAATTTTTTGAATTATGGGATTTTTTGAGATTTTGGAACGTTTTAAACACCACGACAAAATTTTTTTCCATTAAAAAAAAATTTCGCATGTCTCTTTAATTCAAGCTAAAGAAATTTCAGGTTTGACATATTCAACTTCTTCAAAAGAAGTGTGCATTAAAATCAATCCAAAAAACATGTTTTCTTCTCTTATATATTTGGAAAATTGGTACGTTGATTTCGAGAAATGAAAAAATAATAAAATTGATTGGAACTAAATTTCGTTTTCCAATCTCTAATTTTATATTACTGTTCACTGGCAAAAACAGTGCCCATAATTTTTTCCTTAGGTAAAAAAATCGATTAATTTTAGCATCGGGTCAGAATTCGTGAAATCAGCACGAAAAAAATGGCTATCGTCATTTTTTATTAAAATGTTGAAAAACCGCTTCAATTTGACCATAAAAATTACCCAATCAAATCGGATTTTTTTAAGCAAATTTATTGTTAAATGAAATTTTTGGTAACTTTTTGAATCAAACCTTGTCATTTTTGAGCCGATGAATCGATTTCTATGAAACTTTGGCATGTCGAATAGAATGAAATAGGCTTCAGAAAATTGTACTAGAATTTCCAAAAAATTCATTTTTCCATAATTTTAAATAAAATTATTTATAAACAATTGATTTTTTGTTGTGTTCTGGACCTCTTTAAAATCTAAAAAAACGGCACTTGACAAAAAAAACTCCGAGGAATCTGAATCCGTCGAGAAAAAATACGAGCCACAATTACTTTGGTCATTATGATCGAAATAATGCTGCGCTGCGTGGTAAACCAGCGCGCTCACCATCTCACGGCGCGCATTTCTTCCTAGAGCGCGCTTATTATGACCTTTTTTATTTAATCCGAAAATGATGAAATAGAACAAATTTACTGTTTACTCTTTAAAAGCATGATAAGGCTTATTACTTTAATTTTTTTACAACGGTTATGTACATCATGATTGAAAAACAATTACAATAATTCATGGACAACGAAATTTTCTGAATCCGACGTTTCTCTACATTCAATACTTCTACGATCAATAATAGATTTGAAAGAATGATACAGTCGCGTTCCTTCTACCGCCTTGGCTTTTTCAAAACGTTTTCGCAGTGTTATTGTTTGTTTTTCGTGTTCGGTTTTGGAACAAAATTTTGAAACGATATTATCGAAATATTTTTCTGCCCACTGAAATAATTGATAAGGTGTAGTTATTTGATTATTGACAGGCCTTTGTAAACTCGCACGTGATGCCAATCTTTTCACGGTTTCAACATCAAAATCTGCTTTCTAGTGTATTTAATTTGTAAATCTGAACTTGTTTTTATATTGAGCTGCACATCCGTCAGAAAAAAAATTATTCTCTTCACATTTTCGCTTCCAAAAGTAAGTTTTCAAATGATTCATCATTTTTGTGTTAAATAAGTGAACCGCGACTGTATCATACTTATTGACTTCTGACATTACAACAAAACATTCGTTAACAATAGTCATTTTATTTTAGTAATAGATAACATAGGGATGCAGTGTAGCCATGGCAACAATCGGTAAAACATTGAATTAGGTAAAAAAGGTCATAATAAACGCGCTCTCGGAAAAAGTGCGCGCCGTGAGATGGTGAGCGCGCTGGTTTACCATACAGCGCAGCATT
>JAUMHM010000085.1:5241765-5269383 GCA_032362435.1 Melikaiella ostensackeni | reverse complement strand
AACGCGCTCTCGGAAAAAGTGCGCGCCGTGAGATGGTGAGCGCGCTGGTTTACCATGCAGCGCAGCATTATTTCGATTATAATTACTAAAATAATCGTGGCTCGAATTTTTCTCGACGGATTCAGATTTCTTGGAGTTTTGTTGTCAAGTGACATTTTTTTCAGATTTTAAAAAGGTCCGGAACACAACAAAAAATCAATTGTTTATAAATGATTTCATTAAAAATCATAGGAAAATGAATTGTTTGGAAATTCTAGTACAATTTTCCCAAGCCTATTTCATTCTATTCGACATGCCAAAGTTTCATCAAAATCGATAAATCGGTTCCAGAATAACAAGGTTTTGTTCAAAAAGTTACCGAAAATTTCATTTAACAATAACTTTGTTGAAAAAAAATTCAAATTTGGTCGAGTAATTTTAATGGTCAAATGGAACCGTTTTTTCAAAATTTTGATAAAAAATGAGGATAGCCATTTTTTTCGTGCTGATTTCACGAATTCTGACCCCGTTTTCACTTCGCCTTAATGGTTATGCATAAATGAATGGATGGGGGGCTGATGGATTGATGGGAAGGTTATAGGTTACTCTAGTAAAGAAAAGGTAAGAACAGTCTGTCGTAGTCCATGAAGCGCTGAAGAGGGCCGGAGGTACTTACCATGTGCATCATACTTACTGGAAAAATTTCGTGTTGCCAGCATCGTTGTTAAAATAGCGCCCTGTTAACAAACAAAAAAATTGAAAATGATCAGGGACGATACTTAAAAAATTCTAGAGCATAAAAATGTTCTTTCATACGCTTGCATAGCTGGTACTAGGCTATGAGACAAAGATATGGGGATAAAAGGCTTAAAGGGATAAATTAAGAATAAGGGTGGAAAAGAGGGCATGGAAATTCGAATAGAAATTACGGAAGGGAATGGGAGAGGAGTTAGCAATAAAGTGTTACGAAGAGGTGGAAGAAATAGCAAAGAGGGCTGTAGAGTTAATGCAATAGGAAGAAGGAAGGAGAGAGTTTTTTTAGAGATCTAGAGATGGGAGGAGGAAATATAAACTATAAGGAACTGGAAAAAGAGACGGAGAAAGGCAGATAATAGAGAGATAGGGGACGATATTGGAATCAAGACACAATAAATGGTATGAGCTGACAAAAAAAGGATTCCAAAAATATCTAGAAAGAGGATGGGGGGGAAAAGGATGGGCAAGAATAGCTAGTTGGAGACTGAGAAATCATGTGAAACAATCAATGTACTGGGAGTGGGACGAGAAGAGAAAATTCAGAGTAGATGAATGGGTAGAGAAGGCATGAGAGCATGTGTAGGATGGTATTGTGAGAGGAAAGGAGGAGAGGGGAGAATGATAACAGAAGGTTAAAAAGATTATAGGGAAGGAGGAGCTGGGAAAAGAATGGATGAAGGAGGAAGGAAAAGCTGGAGTTCAAGAAGATGGAAGAATGTAACGCTCAAGTTATAAATACAAATTAATTATAAATAAGGTATTATAAAATATAACAAATGAAGAATAAATCTCTCTAAAATCTAATTTTCAAAACTGTTTTTGTCTTAACCTCGGGAATTGTGGCCTCCTTTTGTCTGCAAGTGAAGAACTTGTTTTTCAATGCCCTCATGTCGATATTGACAAGGAATGTGGGAGCTTTCAGTGCAGGAAAATCAATTTCAAACTCTGACGTTTTTCACTTCACGCGCATCACTAGTGCTTTCTTTATCCTGCATTTTGGTTTTTTCAAACCATACAAAAGGAATGTAATTAGAGTTTTCAATTTTATTCCTTTATTTATAAAAATAGAGATGATTCAATACTTTAGAATTTATGTTTTTTAACATAACAACGAAATTAAAATAAGTGGTATTAGAATCATTGAAAATATTGGTTAAGGTTTCTTAAGGGTATGTAGCAGAGTGTTACGTGATCAATTATATGGTTCATATTAAGCAGTTTTATCATTTGAAAAATGTAAATATTATGTTGAAATTTTTGGAAATGGTTAAAAATATATAAGGGCATGTCCGTCTAGTCCATTTGAGTTTTTATTTTGTTGAAACAGTGCAATTTTATTTATTTTTGACTTCGAATGTAACTGAAAAGAGGGCCTTAGTGCCCTGGCTCAAATAGAATTTAAAAAATTCCATCATTTACACAAAATGAAAACTCAAATGGGCCAGATAGACGTGTCCTCATATATTTTGAATCATTTTCCTACATTTCTGCACAATATATTCATTTTTCAAATTATAAAGCCGCCGAATAAGATACCACATAATTGGTCACGTAACACTCTGGCACATGCCCCTAATACGTTTTTTGGAAAACTTATAAAAATCCACTTAGTTTTTCACATAACAAATTAAAGAAGGCCAATGTTTGTTTTAGAAAGTTCGTCAAACTTTAGCAGAAAACTACAAAAATTGGATTGATTTTTCAAAATAAGAACCGATAAAAATAGTGAAAAGTGGTATACAACACATTTATTATTTCATTGATATCACAGGACGGTTTTCTCAGTCATGTCACTACTGCAAGAATCCGAAGCAAACTGACGACTGGTAATATTATTTCTGCATAGTGACAGGGACGTCTCTTGTGGTAGGCTTCCCATAAATTCTATGAAAAAAATACTACCTTCAGAAAAGTTATATAATAATTTAAGAAAATAAAGCTATAATAATAAAGCACGTGGCTTCCTAATGTTGTCCTTTCATCCGTTCAATATGAAGTTTATGAGTTTCGAAATTATTTTGTTTTGATATTTGTTTATTACTGAGTGATGAAATTAAAAATTTAATTGAAAGAATTGATTTCGACAGTAATAGATAGCTCAGCAGAGAAAATAAAGGAAAGGCAGAAACATTTCCATCTAGTTTTAATTAATAGAAAATCGATTTTTCATTTCATTATTCCTAACAAAAGGAAAACATTTTTAGAATTAATTTTAGCACTTCTCACACTATTTCAGCTAACTTTAAATTATCCTAAAGTCAGGAATTCTCGAATCAAAAAGAAAGAATGAAAAGTCAAGAAAGAAAACAAATTTTAACAAAATTCTTCAATTTTCTACAAAACAGAAGAATTTTCGACTCAAAAATATGCAATTTTCAGTGAAAATGTTAGTTTTTAACTCAATGGTTGAATTTTCAACCCAAAAAGACGAATTTTCAACAAAATAGTTGAATCTTCAATCAGAAAGATTAATTTTCAACCAAACAGTTGCATTTTTCACCATAAAAGATTAATTTTCTACCAAAATAGTTGAATTTTAAACCCAAAAAGAGGAATTTTCAACAAAATAATTAAATTTATAATCACGCAGTTAAAGTTTCAACGAAAAAGATGATTTTTTAACCAAGAAAATTAATTTTTACCAAAAAGACGAATTTAAAGAAGAATACACGAATTTTGAACCAAATAGTTGAATTTCCATCCGAAAAAGATGCATTTTTAATTATAAGAATTAATTTTCAACAAAATAGTTAAATTTTCAACCAAAGAGATTAGCCTCTAACCAAAAAAAGGAATTTCTAACAAAGTAGTTAAACTTTCAACCAACTACTTGAATTTTCAACCAAAAATGATGAATTTCCACAGTATTGTAAAACATAATAGTTGATATTTCAACCCACACAGATTTTAATTTTAAATAAGAAACAGTTAAATTCAACCAAAAAAGACGAATAACTAATTAATTAATTAATCAAATCGAATTAATTAATCAACCGAAACAGATTAATTTTCAACCAAATGCTTGCATTTTTAACAAAAAATATTAATTTTATACCAAAAAGACAAAATTTTCAACAAAACACATAAATTTTCAAGCTAATAGTTGAATTTTAAACTACAAGAAGATAAATATTCACCCAAAAATGGAATAATGAAATTTTCTGTTAAAAGAATAAATTTTTAACAAAACAGTTGAATTTTCAACAAAAGAAATGAATTTTAAACTGAAATGATAAATTTTAAAGCAAACAGTAGAATCCTTAACTAAAACAGATTAATTTCTAATCAATCAGTTGTATTTGTTACTAACAAAAAAGTGAAATTTTCTACCAGAAGAGATGAGTTTATAAACCAAAGAGACGAATTTTCATCAAAATAATTTTGAATCAAAAACAGTTGAATTCAACCAAAAAGACGAATTGTCGCCAGAATAGTTGGATTCTCAAACAAAGCAGATTAATTTTCAACCAAACTTTTGTTTTTCTGCAAAAAGATATGAAATATGTACCAGAAGAGATGAATTTTCAAACCAAAAAAGATTTTTTACTCAAGAAAGAAAAAAAATTTCAAGAGAACTGTTGAATTTTAAAGCTAAAAGAAGAAAATTTCTATAAAACAGTTGAATTTCGAATCAGAAAATATGAATTTCCAACAAAAAAATTAATTTTTTACCAAATAGTTGAATTTTACACCAAATAGTTGAATTTTATACCAAACAGTTACATTTTTTACCAAAAAAGATGAAATTTCTATCAAAAGAGATGACCTCTTGAACAAAAAAGACGAATTTTCAACAAGAGTTGAATTTTCAATCAAGAAAAATTTTTAAAACTAGAAGAAAAAAATATTTCAACCAAATTGTTGTAGTTCCAAGCCAAACAGACGAATTTTCTATATTGATTTTTACTTTAATTCCTTTAATTTTTTATTGTTACTTATTTCAATGCTAATTATCCTTTAATCGTTTTCTATATAATGGTTTAACAGTGAAAAATTCAATTTCCAAATTTCTGCGTCTTTCAAAAATTTAAAATTCGACCATTGGAAATTTAAGAAAAAAGCGAATTCTGTATTAAAAATGTTATATTCACATAATTTTACATGAGAATTCAATAAATAACCATTTCAATCCATAAAAAAAATTTAGACCAGGTGGAATTCGCATCTAAAGCAATGCTACACGCGCGCTATAGCGCACGCATATTACGCTAGTTGAGAATAAATCAAACTTTAAATTCTTCTTTAACGTCCAGCGTTCAACTCAACTAAGAAATCCTTCGGATTTAAGAAAACCAAGAACTCAACATTCAAATCTGGACAACACACTCTTAAATGTGTTCGTTCAAATTAAAATAAAAACAGAAAACGAAAAACAAAATAAAAAAAGAGGAAAGAAGAAGGTAAGTGAAGTTGCTAGACATAAAAAGGAATATGTTGATCGTGAGTAAGAGAGGATTTATGGAAATGCTCTACATTAAATAACAAAAAGATTTAGCTATTAATTTAAAAACTGATTTAGAGAAATTAAATAATGGTTATGATTGTATGATTAATTACATTTAGCAATGAGTTTCCATGAATTTTGTTTTCTCCTTTTTTTAAATTTAACTTGAATTGAGTGGGTTTCCTTGACTGTTCCCGTTTTTTTTTGAATGAACACCGAAACGCTGACTCGAAAAAAATATATAAATAAAGGAATATGAAGAGAAAAAAGAAGGAATTCGTTTCTAAAATCAAACAACTCAAACTTGAAAACAAAAATACATGAATGTGGGATTAGAATTTTTCAAACTCGAAGGCTTCCAAGTTCTCAGTTAAAAATTGCTCTACTCAAACCCATTCCACTTGAAATTATTCAATTCTGAACAATTTTCGTTCAATTATAAGGCTTTCAATAAGAAACTGCATACAATTAGAATTATAAATTCTCTAATTTTTCATAATCAGATTTGAAATTTTTCGATATGGAACGATTGCAACTTCAAAATCTTCAATTTCAAGCGCCATCAATTTAAAATTGCCTCATATATGAAGCTTCAATAATAATTATTAATTTGGAGGCATTCTCGAAAAACAAAAATGCAATATTACTTACACTTGCAACAAAATTCAAAAATAGGAAAATGTGAACATAATTTAACCTAATTTTGCAAATTTGAAAAAATTTACTCTGACCATAATTTCAGGTATTCGTCACTTTGAAGAATTGAACTAGAGTACCAGAAATTTATTTAAGTTCTATGTTTCTGCAAATTAAATTCTTTTCAAATTTGAAACCCAAAATATTTGATGTTACATTAAAAAATTTCAAACCCAAAGGCTTTTAAATTTTCAACTGAGAATTATTTAATTTCCAACCCATTTCATTCGGAATTATTCAATTTGAAATGTTTTCAATTCCAAATTATTTTATTTTAAAAGCGCAAACTTAAAATAGTTAAACAATAAGGATATCAATTTGAAACTGTATACGATTATGATTAAAAATTCTTCAATTTTCAATAATCGAATTTTGAGCTTATCGATACAGAACGATTGTAGCTCTAAAATGAGCTGTAAAATCGGTTGTAGAACATAAAATATTCTACTTTATAAAGCTTCCATAACAATTATTAAGTTTAAGGCATTTTTAAGTGAAACAGTGTGAAATTAGTTGCACTTGCAACAGATTCCAAAATATAAAAAAGTGAACATAATTTGAACTCATTTTGCAAATTTGAAAAAATTTAATTTTTCAATCATGATTTCAAAGTTATTCATCACTCTGGGAGATTAAACTAGAGTACCAGGCATTTTTTAAGTTCTATGTTTCTATAAATTAAATTATTTCCGAATTTAAAATTTAGTTAGCTGAAATTTTTAAAATTAGTAATTATTATTTTTTAAACTGATTAATTATTTAAATTATTAATTGAATATATATATATATATATGTATGCATGTATATATGTATGTATGTATGTATGTATAATATAAATATATAAATTATTTGAATTATTCAAAGTTAATTAATTTTTTATGATTATTATTATTATTATTTATTATCAGTACTTAAAATAAGTTATAATAATAATAATAAGCTGTAAAAAAAAGTTAAAAATTTTCAATTTTCTATTCCATTTGATAGTTTACTCGTTTCAAAAATCAGACAATTTAAATTGGAAACCAAAATTATTTGATGTTACACTGAAAAATTTCGAATTCGAAGGCTTTCAAATTTTCAATTAAAAATTGTTAAATTTCAGACCCATTTCATTCAGAATTATTCAATTCGAAATGTTTTCAATTGCAAATTATTCAATTTTAAAAACGCAAACTCAGAATAAGTAAAGAATAAGGATATCAACTTGAAACTGTATACGATTGTAATTAAAAATTCTTTAATTTTTAATAATCGAATTTTAAGCTCATCGATATAAAACGATTCCAGCTGTGAAATCAGCTATAGAACACAAAATTGTCTAATTCATGAAGCTCCTATAAAAATCATTAATTTTAAGGCATTTTTAAGTGGAAAAAATGTGAAATTTTTTGCACTTGCAATAAATTCGAAAATAGAAAAAAGTAAACATAATTTGAACTCATTTTGCAAATTTTAAGGAATTTACTTTGATCATGATTTCAGTTATTCGTCACTTTGAACAATTGAACTAGAGTACCAGAAATCCAGTTGAGTTCTATATTTCTGTAAATTAAATTATTTTCAAATTAAAAGAATTTCAGTTTTCTGTTCCATTTTACTTTCATTCGTTTCAAAAATTAAACAATTTAAATTCGAAACCAAAAATATTTGATATTACAATAAAATTTTTCAAATTCGAAGGTTTTCAAGTTTTTAATTGAAAATTATTACAAATTCAAGCCCTATTCATTTAAAATTATCCAATTGATTAAGCTTCAATAAAAATGATTAATTTCAAGGTATCTTTGAATGAAAAGACGTGAAATTATTTACAATTGCAACCAATTTGAAAATAGGAAAAAGTAAACATAATTAAAAATGATTTTACAAATTTGAAGAAATTTACTTTGACAGACAGCATAATGACTAATCATGATTTCAAAGCGATTAATCACTTTGAAAATATCTACAAATTAATAAATCTGTCAACATGCTTCTTATCGATTTTTTCGCAATTATTCCCTTCACTAAGTCATTGCATAAGAAACTGTCCCTGAGGAAAAGATCGAATTCAAGTCTACTTTTAGAATCACATAAAATTACATAAATAACTACTTCGACTTCTTGTAAACTTTAAAGATAAATCTTTTTATTATTCAATTTAGCGAGTTTTTTGATTTTAGAAAAATAAATTCGACCTCAGATATACATAAGATATGTACAAGTAGATACAAATAATAATTCGCAAGACTTTAAAAACAATGAAAAATGAATGAGAGTTACCTTGTGATAAAATTTTATCATTAAACGAAATTATATTGAAGTAATAATAAAAAATCTGCCAGACGTAAAAATGTAGACATAACATTCTCAAAACACCTTCGGGTTTGAGGAATATGGTACGTTCTCATCATAACACTCGCACTTCGCGCTCGACATGGCTTGAGCTTGGTTTAAATTTTAGAAAATCGACATTTTACATTATATTTTCATGCTCAGCTGAAAATTGTAAAGCAAAGCGAGAAAGAATTTTCAAAAATACACAAAAATCGAATACTTTCCAGAATAAATTTGCAGTTTGTGAGAAAACATGAGAAAATTCTAATTTAATACAAAATTGCTAAAAATATATGTCTTGAATTGGTAATAAAAAAATTGGCAAGTTTTAGAACCGACATAAGCAACAAAAATATTTTCTTATGAATATTTCAATTTTATTAATGACAGTTTAGGAGTGAAGTATAGATATCAAAAATCGTTACAGGCAATTTTGTAGGTCTCTTTGAGCTGAGAAATTTTGCTGTTAGAGCTTTCACTGCATTTCGCGTTGTTTAGCCATAAATTTGAATTTTCTCATGGCATTTTCCACGTTTGAAACAAAATATATCCCTATTGAAAAAACGATGGAAGGCAGTTACGTAGAACTTTTAGACCTGTCTTTTTGGACCAGGAACCAGTGTGCAAAGGGAAACTTAAATTAGAAATTTCCTTCGAAAGCCTAATTTACTTTAAAAAGTGAAAAAAGTGACCCACTGAAACCAAAAAGTTATCAAGAGTGACTAATTTCTAATAAAAAAGGAACCAAAATTGAGTGGCATTAATAATGTGACTAATGATCTTCTTTGAACTCGAAAGAATTCAGAGAATTCAATACAATTTATGAGGATTGCAGGTGAATTTTAATGAATTCAGCATAAATTAATAAAAATTCAGAGTGAAATAAAAACGATCCAGGTTAAATTAAATAAAGAATTCACGGCAAATTCAAAATAATTCAAATTAACTGAAAAAAAAATTAATTCAAAATATTCAATTGATTTTAGTAAGGTGGGAATGAATTTAGAATAATTCAAAGGATTCCAGAGACTTTGACGCAATTCATAAGAATTTGATTCAATAAACAAAATTTGAAAAATCAAATAATTTCCATTAAATGAGTAAAATAAATGAATTGAACGGAATTCAGGACAAATTCAACAGAAATTAGGTGAATTAGAAAAAAGCTCATAAAATAAAATAAAAAACAACCAAAGAATTCAATAACACTCGAATGAATTTAGAGATATATGGAAGTGAATAGAATAAACGAATCTAGAGGAATTTACGGGAAGTAAGACAAATTAGATGAAATTTATAAAAATTTAAAGAGAGCTTTTCCGAAATTCAAGTGACTTGAAAATGATGTAAAAATTACTGAAATGCTTTAAATTTGCAGTGAATTCAGAAGACTCCAAGGAAATGAATTCATTTAAATTCATCTAAATTTTCTCAATTCTACTTAATTAAATGGATGTTTGTCGTTTTTTCTTTAGTTTTGTTGAATTCCCCCTGAATTTTTAGGCATTTTATCAAATTCTTTCCAACTCCCTTGAACTCCTCTCAATTCATTCCAAATTAAAAGAATTAAATTAATTATTTTTAAGTCGTGTACAGTTCACTTTAATTTCTTAAAAATTCACCTTGAATTTTTATGAATTGCATCGAGTTCTTCTCATTTCCCTCAAATTCCTCTGATTTTGCTAATTCTCTTTTCTACCACTTATTCGAATTCAGTGGAATTTTTTCGGATTACAAAAAATTTGCGCCATTCATTTGAATTATTTTTAATTCGCCCTGAATTCTTTCATATTAACCTTGAATTCGTATGAATTTCATGGAATCCTCTCGAATTATTCTGAATTCAATTTTATTTTTCTGAAATGAATGGAAAATCTTGGATTTAATTTTTTTCAATTTATTTGAATGTTTCTGTAATTCACCTTGAATACTTATGAATTTATCATGAAATCTTTGGATTTTTTCTAATTCTCCCCGAATTCCTTTGAATTTAATTTAAATCATCTAAATTCCCTCAATTCTACTAAATTCAATGAACTTTTTTCATTTTTTCTTAAGTTTTTTTTTTAATTCGGCGTGAATTCCTTCAAACTCACCCTGAATTCTTAGATATTTCATGAAACTCTATGGAATTTTCTTGAATGTTTCCTAATTCACTCCAAATTTAATAAATTCAATGAATTTCTAAAAATATTTTTGAACTGTTTTCAATTCACTTGAATTTTTTTTCATTTACCTTGATTTTGAAGAATTTTATCGAATTCTTATCATTTACCTTAAATTCTTCTGAATTCTCTAATTCCATTCTCTACCACTTATCTGAATTCAGTGGAATTTATTTGGATTTAAAAAAATTTATTGCATTCACTTGAATTATCTTCATTTCACCCTGAATTGTTTTATATTTACATTCCTTGAACTCGTATGAATTTCAAGAAATCCCATTGGATTCTTCTGAATTCAATTTAATTTTTCTGAAATGAATGGAAAATCTTGGATTTAAATTTTTTTAAATTTATTTGAATTTTCTTGAAATTCACCATGAATTCTTATGAATTCATTCTGAATTCTTTGGATTTTTTCACATTCTCGCTGAGTTCCTTTTAATTTGCTTGAATTGTTCTGAATTCCCTCAATTCTACTTAATTCAATGGAGTTTTTTATTTTTTCTCAAGTTTTTTCTTATAATTCAACGTAAATTCTTTTGAACTCACTTTGAATTCTTAGATATTTCATCAAATTCTTTTGAATCCCCTTGAACGTTTCTTAATTCACTCCAACTTTCATGAATTCAATGAATTTTCAATGATTTTTTCAACTGTTTTCAATTAACTTGATTTTTTTTTGAATTCACCTTGAATTTTTAAGCATTTCATCGAATTCTTCCCATTTTTCTCAAAATCCTATAAATTCACTCAAGTTTTATTTAATTAATTAGTTTTATACTTTATTTTTTGAGTTTGTTTCTTAATTTGCTTAAACTTTGCATACTCCCATTTTACTTAATTTAATGAAAATTCTTTGATTTTTAAAATTTTGTTCGATTCACTCAAATTTTTAATCATTTCATCAAAATCACTTGAGTCCCTTGAATTCTTCTAAATTCATTTCAATTTTACTGAAATGCCTTCTGGCACACTGTTTTGAGGCCTGATAAGAAAAAAAGGATAAGTTTGTGAACTAACTATTTTTGACCAACGGTTCCGGTTTTATCCATCGAAAATGCCTTTCAAAAAATAAAAAATTCCATTTTCCAACAAAACTATGGGAGATGTGAAAAAAATGTCGAGGGGTAAATTTGTTCACCTCAAAAAGATCTACAAATTTACATTCCACCATTTTTTGTTAATAAGACGCATGGTTTTTGTTTTAATCGTTAAAAATTTTATTAGAAAATGAAAATTCTATTTTCCCGCCAAATTACGCAAGATACGATAAAATTCGGACAAAATAAATTATTTATCTCAAAAGAATCTACAAACTTTCTCAGAACCATTTTTCGATTAGACGCATAGTTTCTGTTTTAATCGAGAAAAATGTTATTAAAAATAAGAAATACCACTTTCCACCAAAACTATGTGAGATATGTAAAAATATTGACTCACTAAATTGTTCACCTGAAAGAGGTCTACAAATTTTATTCAGACTATTCTTCGATGAAATGCACATATTTTGTTTTAATCGTGAAAAATACCATTAAAAATAACAAATTAAAATTTATAGAAAAATGACACAAGATACAGGAAAGAGTTTAACAAAATGTAAAAAATTTTGCGATTTGGACATACTTTAATGGAGCGCGAAGCGCAAGATACGTGATGAAAATTTATTCGTTGAAGCGGAAGGAGCTTCAAAAAAAGAGAATTCAAAATCACAAAATTACAGTTGTTAGCGGGTATGACCTTTGATTTTAAAAGATCTGTGCAAAAATGTAGAGGAAGTACAAAGACCGAGTGCGTAGCGCGAGGTAAGCATACTATCGAGCGCGAAGCGCAAGATTTGACAGACGCGCGCCTTAGGCGTGGTCGAACTTGCAGACATAGCGCTCGATGAGAATATGCTCGCGCAGCGGGCAGATTTTTTTCAATTACACTGGAACCTCTGCATACCGCCGGTTTCGGGGATGACCTGCAACGGCCGTGACGCCCTTCCAAGAATTTATATGACGTAAGCAGTCAGGGCCGTATGAACAATTCTCAGTAGGAATAAATAATATTAATCACATGTATTGTGTACATATGTAGATCTTTTTTATCATAAAGGTTGGACCTTGTTTAATAATGAAAAATAATTAATGAAAAGAGAATTTTCCATTTGTATTTAAAAATAAATGCAAAATATGCAAACGAGTGTTCGAACTGCCCGTTTTGTGGCTACGGAACTGCTCAAATCCGCTGAGCTCACTGCACCTCTCTCTTGACTCCTTCGACCTCTTCATCGCCGAATGCAGTCATCGGAAATCTAGGAAGGCGGTATATGGAGGGCCGTTAAATAGGTGTTTCAGTGTTATTTGATAAATTGAAACAGAGAACTCAAGGATAAACCACCTGATTAATCCTGGGAATTTGTGTTTCAATTTATTGAAAGAAAAGTGACAAAAGTGATCTTTTCATTTAAAAAAGTGACTATAGTGACTTCGTCTTAAAAAAGAGACTAAAAGTGATTTGAGAAAAAAGTGACTGTGTGGCAATCCTGTTTCTACGTTTAATTATAGAATTCTATTCCAAACTGATGGATAAAAATTTGAAAATTTCGAGAAAGCTAACGACATGTTTTTATCCCAGGAAAGCGATCCGTGCTATAATTTACCTTCATTGTGTAGTAAGAGATATATTTTTCAGAAGCTTATTTGAGATTAACATGAGGCTGAACAAGAGAGTCTGTGAGGCGAGGCGAGGCGAGGGTTCATGGTCGAGCTACACAATATGGATGCAAATTACATGAACTCGCAACGCAATAAATAATACATGGATTTCAAAGTGGTTGGAGCCTGGAACAAGTTAGTTTCAAAATTGAAAAACACCCATTTATGAACTTAGTTTAACAATCTGAAGCCTTAAGAGCAAAAACCATTGAGAATAATCTACAGTTTCAAAAAAAAATTCAGCTTTACAGCACCGCTCGAAAGTATCAGAAAGCCCTGGTTTTCAAAGATATTTTTGAATACAATATACTTTTTTTCATATGTCGAAAAATCATTTTTGTGATAGGAGTGTTACAAAATTTGATCAAATTTGTACTTAGCTATTTACTATTTAAGACTCTCATATTCAAATTCGGAACTTAGAAACCTGATTTTAATTTTCCTATATCCTATATAAAAAAAGTAATTTTACCAAATATCTCGAAAATATCGGACATATTGTTGTCAAGACCTGATTGACTTTCAAATAACTGGAAATTGCTCCATTTATTACAATTCAAATTAAAAAAATGAAATCCGATGCTAGCTTTCAATTTGTTTACAGCTGTTAATTTAATTCTTGATCGTTATGGTACCCAACATATTTTACTGTTCTTGTAAATACAGATCCTAAATTATCTACTTTGGTGAAAGAATAAAACTGAATTTAAATACGAAAAATTATTTCAAGGGATCTATATTTATTTCAAGTGATTTCAACAGATTTCGAGAAATTTCGATGAATTTCAAGGGATTTTAGATCAATTTAAGAGATTTAAAATGTTAAAGAATAAATTAGTAAAGATATTGAAGAATTAAAAGATTAAAGAATGTTATAGGAGTTCAAGGGATTTTGAAAGATGTCAAGCGATTTCAAATAATTTATAAAGACTATGAAAGTGTGAAGAATTGTAAAAGATTTCAAAGACTCACAGAATATCTATGAATTTTAATCCATTTAAGACGATTGCAAAGGATTTTGAGAGATTTTAAAAACTTTAAAGCGTTTCCATTTAGTTTTAAAATATTTCAGGGCATATCACAAGACTTTTAAAGGTTTAATGGATTTCAAAGCATTTATAGGAATTGAAAAGTATTCAAAATTTTTTATTGATTTTCAAAGTATTTCAAAAGATTTTAAAAGATTTTAAAGCATTTACAAAAAGATTTCATCCAAGAATATTCCAAGGGATTTCCAAGAATCTTATTAGACTTCATGGACTATGAAAGGATTTTTATCGATTTAAACTAATTTTAGAAGACTTCAAGGGTTTCAGAAGGACTTTAACGATTTCGTACAAGTTTCAATTAAAAAATATTTCACGGGATATTACAAAACTTCTGAAGATTTCAATTGGTTTCAAGAGATTTCAAGAAATTTCATGAGATTTCTAAAGATGCCGAAGAATTTCAAATATTTTAAGGATTGTCGAAGAATTTAAAAGTATTTGAAATTATTTCAAAGATTTCAATTCGATTCTAAATACTTCGAGGGTTTCACAGGATTCCGAGTGATTTCTAAAAATTTTAAGTAATTTCAACAGGCTTGAAAAATTATGAGAAATTTCAAATCATTTTAAGGGATTTCAAAAAAAATGTATGGAATTTTACGGTCCTCTGAAACTTTTCAATTGATTACGAAGCATTTGAAAATTTGTTGAAGTTTTTCGAAGTATTTGAAATTATTTCAAGTGTCTTATGTGGTTTCAGAGAAATTAATAGGATTTCATGAACTTTCCGAAGATTTAAAGAAATGTTAAGAAATTTTGAATGAGGAAATATTCTGTGAATGGCTACTAAGGAGATAAGAGCGGTTATGATATTTCGCCTCTACATTTTTATTGGAAAAATGGGCAAGGAATAAGAAAAAGGACAATAATCGCTCGTTGGCTTATCAATATTAAAAATTAAACGTTCAACCTTACTGGGTTTTCAATTCGAAAGAGTCTTAATGCTTAAAATATTCAAATT
Organism: Melikaiella ostensackeni; assembly: GCA_032362435.1. Lineage (NCBI taxonomy): Eukaryota > Metazoa > Arthropoda > Insecta > Hymenoptera > Cynipidae > Melikaiella > Melikaiella ostensackeni. The sequence goes on along the minus strand of JAUMHM010000085.1, from coordinate 5,254,315 downwards.
CAAAACATCTTAAATGTCAAGAGTCTCTATTTCAAATTGTCTAAATAAATAAATTGTTGATAAGATTCATATAACAGAGAATATAAATTAGCAACGTTAGATGGATTTGAAACTTAGCGGGAAATAGACTTGTTTCAAATTTTAAATGATGCCTGGTCTACCAACTCTTAGACATGAAAAATGAACTGAAATTTTATCTGACATTATAAAATGAGGGGGAAAGCTATCTAACTATCAAAATTGAACTAGAACCATGTAAAATAATTAACCTGAGATCAAGATAATTAATAAGTAGTTTACCTTTAGTTTGCGCCTCGCATTAAACTTCTTCAAGCAATCCACAGTCTCTTGTCTGTGTACGACGGATGCAACGCGTTCTCGTTGCTGTAACACAAAAAATGAGAGAATGATTAGAGAAGAAACATGTAAAAAAATTAAGAAGAAGAAAAGAAAAAATTTAAAAACACGTACGCAGATCCATGGGTGCTTAAGGGCCTCGCTAGCGGTGATTCTTTTGCTGGGGTTCACTGTGAGCATCTGATTGATAAGGTTCTTTGCTTCTGGTGTGACGGTGTCCCATTCTGGCGTGGGGTACTACAAATTGAAATGAAGTGTTTGAAAAAATATATTTTAATTGCTCAATTTGAAAAACTAGCGAAAATAATATCCTATACTTTCGAATCATTTTTAGGGTTTCGTAGCACCGGGCTAAAACTATTATAGTTTCGGTCAGACGTGCGTCCATTCGTCATAGTTTTTTTCCCAACGATCGGGTAGAATGGTATAAGGTATGGTTTGAAAGGATAGGATCGTATAGGATTAGATACGATAGCATATGCTTTGATAGGATCGGATTGGACAGGATAGGATCCAATAGGATAGGATGTGATAAGACAGGATAGGATAGGATAGGATAGAAGAGGACAGAGGGAGGGGGCGGGGCTATGAAATCTTTCTTTTTAGGCGCATGTCGCCTACTTTGACTAATTTTTGATCTCCAAAATAGGGATAAGGATAATAATCCAAGCTGTATTGGATTATTTCCAAACTAAAATTAATTATTAGAGTAAAAGCTAAAAATATTGTTATTTTTAAAGAAATTTATTCACTATGATACTCCATGATAAACTTTGAAAATACACTGAACTCTCGAGTTAGCGCTCGTCTCGGACATTGCTTACTTTGACCGTTAGACTCATCCCAGGATTTCTACGATGGAAACAGTCAAGACCGTATGAACCATTTCCAATAGGAATACATAATATTAATTAACTGTATTTTGTACAAATGTAGATTTATATTATAATAAAGAATGGACCTTTTTTAATAATGAAGACTTATTAATAAAAAGAGAATTTCCCGCGTGTATTTTAAAATAAAGGCGAAATATGTACGCGAGTGTGCGAGTTGCCCGCTTTGTCGCTACGGTATTGCGTGATTGCCTCAAGGACGCCGCGCGTCTTCCCCTTTCCTCCGGGCTCCCTCGTCATCCAGTGCGAGCAGGCAGAATTCTAGGGACGCGGTAAGACGAGGAGCTGTATATGGAGAGTTGAGTCTTCGAAAATTGTAAGACTGTTGAATATTTCAGGAAAAAAAAAATTGGAGAAAAATTTCTTTCTTTTTTAAGGTTTCGTAGCCCCGGGCAAGTAAGGGAGAATGAGGGGCGAGAGGAAGTAAGAGGGGGGTGAGGAGAAGTAATGGGAGAGTGGAAGATAATGAAAGGGGGTTGAGGGGAAATGAGCGGAAGTAAGGGGTAGTGAATGAGGGGGAAGCAAGGAGTGAGGAAGTGTGAGTGAGTGAGGGGTGGGGCAGTGAGAGGAAGTAGGAAAGAGTAAAGGGTGATGAGGTGAAGGAAAGAGAAGGGGAAATTAGATGAAGTGCGGGGAGGAGGAGAAGAGAGGGGAGATTTGAACGACTTTATTAGCGACTAATAAAATATGGAACCATTTTTTACAGGCGTCTGCCGCCTACTTTTACTAATTTTTCGAAAAGTTTTTCTCTTAATACTTTTATAAACTTCTCTGATTGAGATATAACTCACATCATATGATCCTGACTTGATCTGTGCATATAATCGATGCTGGTCCTCGTCCCAAAATGGAGGGTAACCGACCAATAGAATATAAAGGATTACGCCACATGCCCAAATATCTACTGGTTTTCCGTATGGCTCCTTTTTCAGAACCTCCGGACTGAGGTAACCGGGCGTTCCGGCGAAACCTGTAATCAGAGAATTAAAAAATATTATATTTCTTTCCAATTTTCGGAATTATCTGAAAATCTTGATTCTTTACCTTATTTTTTCAAAAACTGATTTGTGCTCATGTGGTGAGAAAAAATACTTACCATACCATGCCTGTGCGTCACCTTGAACTTCTATTGCAAGTCCAAAATCCGCTAATTTCACAGCCGCACCCTTTGCTTTACTGGCGAGAAGCAAATTTTCGGGCTAAAAATTTAAAAAAAAATTTACTTTTCTGTACCCTCACTTTACCGCAAAAATATTTCACTTCAGAAAGGTTGAAATTTTATTTGACTCAGGGCTGCCACAGCCTAATTTACTTGAAAAAAGTGAAAAAAAGTCAACTACTTAAACCGAAAAAGTGATCAAAAATGACTAATTTCTAGCCCAAAAGTGACTACAATTCACTCAGGGTGACAAATGTGCATTAATAAATTGACTTAACGTTCTTCTGAATTTAAAAGAATTCAAAAGAATTCCAGAAAATTCGATGAAATTTCGAAGAAATCCAGGTGAATTTTAACGAGTTCAGGATATATTCATAAGAATCCAGAGTAAACAATTCAAGTTCAAATAAAAAAAACTCAGGTTGAATTTAAATGAATCCAAAAAAATCGGAAATACTCCATCGATGACAGTAACATTGGAGTTAATTTAGAAGAATTTAAAGGAATTACAGAGGTCTTAATGAAATTCGAAAGAACTTGAGTGAATTGAACATAATTTTAAAAAATGTCCTCTGAATTGAATGAATTGGAAGTGAACAGAATTCAGGGCAAATTCATTAAATGCAATTAATTCAAAGTAAATTCAGGAAAATTACAGGAAATTCACAAAGAATTTGATGAAATACCTAAGAATCCAAAGTGAGTTTGAAAGACTTATGGGTAAATTAAAAACGAAAATTTTAATCAAGGAAATTCATTGAATTGCGCAGAATTGAGTGAATTTAGAAGAATTCAAGGGAATTTGAGAGATCTTAATGAAATTCATAGAAATTTGAGTGAATTAAACAAATCTTGAAAAATTTCCATTGAATTGAATAAATTAGAAGTGAACGGAATTCAAGGAAAATTTAGCCGAATTTATCTGAATTGACAAATAAACAATGAATAAAATCAGAGTAAATAAAAAATTTGGTGAAGTGGATTAAAATTCAAGTAAGTTGAAAACAACTCAAAAATATTTCTGAAATTCATTGAACTCAGTAAATTGGGAGTGAATTCCGAAAAATTAAAAGGAATTTAAAAAGAATTTGATGAAACGCCTAACAATTCAAGTGAGTTAAAAAGACTTACGGGTGAATTAAAAACAAAAATTTCAATAAAAAACGTTCATTGAATTGAGTAGAATTATGAAAATTTAGAAAAATTCAAGTGAATGAAAAAATACATGATGCGTTGAAAAAATTCAAAAGAATTCCAAATCAAATCAAATGAATTGAAGAAAATTTAATAAATCCAAATATTCCATTGATCTCAGTAAAATTGGAGTCAATTTAGAATAATTCAAGGGAATTCAAGAAGCTTTGATCAAATTCAAATGCAAATACAATAGAACTTGATGAAATACCTAATAATGAAATGTGAGTTTAAATGACTGAAGGGTGAATTAACAGAAAACCCCATTAAATCTTTTTGAATAAAATTAAATAGAATTGAGAGTGCATAACATTAATTTCAAGAGAATTCGAAAGAATCTAAAAGAAAAAAATGTAGTATAAACTAATAAGAATTCAGGTTAAATTCCAAATTATTTTAAATAAATTATGAAAAAATTCATAATCCAAAATATTTTCTTCATTTCAGTAAAACAGGCGTGAATTTCAAATAATTGAAGGGAGCTGAAAAATGCCTGATGAAATTCATAAGCATTCGAGTGAATTGAAAAAATTTTAAGTAACAAAAAATTTCAATTGAATTGAATGAATTGTAAGTGAAGAGAATGTAGGATGAATTCAACAGCATTCAAGTGAATGGAAAAAAAAGAATTAAAAAAACAATGGATAAAATAAAATTCGAGCTGATTTAGAGTAATAGATGAATTCAACAGCGTTCAAAAGAATTCAGGGTGAATTTAAAGAATTCAAGAGAGTTCTGAAGAATTCAAACAAACTGAGGATAAATTAATAAGAATTCTGGTTGAATCCCAAACGAATTCAAATAAATTGAAAAAAATTCGAATAATCAGAATTATTCCATAGATTTCAGTAAAAGTGTAATGAATTTGAAAGACTCAAAAGACACTAATTTAAGATGAATTTGAAGGAGTTCAGGGTGAATTTTCAATAATTTCAGTGAATGGAATAGATTTTAAATATCCAAAAAAATTCCACTGAGTTCAGGGAATTTTAAGGAAATTCCAAGAAATGAAATAGAGTTCGAAAGAGTTCAAAAAAATTCAGAAATAGGTATGGACCTGAATTCAATAGTGATTGACCCTTGGGTTCTCTGTTTTAATTTATTGACAGCAATGTGACTTAAGTGATTTTTTTGCATTTAGAAAAGTGACTAATAGTAACTTGAGTGACTGTGGCAACCAGGTAAACTAAATCTTAAGAATCAAACTTTAACTTTTTTGTATAGTTTCATTAACTCTAAAGGACCAAACAATAGTTGATAATAATATATTGGATATCAAGGGCGAAAAGAAGTCTTTTATAGCCTTCCGACCATTCTTCACAAAATGCTTTTTGTCCATAAAATGCATCGAATGTTTGGCTTCGAGGGCATGCGAAGTGGGCGCAAAGCAGCCTTTTTCACCTGGAGACTATAAAAACAGGCGCAAAATGTCTTTTTCCGCCCGGCATTGTCTCCAGGCGAAATAAGCCACTCTGCTCATACTTTATATGCACGAAAAAACATACTTTTGGTGCAGGTTGGACAAAAAATGTATTTTATCAGTAATACAATGAAATTCATAATATAAATTTGATGTAGTAATATTTTATTTACAGACCTTGAGATCCCTGTGTACTACTCCATTGTGATGACAGTGGTGAACACTTTCGAGGATTTGTTGAATGCAGTGCGACGCATCTGCTTCACTGTAGAATTCTCGAGCGACAATGTCCTCAAAGAGTTCTCCGCCAGTAACTCTGAAAATTAATAATTTCACATTGGAAGTCATTGAAAAGTAAAGTTCGAACGAACAAGTCAATCCCTATCTCAAAAATAGGTTCATCAAATGAAAAAAGCCTCTATCACCAATGTAAGTGGGTAAAAATCAAAAAGTTGACAATATCATGTCCCCGGAATATTATACGCTTTTGTTTGGAGAAATTATTTTTAATTATAGAGTTTTATGAATCCTGTTTTTTCCCAGAATATTCTAGGTCCAAATTAATTTTATTTTAATCAGTATGGGAACAAATTCGGTTAAGCATGAGTAAAATGTCATCTGGTAAAGCGTCCTTTACCACATTTTTTAACATTTATATCGATATATCTTTAAAAGGAAAACTTAAGATAATAATATCAATACACGTATAACTTAAGAATGAAATTCACAATTCGGAAATAATTTTTTTGTTTGTTTCTTATCGTAATTACTGATTATTATGTGCTTTTTGAATGTCCCACGCGTAAAGTGTCTTCCTTTGATAAAAATAACCGATTGTGAGATCTTAGGAATTTCTGAGAGTTTTTTGGAGAATGGAATTTTATATAATGAAAATTTAGAGAAGTTTCTAAGCTTGTTAAGTTTTATCCCCGGTGGAAATTTCTCATCACAATTTTGGAGCAATAAATGGTCTTTTTTCATCTTAGAGACCAAACTGCATGAGACTGGTGCCCTCCTCAGTATACAACACAAACCGATCATAACTCCTTTGGTTCCGACTTGGTTTTCATATTTCCTTTGCAAGACCGAAGTTTCGTGAGACTGACGTTATCAATGAACACTCCGCCTTATGACGATTTAGCTGCCTAATTTAGACATGATATTATACTTATGAAATAAATTTCTCGCATCAAGCTGTAGTTGGGTGTATATTTTTAACAATGAATAATACAAATAATAATGGAGCCTCGGTTAGGATTGACACTTCTGTTGATGAAGAGCATGTCTTCAGGCGCTGAATGGAGATTGGGTGTTTGGAATGGTAGAGATGTAAATGATCTCAAGAAAAAAGAATGACGGGATACAATGCGTGTAAGGAAGCTAGATATTTTATGTTCAGCAGAAACAAAGAAGAAGAGATGTGAGGTAAGAAAGATAGAGAACGGACTCGAAGTTTGGTCAAGAGTAGATAATGAATCATATGGTGGCAAAGAAGTCGGTCTGATTATGAATGAGAGAGCAAAACAACATGTCAAAAATTATGAATGCGTATCACATAGATTACTATGGGTTAGAATGAAAGTGGGAATCAGAAGGATATTTATTATAGCGTGCTACGCTCCAGTTTATGGTGACAAGAGGGATGTAAAAGATACCTTCTGGGACTAGTTAAATGATATATCAGGTACTTGCTATCCTGACGAAAGAATAATTTGACTTGGAGATTTGAATGCCTTTGTTAGTGTGCAACACTAAGGTACCGACAGGGTACTGGGTTATTGCGGACACCCAAAAATGAAAGGTAACGGGGACAAATTGATTAGCTTATGTTCAGAAAAGGGATTGTTTATTAGAAATATTTGGTTCAGATATAAAATGCTCCACATGTATACTTGGTGCAGAGGCGAAAGCCGCAGCATGATTAACTCTATTGTAGCCGGTGAGAGACTAAGAGAGCTTGTAAAAGAAACCAGAAGTACAATTGGTATATCGTGGAAAGCTGAATAAATATTTAGGACATCATGACATCATATTTAGGATTGGAAGACTGAATTAGACGATAAAAATGTCAATGATTCATAGATAATACTACGGGATAGCATCTTCAAGAGTGCATTTGAAGTGGGTAGTACTGCGGATGTAGGAAGGAAGACTGGAGATGCTTGATGGAATGATAAAACTCACGCGGCTGTCAACGAGAAAAAGCAAGCATACTCGAGAATGTTCAATATTATAGGTCATAGCGATGGGGAGAGAACAAGATTAGAAAATGATTACGGGGATAAAAAGGGAAAAGCCAAAATACTAGTCCAGGAAAGTGAGGATAAAATCAAAGCGGAAGATAAAAAAATGCAAAATGATTATGAAGGAAGTGAAAAATTATTTTGTGAATGGGTTAAGAAGACTAGGAAAGAAAGTACCAGCAGTGAGTAAAGCGGGATTAAAAATGCTGATGGTAAAATGTATGGGATTCGGACAAAGTGAAAGACTGCATGAAAAATTTTTTCAAGAAATTATATGAACTCAAGCTATAAAGCATAATCACCTTCACATTAAGGAGGATACGTTACACAATCCCGTTGTAGGTAGCGGAAGAAGAATCGATATCGACGAAACACTGCTAGAGAAACTTAGAAGAGTGATTGATGAGATAAGGAAGGAGGTGAGACTAAAAGGAGATGGAGAGGGAGTCAGGAGAGGCTAGTGGGACGATGCATGCAGAGAAAGTGAAAACAAGATGAAGAAGAGTGTAAACAAATGGAGAAAGGGGAAATGGGGAAATAGGAATTCAATGGGAGAAAAAGAGATCACGAGAGAATGTTGAGTGAAGAAAGACAGAGGGAGAAGAAAAGGTACACGGAAGAGGTCGAGAAAGCGGTAAAGGGAGGGAGAGAATGAGAAGTGATAAATAGGAAAAGAGGAGGAAGGAAGGGTATAAATGAGGAAATCGGGATGGACGAGTAGACGGAGTATTTAAGAGTCTTCTAAGGGGCGTGGAGAATAGTGTAAAGGGTGTGAGAAGAAAGGCCGTAGCGGAAGACGAGTACAGCGAAAGCGAGATTAGTAGAGTAGAGGCGAATGAGGCAATTGTAAGGCTAAGAAGAAACAAAGAAACAGGTGCGGATGGCTTGAAGAATGAAACACTGAAATATGGTGGAGAAGGGATGAAAGAAGAGATATGAAGGATTGGTAATAAGGTTTTGAGAGGCGAAGTGTGGCCGGGGGAATCGAAGACAAGGTTGGTAGTGCCGCTGATTAATAAAAAGAGGAAAAAAGGGTAGATGAATTTAGATGTGTCACACTCATGTCAGTGGGCTATAAAATTTACGCGGAAATGCTTAGGAAGAGGCTGAAAGACGATTGGAAGAAAAGTAAAGTATACCACATAACTGAACGGGTTTTAGGAAAGGGATGGAGACCACAGATAAAATTTACGTGCTTAATTTTCTAGTCCATAGGGGCTTGGGGCGGAAGAAGGTGAAACTTGTTATACTGTTTGTGGATTTTAGAGCAGCATTTGACTCAGTGAATAGGAAGGTGCTATGAGAGGCCATGAAAGAGAGAGGAGTAGATGAGGGTTTGATAGAGAGGATAAGAAAGATATTTGTGGGGACAAAGACAAGGGCGAAGGTAAGGGGAAAAAACGGGAGAAATTCTGGACAGAAAGGGGATTTAGGTAAGGGTGTCCGTTGAGCCCTCTTCTGTTGAGTGTTCTATTGGCAGACTTGGCGGACAAGATGGATAGGAAAGGAAAAGGGGGTGTCGATGTTGGCAACAGGCAAACTGTATTCACTAGCACACGCAGATGATATAGTTTTAGTAGCGATTGATGAAAAAGAGGATGTATCTAATGATGAGAGCCTTCGAAAAGTATGTAAGAGAAAAGGATTCAAGGGTGAATGTGAGTAAGATTATGTGTTTTAGAAAAAGAAAGTGTTGCGTAGAGTACAAATGAAAGATATATAGGTAGGTGGTGGATTTGGTGAAGGATTTCTGATACCTAGGATTTGAATTCAAAGCAGAAGGAGGAAACGAGCTGCAGGTGAGAAAGAGATTGCAATGTGCGAGTACAGTAATGGGATAATTGTGGGGTATAGGGAAGAGAAGGTTAAGTTAGAAGTGTTAAGTTATGGAGTGGGAATTTGGGGATGGAGACAGCACAAGAGTGAGGGAAGTGTGCATAAGAGATTTCTGAAATGTTGAGCTGGAGTTGCCCAGATTATATGCTGAGGAAAGAAATAGGAGGGCACCAAAATTGCACATGCATGTGCTGTGGAGATTATTGGTACAGAGAGGAGGGAGGGTAACCTAGGACGTTAGAAATGGGAGAGAGATACGTAAGGAGGTTTGAATGTAGGATGCAAGTGACGGGTAGAGAATGGCAGGGAATAGAGGTAGAGATGATAGCAAGGCAAGGAGAGGAAAGATGGGAAAAAATCTGGAAGTGAAGGTACAACAGCTGGTACACCAGCCGGAATACTTGAAAGATATTAGAAAGGAGAGCAAATGAAGTAGAGTGGTGAGATTCAGAATGGGACAGGAGGTGAGAGCGTGTAGGTATTGGATGGATGAAGATGAAAATCTGTGTAAAGTACGAGTATGTAGGTATGAGAAGGAATCATGGTTGCATGTGTTAGAGGGCTATACAAGTGATAAAGGGGGAGGGGAGAATATGAAAGAGAGAATAAAGTGGATTTTGAATGGTAATGGTGAGGGTGAAAAATTGAAAAAGAAGCTAAAAGAGTTGAGAGAGAGAGCTGCACGGGGTAGGGAAAAGCTAAAAAAATGACCCCTAGAGAAGGAGAATAATGAGGTAGTATTGCGGAATCGAGCTACAATTTTTAGGATTGTAATGGTAAGGGGAAACGGAAGCCCAGGGCAAAATTGCAAGCGTCCAGGAGTAAGAATAGTGGTAAATTCTATGTATAAAAAATAATTGGTGAAGTAGTATATGAGGATTGTCGAGAAGAAAATATGTAAGGGTTCTGTAAAGACTCTTAATCCCATAAAAGGGAGAGAGTATGAACAAAATAAAGAAGAAATGAGGGTCTGCATCTTCACCTCGCATTTTATTATTTTAACACTTATTGTGATTAGTAAGAAGAGAAAAAAAGGTTTCATTTTGTTCTGAAATACTTTTTTTCAAAAAAGTCTAAAATTGAATAATTCTAACTTTTTGATTTCCACCCAAACATATGAAGTATAAAAACATTAGATTTTAATTTTTCTGTTAGATGTACCTAAATTACACAATAAGTTTCTGTAGTGAGCCTCGAAACAATATCCGTCATTTAATTAACAATGAATGTCTGTTCGTTTAGTCACGCACAATGACCATCGTACAAATTTGATTACGAATTAAGGACATGATTTCTAAATTACACCGTGGCTACTTTCACTTTTCTCTTATTCGCACGTACGCTCCAGTTAGTAAGGCAACATGAAAATGAGAGAGAAAAAAATGATGAAAGAATCGATTGGCAATTTGCCCCTCACTAATTCAATAGCAATTGACGTGCTCCGCTTTGTTCCACCTGACATGTTCGATGTTCGTCAAATTCGAAATGTAATTTTCTGAGTATCGACATTCACTCATTGCGAAAGGAAGATAATCCTCTAAGAGAAATTTTATTTGACGTCACTATTTCGCTACGCATTTCTATCTCCGATCATCAATTTAGTATTACTCAGAGGATACTTTTGTGAAAAAAAATTTTATTATTATTTTCTTCAACTAATCCCTTTATTTCATAAATAAAATCGAACTTAGAAATTCATATTTTTCATAAGGGGTTTTACTTACAAATCAAAGACGAGGTAGTGGAAGTTTTCTTCTTGTATGCTGTCGTGTAATCTGACTGTAACAGAAAAGAGAACAATTTGTTAAAAAGGAATCAATTCAATCCGCAGATTAAATTTCAAAAACTATTTCCATAATCTAAAATAACAGACTGCAGGGTATCCACTCGAATCATGGAAAAAAGTTTCCTGGCAATTCTAGGTTTTTTCAGGTATCTCCAGATTATTCCAGATACAATTTTTCTTATAAAAGTCATTCGATCCTGAAAGTCTAAAAAATTGTATTGCAAATGTTGTAAATATTTTTCCTATTGATTTATTACTAAAAATACTAATTTTCGATGAAAAACACTAACATGACATTTCTTTGAAATGGTGAGTCTTCTTTGAAACCTAATGTGTCTTTGTTTAAAATCACCGACTTCACGTGAAAAATGTTATCATAACCTCAAATTGTCCCAGAATTGTAAATCTTCTTTGAAATCTATACCAATTTCCAAATATCGATTTCCGGTATAAAACGCCCTTTTAACCTGTACTGTGAATCTACTCTGAAATCTAATGATTTTTTAAAATTAAAAATGTCAATTTTCGACGAGAAGCACTAACATGACATAACAACAAATTATCCAAAGTTGTGAATCTGTTTTGAAATTTCATTATTTTTGCTTAAAATAATCGATTTTCGGTGAAACACGTTAATCTAATCTTAAATTGTTCCAAAATTGAAAATCTTTTATGAAACTTATACCGAATTCGAGTGAAAACCACTAGCACAACCTACAATTATACAAAAATTTTCAATCTTCTATGAAAGATAATTTTTTTAATTAAAAATACGAATTTTTGACTAAAAACACTAATGTATTCGAAGATTGTTGTTCGTTATCGGTTCTTTTTCAAACGATCATCTCACGTATTCATTTGTTAAATTTCGAATCGTATGATCTCATTTTTCGAACGACATCGAACGAGTTCCTTGAAAATAATCGAGAAATGTCACTTGTCACAGCTTTCCAGTGACAGAGCTCTAATGCCAGGTAATGTTTTGATTTAAAGTCAATTTGAAACTCGATTTGAGAGCAACATAACCTGCAGAAGGATGGCAGAAGATACAAGCAATTTAGGTGAACAAAAATCTGCGAGGTAGATACTGAATTTTAAATTATAAAACAACGATAAAACAATAATAAAAACGATAATAAGAAATTTACATGAAAATATAAAAATTATAAGCGAAATATTTTTGCGACATTTACATATATTATATAATTCAATGTTCTCAGTGAAGAACCGACGAACGACCAACTATCGTACAAATGAAAATCAGCGACAAAAAGAAGGAAAAAGGAAGTAATCGGAAGTATTTTTGAATACGAATACATGGATAGAAAAGGGAAGCTCGCTCAATGTAAGGCTTGCTCGGTACAAAATTCGGAAATCCTAATAAAAATGACAGATGGAAATACAACTGGAACTACCCGACATTTAAAAAATTCTCATATCGAGGAATACATGAAAACTTTTCCGGATAGTGTACTGAGTCGTCTGAAAAGTCCCAGGCCTAAGTAATAAAACAACATTTTTTTGAGAAAATTCGCATTAGTTCTTCAACATAGTTCTCTTCTAGCTTGATACACTTTTCCCATCAAGTTTCTAAAAGCTCGATGCCTTTTTTATAGTAGTCGGCGCTCAACTCCTCAAAATAGGCGTTTGTTTCGGCAATGA
>JAUMHM010000085.1:5222089-5241665 GCA_032362435.1 Melikaiella ostensackeni | reverse complement strand
TATATGCTAAAAGATGGTTTCAATATTTTTCCTTTAATTTTTTGTTACGGATAGAAAAATTAACTTAAATAAGATCATTTTCCCACTTTTTTCCAGTTTTCAACTCAAACTTCATTAAGGCAGCACTTAGGATTGTTCGACTGAATTCTTCTAGGCATTAAACTTCATGAATCGACCTGAATTTTGGAAAAATCAAAAAGTGTTTTTCTTTTTCAAAAAAAGCCTTTTTTGGAACATCCTACTATACATTGATCTGTACTCAAGGATAAGTCAAAATTTAAGTTTTGACAAACAAATTTGAGCAAAGGAACTCTCAACAGCACTGCAGTGCGACGCTCACTGATGAGAATATAGTTGAAAGCAGTAAAAGAAAAAAAAATACCTAGAATTACCTTCCGTCGGTAATTACTCCGTCTTTCTATCTATGCCAGCACAGTTCGCATCGCTACTTTAATTTCCGCGGAGAGAAATTTTTCAGCTTTAATGAGAACTACTGAAATTTCTCTAGGGAATATAAAACTAAGGTTTCGAATTTTCTCCACTCATGATTCAACTCCATGTTGGTTTAGGTCCTCACTCACGTATTCTCAAGCTGTCAAAATTACTTTTTATACTGGTTTTATACTATTTATCTGGTGTACAAGTTTCATGAAATCTCGTGGAATTCCTGGAAATCTTTGCAATCCTTCGAAATTTTGTGAATTCTTTCGAAAATTTTGTAAATCACTTGAAATTCATTTTAAATCATATGAAAATCCCTTGAAATCCTTTGAACTCCATAGATATCATACATAATCTATTGAAAATCCTTCAAAATAATTGAGCTCCTTGGAAAACGATCAAAATCCTTTCAAATCTGTGAAAAACCCATAAAATTTTTTGAGATTTCATGTAATCCTCCAAATAGATTGAAATCTTTAAAATCCCATTTAAAGTCCCTCATAATCCTTCAGATCTGTGGAAATTCCTTAAAGTCTCTAAAAATCTGTTAAAATCCTTGAAATTCCGTGAAATGTTTCGAAATATTATGAGATCTCTTGAAATCCTTAAAATCCCTCAAAAATGCATAGAATTTTGTTAAATTCGTGGTAGTCTTACTGAATCTCTTGAAATCCCTTAAAATATTTTTAAAAAGCTATTAAAATCTTCTATAATATTCGGAAATCCTTTGATTTTCCGTAGAATCTTTTGAAATCCCTTAATCCGTGGATATACTTTAAAATCTTTTGAAATCTTTTGAAATCCATTAAAATTCCTTCAAGTCCTTTGAAATATTATGAAATTCCTTCAAATCCCTGCAAATCTTCAAAACCGAATCAAAATTCTCTGACATCCTTTAAAATTCGTAAAAATACTTTGGTATTTCTTGAAGTCCTTTAAAATCCTTTGGAATACGGTGACTTTTTTTGGAAGATTTCGAAATCTCTCAAAATCCCTTGGAATCCCTTGAAATCTTTTGTAACACGCGGAAGTCGTTCTCAATTCCTCGAAATCTTTCAAAATCCCTAAAAATCCGTCAAAATTTTTCGGTATCTCTTGAAATCCCATGAAATATTTTGAAATTTGACTAAACCTCTTGAAGTCCCTTAAAATCTTGTAAAATCCTTTTGAAAATTGAGATTATCTCTGAATTTGTACTAAGTAATTTCCTTAAACTCTTGAAATCTTTAGAATCGCTTAAAATCTGTGAAACCACTTGTAATCCTTTAGAATCATTTGAAATATCCTAAAACTTTCGTAATCCCTTGAAATCTATTGAAATATTTTTAAATCAAATGTGTTGAAAACTTGTTTACATTGAAAATAATTATATGTGGTTGATATATTAAGTAAATATAAAATCTCACGTAAGAAGGTGGGGGGGGGGGCAAAAATCTTACAGATCCTCAAAATGGGAGACGGGGGGTCAACAATTTTAAGAATCATCCTGACGTAATTAATGGACATCCGAATGTCGTTGCAGCAAAACGTTACCTTCAGACTTACTGTGCAGCTTCGGACAATATTTTGAAAAATTTGAATTTTATTGCCTCTTATGCAATATTAAGACCATGCTGTACTTACCGATTCCTACTTTTTCGATATTTTTTTCGCAACAACCTCCGTCCATACGAACTGAGATATTGAATCCAAATTTTCAGAAATTAATTAAAAGGCACTAAGAAACGTTTGTATGATTCTAAACTCCTGAAACTACGAAAAAAACTAATTTTGGAAAATTTTTGGAAAATTTTGTTTGGAATCCGAAAAATGTAGGACCATACAAACGTTCCTTAATGCCTTTTATATAATTTTTCAGATTTTCAACTCTATATGTCAAATCGTGTGGAGGTGAATTGTTGAAAAAAATGCCGGTAAGGTAGAAATCGGGTAAGTATAGCATGGCCTTAAATGAAAATAGATTCAGGTTTTTCTCCGTACCGTCTTATTGTGAATGCTCACGAGGGAAATTTGAGGTAAAAAAATGAAAATCTTACTGAATATAATTCGTCTCACTCTGAATTGGATGTTCTTTGAATGGTTTTACTGAACATAATAGAAAATATACGACGTTTTCAATATTGCGGAGTGTAAGGGACAAAAATAATCTTTTTCCTGATTTTGCTCTTGAATTCTCAGTGAGAGTTAGTAGGGCGTGCGTGGTGAGAAATCTATCATACTTATGTGTCTACTGCGCGCAGTGGAAATGGATTTTCCATTGATACCGTAATCGGTGAACCTCCATAAAAGCGAAGAGGAATAGCTCCTTGAGACTCGCAGAGTAAGCTACGACAAATCGTTCGGAATCGTGACCGAAAGCGATCCCATGTGAAATGGTCCTCGAAAGCAGAAACATTGAACAAAAGCTTCACGACTCAAGATGCGTTCTTTAACATCCACTACTTTCACCATCATTTCTGATATTCCCTTTCTTCCAAATTCTGTCATACGAGGTGTGGCTATTAAATAACCGGACTGATTTTTTTGCCACTTGTCTGGGGCCTCGACAACAACAAGCAGGGTCTGATATTGATCTGTGTCTTTTTCCCCCTCCTTCCTCAAAATTTTAAGGTTGTACGACCCTCAGTATGACAGTAACCCTCGTTTGAAGTTGATCGTCTACCTGAGGTCCGTCAGAATAAGGTTGAGTGTGAAAGTAGAGGGACGCTTCAACGTGAAGTTTCTTGTGAAAGTTGGAAAATCCGCTACAGAAATGTATAATTTGTTAAAGAAAGTTTATGGTAATAAGTGTCTATCTTGTACTCTAGTTTTTGTCTGGTTTGAAAAATTTAGGGAGGGGAGGGAAGCGATTGAAGACGATCCGCGTCCCAGCCGTCCTCCCACATTGAAAAAGTGAGTGAAATTTTTTGAAAAAATTTGAAAAAATCAATGAAAATACTGTCAGATAAATTTTAAATGAGAATTCACATGGGGTTCCATCCCTGAATCGGTACCTTTGGAAATTTTTCCATGTATTTTTACCAAGGTTCTGGTGGTTCGAATTCCACCTCAAGCTGTAGGTCTCCCCATCGTGCACTTGGCTGCAACCCAGCCCGTGAATGATGTAGTAAAAATTATACCACTCTGCCCAATATGTCAGATTATGCATATCATTCTCATCAGAATACTTACGTGCAAAATAATCAGTTTGGTACGAATGTCCAACTTAATATGTCTTCGACATATTGGGCTGTAGCCATATTAAGTCTGAAATATAATAATAATGATAATAATAATAATAATAATAAATATGAGAAACCTCCGTGTCTTTTGTTCAAATTTAATATATAAAAAGAACCTTTTATAATCTAATGTTTAATAAATATGTTTCCAAAGAGGTAAAGTAGCCTATAAAGTAATTTATGAAATTATACCTCTACTAGGCGTTCAGTAAAAATGTGAAGAACATGTTCCGAAAGATTATTAGAGTCCCTGAGCTTCGGAGTATAGCAAAATTGTTTTTCATCTCTCAAATTAAAGAAACATCATTTTTAACGTCTGAAAATCTCATTTTTCTCGAAAACGACTCAAAATATGAATAGCGATGCATAGTTCAAAATTATTCCCCTTCCTGAAACCTGTGAAATTATACCCTAACTTAATGATTATTTTGTGTACTTTAACAAATTTCTCCAGAAAAATGAGAAAAAAATGATAAAAATTGATCAAAATAGCCTTTAGTTTAACAAATCTCAACATTTTATTTTCAAAAGCGTTTGTTTCTAGTACAGTAAAAATGTGAAGAACGTTTTCCATGAGATTATTAGAGTCCCTGAGTTTTGGAGTGAAGCAAAATTGGTTTTCATCTCTGAAATTGAAGAAACATCATTTTTAATGATTAAAAATCTCATTTTTCTGTAAAACGACGCAAAACATGAATAGCAATTCATAGTTCAAAATTGTTCCACTTCTTGAAATCTATAAAATTATACCCTTAACAGATGCTCATCTTATGTATTTTAACTACTTTTTCCAAAAGAATAAAAAAAGTCTATAAAAATCGACTAAAATGTTTTTTTTATCAAATTTTTTTGAAGTTGTTAAAATACACATTATGAACATCTAGTAAGGTTATAATTTCATAGATTTCAGAAAGGGAAACAATTCTGAACCATGAACTGCTATTCATACTTTCCGTCGTCTTCAAGGAAAGTGAGATTTTTAATCGTTAAAAATGAACAAATCATTTTTTACAAAAACGCGTAGTACGATTTTTTTCTTTCTTGGCTTAAAATAACCAGGGAACATCCCCAAAACACGCACAGAAGAGAAACTGGATGTGCAAGCACTCTTAGCTTGAACTTAATCGAGGCTAGCCGTGATGAATATTCTTGACATTTAAACGCTAAAAAGGCAAAAAGAGCGGTGAATCGGCTAAAAAATCGGTTTTTCTTGAAAATGTAAGCTTAGTTATACAAAGCATGAAGTACAACAAAAATTTCCAAGAAATATTCTTAATTCTTCCTGTTTCTCTGAAAAAAAGTTCACAGATTTAGAGGAACGCGTGTCCCCGTTGCCTTTTGCCCCCCCCCCCCCCCAAAAAAAAAAGACTGTCCACATTGTTTATGGATGGCCCCTTTCCAATTCTTGAACTTTTTTCTCATTATCATAAGAGAGTGGAAATTAGTACAATAAATAGATACAGATTTTAATTTCATGATTAATATCATTTTATTATTTTAATGATCCATATCAAAATAATGACGAAATTACGCGAACTGTCTTCTCGCTGAGACAATGAATTGCTTGAAGTCGGGTTTAGCCAAATTCTTGAAAATACTTTGAATCTTTGGATTTTCATGCAGTTCATTCGGGAATATATGATCGATTCTGAAATATAAAAAATAAGCATTTTTAATCTGAGCCGATATTAGAATTAGTGTTAGGGTACTGAATAGTATTTACAATGAATATTGAGGGTGTCTACTTGACCGGGAAACCGGAAAAACTGGGAAGTGCCCGAAAATTTTTTTCACTGACAAAAAACCGGGCAATGACCGCTAATTTAACTCAGTGACCGGGATTTTCTTCTAGATCGTACTAAAATGCACATTAAGAGTGTCCTAATAGGTACGTTATCTCAGTTCTTCCGGTCACGAAAGTTCACAAAGCATTGAAGTGGTTTATCCAAATATTTAAAAATAATAGCTTTTAACAGATTTTTATATTCCTTAAGCCTGTGAACCTTCATTAAATAGAACGTCTAAAAGTATAATACGCAATCTTCGTAATTGGAATTGAACTGTTAAATATTCAGACATTTAAAGCTGAAAGCCTCTGAAATTTGTCAATTTTCAACCAAAAACATTCAAATCTAAAAAATAAGAGAATGAAACTTTTGAAATTCTTTATTATCCATATTTTCAATTAGAAAAAAAGTGTCAAATTCGAAATTTTGGAAAATTTGACAAATTCAAAATTCATCCGTTGCAAATAGAAATCCGTTGCTAAGAAAGAGAAAGTCATTACAAATTCAAGAATATCAAAACTAAACGTTGAACATTAACTAATTTTAAGTACTCTAAACTCACAATTTCAAATTCCATTGTGAATAAAAGGTTTTAAAAGTGTCAAATTTCTAGTCGAAGCATTTAAAGTTGAACAGCTTCGATTTCAAGGTGTTTAACTCAATATTCTCTTTGTTATATTTATTCTCAAAAAGTAGAAAATTTAAAATTTGAAGCAATGTTTTCTATCATGTAAAATTAAAGAATTTTTAAAATTGTGAAAATTGTAACATTTTTAAATTGGAGAATCAAACCTTTCACAATATTTCAAGAATATTCTAGGTGTACATTCAAGCTCAAAATTAATGAATCTTTTAGCTGATCTATGAAATAGGCAAAAAAGTCCGATTGATAATTGTAAAGAAATTTAGAGGAGAACCTTTGAAAGATTATCTACAATTCTGTTCGTGACATTTTCATTTAATATTATTTAGGATTGTTTAATTCGTAAAATGACTAACTAAAAATAATTCTACGTATAATTTCTACGTTAAATAATTCCTATAAAAACAAACGAATGGCATTGTTGTGAGTCTTTAAAGGAATAAAATGAGTTCTTGTTCATTAAAATTCAATGAAAATTACGACTTTTATCTAAATTGGAAGGGAAACACAAATATGCAGAGAACTATATTTGAATAAACAATTATTATCATTTCCACTTGGTTCTTAGTATACGGATACACATATTGGTTAACATTTAATAAATTGTTAATTTTCAATAATTCAGAGTTTAAAATTTGTCCTCTTAAATGGGTTGGAAGCTTTCTGAATTTTGAATAAAATGAGCTCAGGATAAATTTATTTTGTCAATCTTTTGAGAAGTTATTGCAAAAATAATGTGAATTGTAATGTTTGTTGTTCCAACTTAAACTACTTGCACCATGCAAGAAAATTTGGTTACAATTATTCTGACAAGCAACTGCGATTGTACAGAAATTTACCTTTAAAATAAGCACAAGAACATCAAGGATGTTCATTATTTTGGGTGTTATGTAAAATTCAAAAGAACATTACAATTTGAACTATTTTCACAATAGCTTCTTAAAAAAAATTCAAAATGACTTCATTATGCCATCTTTTCATTCAGATTCTAGATATCTTTCAACTTATTTAAGAGACAACATTTTTGACTTAGAATTGATAAAATTATCAATTAGAATGAAATTTTTGTAATACATACTGAAAAGCGGGTGTCCACTAGGGTGGCCCTTATTCGTACGTAGTGGAAAACAAATTTCAGAATTTTTTTGCTCTCGTCCCCTAGTTTTGTTCGAATACCTAAAAAAATGATCTCCAAATTTTAGCCAAATTGGTTAATATTAACCCGTGCCTCAAACACCATGAAGTTTAACACATGTTTCTCATGGGGAAAAAACAGTTTTTTGTTAATCTAAGATTTCAAAGCCATAAAATCGAGCATAAAATCTTGTAAATTATTCCGTCTTGCAATATGTCGTTCAGAATTCATTAAAGAATAAATATCAGTCATAAATTCTGAAGTTTAGTCATTTTATGGTATCCTTATGGGTCCCCAAGGAATACCTCATAAACGCCAAACACGAATTTAATCTAATATTGAGTTCTATTAATGTTATATTATTTTTTAAACAAATTCAAGTTGTTTAAACAATTTTTATTAGTTTAAACATCTGATTTATTCATAGCAGTCGAGAATGTAATGGATTTTCTAGACAAATTTCAATTTTTGTGGGTACTTATTTGTTTAAACATTCTAGAGTATTGTTCAGAAACAACTCAGTACCTACAAATATTCATATCTGCAGATGAATAGCAAAAATTAAATATTTAGAAAATATGAAATTGTTTGAACGATTTAAGTTTGTTTAAGCAATTTGACTTCCTTCAAAGAATTAAGAATAGTATTAGAAACAAATAAGTGCTCACAAAAATTGAAATTTGTCTAGAAAATCCATTACATTCTCGACTCATATGAATAAATCAAATATGTAAAGAAATAAAACTTGTTTAAGCAAACTCAATTTGTTTAAGCATCCTAGAGTATTTTTCAGAAACAAATTAGTACCTACAAATATTCACATCTGTAGAAGAATGGCGAAAATTAAATATTCAGAAAATATGAAATCGTTTAAACAATTCAACTTTGTTCAAACAATTTAAGTGTCTTTAAACTATTAAGAGTAGTATCAGAAACAAATTAGTACTCACAAAAATTAACATTTGTCTAGAAAATCCAATGCATTCTCGACTCATATAAATAAATCCGATGTTTAAAAATATAAAAATTGTTTAAACAATTTCAAATTGCTTAAAAATCACTGATTATTGTCAGATTACCGACTCGTGATGATTCATGGAGAAAAAGTTTTGAAAAGCGTTAATAAACCACAATATTAGATCTTTATTATATTCGGTATATTAGGTATTTGAACAAAACTGGGGGTTGAGAGTAAAGAAATTCTAAAAGTATGAGATGTCTTGAAAATTCATAAAAAGATCATTATTTTGCTGAATTGAGTTTCGATATTCATGCTAAACTTGAAGCGAATATTAGACATTGAAATAAACTGTTACGTTTCCATCAGTTTATGAATAATTAAATGATTGAAATAAATGCGAAATATGCACGCGAGTGTTCGAACTGCCAGCTTTGTGGCTGTGGAACTGCTGAACTCCACTGAGCTCACAACACCTCTCTCTCTCGGACTCTTGGACCCCCTCATCGACGAATGCAAGCTGGCAGAAATTCTAGAAACGACTTTAATCCGGGTGACCTGAATTCAGAGTTGAGTATATTTTAATGCAAACTTACGTCATCGTTGTGGAGGATGAAATATAGCCAGGCCTATGTGGTGGCATTACTCGTCCGTTAAGCACTTCAATTCTTTCATTATGTGAATAGCTCAAACTGATTGGTGGATTAATTTTAAGCAGAGCAATGTCATTTCCAGACATACTCGTATGAGGAGGATTAGTTGAGTGTATAGCTTTATTTGTCACCGTGTGTATCTTTCCACAATGTCTAAATGCGAAATTAGAGAGAACTTCGTACTTCGCATCTTCCTCAACACAGGAAGCAAGAGTTGCGACTATGTCCATATCCGGCTGTAGTATAGCAGCTGGGCAGATGTTAACTCCATTTTGCAAAACATAGACAATATAGTACGATGTTGGAATAGTTTCTAATGATTCCTCTGCAAAAATTAATGGAAATTAGAGAGCGGTCGCATACGAGGTTTGTTTGATAAGTATGGTGAATTTCCCGCTAGATGACGCCAAAATAAACTATGTAGTATACGGCCACGAAATGAGACTCTTCAAACTAACCTCTACCAAGCTTCAGCCAAAATCGGCGCTTAGTTTGTGTTTGGCATACGTTTAAAGTGAGCGTATCAGTAGGTTTCAGAAAAACGTACACCCGAGACGAAGCAGCAGTCAAAGCAGTGGGTATTGCCTTTTAAAAGTGCGCCCAAGAAGGCCAAAACTGTTTTGTCAGCTGGGGGGGGTGATGGCCACAGTATTTTAAGATTCCCAAGGAATTATCCCCATTGATTACTTGAAAAAAGGTAAGACTATAACCGGAACGTACTATGCATCATAACTGGACTGTTTGGGAGACGAGCTATTAAAAAAATGGTCACGACTGGCGTACAAAAAAGTGCTGCTTCGTCACGACAACGCACCGGCTCACATCTTCGTAATCGCAATGGCAAAAATACACGAACTGGGGTTCGAATTGATTTCTCATTCACCCTATTTTCCAGACTTGGCTCCGTGCGACTTCTTTCTGTTTTCCAATTTGAAGACATGGCTCGGTGGGGAGAGATTCTCGTCTTATCAAACGACCTTCGTTTTACGTGACATTAAAAAGGAAAGTTCTTGTTTTGTTACGGTCTGTTATGTGGGGGACGGGGGTATTTTTGACCCGATTACATAACATTTATAATTGCATATATTTATGAGAAAGTGAAAAGCGAGAAAAATTTGTATATCACATGTGCGTCGAAGTGAACGATTTTCGTCCGTTATTTGAAGTCCGTCGGGAAATTTGAAAAAAAGTTAAATTTAACAAAGTGGCGACGATTTTACTGATAAAATAAAAAGTCGATTTTCACGAAAAAACCGCACTTATATTTTTTGCAATTTTTTTTTGAATTTGTCTCCTGTAAGGAAGACACTCTTTGAGTTTTAGGTGGGCTAAACCATTTTTCTGCCCGTGAAAATTTTTTTTACTGAGATTATAATTTTGAAAATTTTTTCGTAAACGATGCAAGATGTTACAAAAGAGCAAGAAGCATTATTCTCAGAACTTTTTGAAATGAGCCCATTTTTTTTGTTAGCATTTTGTCGAATCTGTCGGTGTTTCTAAGAAAAATTTGAAAATTCAATTTTTCGAAAAAAATACTCGTGGCTACAAAAATGATTGAGCCCACATAAAAATCACAGGATTTCTTCCTTACAGAAGGCCAAATTCAACAAAAAATGAAAGTGCGGATTTTTTTGAAAATCGACTTTAAAACAAAACGTCGACACTTTTTCAATTTTGAACTTTTTTTCTTTGATGTATATCGAAAGAGGACGGTAAAACTCACCAGCATCCGAAAAAATTGGAATAACTGAATGAGATCGAAAACTATGGAATTTTTAAGAAAAAAATGTGGTTTTATTTAATTAGACATAAAAGTTCAAATAATCGTATTTTTATAGAAAATTTCTTGTTTTCAAATCAGAAAAATACGGGTCGCCTAATTTTCTCTAAAAAAACAACATATTTCGTTGCTGAGAGATTCTTCAACTTGAAATGTAGAACCTGCCTGATTTGAAATGGATTCGATCTAGTGATATGCAAAATAATTCGATTCGACTCAGAAGCGACATTTCGGTGTAAATCATGAGTCGAATTTTCGACTCCGACTAAAACTGCGATCGAATCGAAAAAATTCGATTCGACTCAGCGTGTTAGTCATTAGTCGAATTTTTCAAACCGACTCAAGCTGTGATCGAGTCGAAAAAATTCGAAATTTCGAACCGAGTCAGCAGTCTAAATTGAGTCGAATTTTATGGAATCAACGCATAAAACAAATAATAAATGAATCGGTTTTTTGGGGATCGAAACATTGACATGAGCTCAAACTGAAAGACGGTTTATATTAGCAGAAAAAATATAATTGAAATCAATTTCATCACATTTTGAAATAGACAGCAATATTCATTTTTTAAAATTAATGTCTTGCCAAAATTATTCTTCTAACAATAGTTATTTGACATTTGGTGTCTTTTTTTTAATCTCTTCATAATATATCTTAATTTGAATCCAATCTCAATAGCTCCTTTTGTTCTTCAAAATATTATGTGAAATCCTACCCGTTGCACTCTGTTAAAAATAATTTGTTTGTTCAACAAATTCTGAACAAATTATTTTTATCAAAATTCATTGAGTATACAACCATATAATGAGTCATTCTTCATTAGGATTGATTGAAACTTCTATTTTTTGAATAGGGGTTGTTGCATTATTTACAACAATCAAATTTTTCAATAATATATTATCTGCTCTTGATATTGGTGAATCAAAAATGTGTTTCCAATACTTTATTTCTGACAAAATTGAAAAATAAATTAATAATATTTCAAATATAACAACGACCTTGAGTTATTGAATCGCTTCTAGCCTTCTAACAATCAGTAACTGTATTTAAAAATGTACATACGGCTTTTATAATAAAGTGAAAAAACTGAGACTTTATAAAAATTGGTTCCTCTATGTTCAAAATGGTTATCTATTTTCAGATTTTAATTCTTGAATAAAGAATAGACAAAAATATTGATTTTTCTCTCAAATAACCCTACTGAGGTGCTTTGCTGATTAGGATACAATTAAAATAATTGAATCGATTTTTTTAATGCTTCTAAACTAATTAAACGCATCTGTATATCGTAATATTCGAAACTTACTTTTTTACGAATTTATTTTTTGATAATTTTTCTTCCCAAAAGATTGCATTCAAATCGCTCAATAATTCAATGATTTTTAATATCAGTTCTTATTCAACAATAATAAATAAATCTAATTATGATATACGGATGAGTTTAGTTGGTTCAGTAGTTTTTAAAAAACCAATTGAATATATTTAATTGTTTCACGCTCAACAAAGTGCTTTGATATAAAAGTACAGTCAACTCTGGATTTATGCTTTAAATAGTGGAATCTCAATTAGTATCTACATTCACTAATACCAATATTTGTATGACTAAAATAAATATTTACAAAATATTTAATGTTACATAAAAATATTTTTTTTTCTTATAAATAACGCTTCATCTTAAAAAACTTTTTACTTATTCAGAAAACATCCATAATGTTTTTGAACATAATTCAAAATATGTTACGTAACGGCGCGAAAGATGGGGGGGGGGGTGTCCGATGAAAATGTTACGATCTGTTATATTGACAAAAAGCCCTTGAACGAGGAAAGTATGTTTCCAAAAATCAGTGTGATAGGCTCATTAGAGACAATTAATTAACAAAGGAAAAAAGAGGGACATAGAAGAGTGAACTCTTACTTATTCTTTCTCCGTCTTTTTTATACTACAAGATGACATTGTTTGAGCTCATGTTTACATTTTTTTTCCCAAATTTACTAAACTTTATTCTACAGAATAATGTTCTTAATTCTTCTGGGGATGAAAACTTTTTTTTTGGAAGTCAAACACACTTTCCTTCAAGTTTCACATAAAAAAGTTTTCTTCTGTCTCTGCATCGTAGATAAAGTCAGAAAAGCACTAAAAGCAACACACTCCTTCTTATTTGAAGATCAAAGATTTTTTTTGAGATCTAAGTTACAAGAAAAAATAGTTCAAAGCAATTGAATTTATATCTGTATAGCAATAATGCCATTCAAATATTTTTCACGCCACCTAAACGACCTAGAAATTTATAAAAATCTTTAAAAATGGCATTATAAATGAATAGACAACATTATAATCATTTATATTCACTTTGCATTACAAGAAAATGTCTAAAAATGAAATATTGCTTTTTATTCCTGGATAAAATTAATTTTGAGTATCCAAATAAAGTAAAAATAATTTCCAGTATACCCTTTGTGTCTGTATATTGAGGAATTTATTTAAAAAAAAGTTCTATTCAGCCCAAGCTTCCTTGAGATTTAATAAGAAATTTTTCTTATCAAATTTTAAATGTGATCCTCACTATACGGATGCGAATTAGGTACAATAGAAAACATTTTCACTCAATTCAGACATTGAGAAGTCCGTTTATCATGAAATAAAAAGCAGTATTTAACTTTTAGATATTTTCTTGTAATTCAAAGTCAGTACAAATTATTTTAATGTCAACCTTCTTCATATATTATTCTTGCATTATATCGAAAATACGAAAAACAAATATTTTGGGTAACATATATCACACAATTTATGGTCAAATAGCCGAAAAAATTGATATATAGTAACTCTAGGAAAATAGCGAAAAAGTCGATTTTTTAAGATATTTAAACTTGGGTCTCATAAAAAAAGTTTTTGGTCTTCAAATAAGAAGTGTGTTGCTTTTGATGTTTTTGTCTATTTCTACAATGCAAAGACAGATAAAGCCTTGTTGCAGAGTTGACAAAGTTCACATTCATTTAGCAAAATAATTACTCCCATCATTATAAATCGTCGGCAGAACAACATTCGCGATGATTCGAGTATTTTAATGTACCTTTAAAAACCACCCCCAATTGATAATGATAAAAAAATCGAAAAAATATGCAGACACTGGAGTTTGGAATTTTTGCTGATATTTCAAACCAAAAAATTCTCATTTGTAATCCCCCTGAGAAAGGCAGTGGTATGAAACTTCGCAAATCCCGTAAAAACGACCCTTCATTGAAAATGGCCAAAAAATGAAGAAAAAAAATGTTTTCAACCATTTTCTTGTTACTTTCGATAGGCGGTGGTTTTTAAGAGTTTTTCGGGATTTATAACCCCCACTATCATTCGGGGTATGATTGAAGAGATTTTTTCAGGTTATAAAACCAGGGAGAAATTTATAAATTTGAAGCCTTCTTTGGCGATTTTCCGATTTTTGATAAATTGTTTATCACTTGGGGTGGTTTTCAGAAGTTTTGGTGAGTTTCTTACCACCACCATTGTTCAGGGAATTATGAAAGAGAATGTTCTAGAGTGAAGAATCATCGAAAAATTACAAACTTTGATGCCTTGTGTTTATTTCTTTTATTTTTTGGATGTTTTCAATAGAGGATAGTTTTTATGAATCAGGATAAATTCAAGTCTTCAAGCTTTTTTTATGATTTTCTTATTTTTGAAAAATCGTTTATTGTGAAGGGCGGTTTTTTAGAAATTTTGCGGGAACTTTTACCACCGACATTCCCTGAGGGATTAATAAAGAGAAATTTGGTGCCTTGTATTTTTTCATTTATTTTTGGGCCATTTTCAGTGAACAATGGTTTTTGAAGGTCTTGCGGAATTTCTCACCCCCACTATTTTACGCGGGATTATTGAAGAGATTTTTCAGGATATAAAATCAGGATGAATTTCTGAACTTTCAGCCTTCTTTGGCTATTTCCTGATTTTTGAAGAATCGTTCAATAACAGGGGTGGTTTTTAGGGGCTTTGCTGTGTTCTTCACCGCCGCCATTCTCCAGGAGATTATTAAAGTGATTATTGCAGGACATAAAATCAGGAAAAATGTATAAGCTTTTAGCTTTCTTTGTCAATTTTCTGACTTTTGTAAAATCGTTTATCACTAGGGGTGGTTTTTTTGAGGTTTTGCAAGATTTTTCGACCCTTTTGTTATTCGAGGGATTATTAATACGATTTTTTCGAGACATCAAATCAGCTCTCATTGGGTTGGTTTTCAGGAGTTTTTCGGGGCTCCCTACCACCGCCATTCTTCGGCGAATCAATAAAGAGAATTTTAGAGTATAAGAAAATCAACAAAAAATTAAAAACTTGTGTGCCTTGTGGTTATTTTTTGATTTTCTGGTCATTCTCAATAGAGGGCGGTTTTTGAGGATTTTTTGGAATTTCTTACGCCAACTGTCATTGGGGACGTTATTAAATAGATTTTTTCGCAATATAAAGTCAGCAACAATGTACAAACTTTAAGTTATTTCTTGCGATTTTCTGATTTTTGAAAAATCTTTCATCACGGGGGGTGGTTTTTAGAGACTTTTCGGGATTTTCAACCACCGCCGTTCCCCACGGGATTATTGAAGAGAATTTTGGAGGATGAAAAAATCAACGAAAAATTACAAACTTTGATGCCTTGTGCTTCTTTTTTGATAATTTTCAATAGAGAGTAATAATCAAGGATTTTGCGGGATTTCTTACGCTGAAAATTTTTCGCATGATTATTAGAGAGATTTTTTTCAGGATATAAAATCAGTAAAAATTTACCAAGTTTTATTTTTTTTAGCAATTTTTTTATTTTTGAAATTAAATTATTATCATATTATTAAAGATTGTTAAAGACATATTTTTCAAGATATAAAATCAGAGAAAATTTACAATCTTCTAGCTTTCTTTGGCAATTTTCTGATTTTCGAAAAATCGTTTATCACTACGGGTGGTTTTTAAATTAGACGTGTGCATTTTGTCGGATTGAATATGGCATTTTCGATTCGACGTGCGTTCATTTTCGAGTCGGTTTATTCGATTCGATCGATCCGTCCATCGAATGTCATAAAACCGACATTCAATGCGTCATCGAATCGATTTTTCGATTCCATCGGCCTGCGCGTGAGAAAATTCGATATTCGATGTGTCTTAGATTAAATCGGTTTCTTACTTTTTTACTTTCTTTCAATTTAGTGACCGTAGTCTATCAATAAACCGAAGCAAGTCGTCAGTTTCCATAAATAAATTAATGAAGCATCAAAATGTTGAAATTGATTGAAGAATCATGAAACGTCATTTGTCCTTAATTAAATATCTTCTACAATTCAAAAAAATTTATTTATGTCTACAAAATGAAGATTTTTTCAAAGCTTAAATGAATATGCTCCGAATTCTTGTACCTATCATTTTCACAAGTGACTGAAACTCAATAAAACAAAATTTTAATTATATACTCTGTACATCTGAATTGATAAGTGCGTATTCATTAAGTAATGTAAAATTAAAAGTAGCAGTTAACTTGTTACTTATTTCGAAATAAATTTTCTACGGAAGTGAATTAATACCAATATCACTGAGAACCCGTAGTTTTCTTTATTATGATTAGTAGAAATACTCACAGTCAATCATAATGACTCGCAGTATATGATTAGTTAACTCTTACTCATTCAGATATAGAAAATGTATAATATTTATGAACGTAATTTCAATACTTCATACATATCTGAAACATTCAAACGATAAAAGCGTTCTGAAATTTGAAAAGAAAATGAATAAAATATTTTTATACATTATTCTTTACTAGCCAAAATAACGCGCTTATAACATGTTTCTTATTTCATTTATCTCATTATCAAGTTAGAATATATGCTTGAATTTGAAGTTCTATGAAATATAATGAATAACAATCATAAATTAAAATGAATATGAAAGTAGCTACATCGGCTTTCATACAATTTCAATTTCAATCGGTGACTTTTTAATTTTGAATGTATATAGTTTATTATCATGAAACTTTGAACATATTTTTAAACTAGGTCTATCTTGAAGATTTACAATTGAAAATTATTCAATGTTGAATGTGTGTAACTGTATAATTAAAAATGATGCATCTTCGAGTGTTTCTTTTTATTTTGAATAGTTCGATTTTGTAGATTCACAATTGGAAACTTTTGTATTTCAAAAGCGTGTAAATAGAAATGTTTAAATTTTGCTGATTTTGAAGATTAAAAGTCAAGAGTTTGCAATCCTAAATCTACAAATTGGAAAAAATGTAAATGCAAGTCATAAGAATTACAGAATTTTCAATTCTAAAACTTGAAACTTGCATGATTTTTAATTGCAGATTTTCAGAATTAAAAACTCTTCAATTGTAAGTCAGTCAATTCATCAAAATTACAGATTTTTCAATTCCGAAACTTGAAACTTGTATAATTTTCAATTGTAGATTCTCAAAATTGAAAACTCTTCAATTGTGAAGAATTAAAATTGAAATTTCTACAATTTTGAAGAGTTTCAATTGAAAACTCTTGAATTTTGAGAATATAGAATTTCAAATTATTAAATTTTCAATATTTATATTTTAAAGATATGTAATTTTGAAAGTCTTTTTTTGAATAGTTCAATTTTCAATATTCACAATTAAAAATTCTTGAATTTGAACAATTTCTAAGATTTATAACTAATACTATATCAATTTGAAATGTTTTTATTCTAAAACAATGTAATTTTTAACGTTTTTCTGGAATATGTAGTTCAGTTTTGAAAATTTACAATGGAAAATTCTTCAGGTTGGAATTTTTTCAATTGAAGACTCTTCAATATTTTATGTGTCAAATAGAAAATTATGGAAATCTGAGTAATTTTTTCTTGGAATAGTTCAATTTTGAAGATTAAAAATGAAAAATGATTTAATTTGACAGATTTGCATCTGTCAATTCTTCAATATTGTGAACATTGAAAATGACAGCGTTGATTTATTTTTTGAAATGCGTATAATTTTGCATATGTTACATATGCTTCCGTATATAAAAAAGTAGCTCTGCAGGAACTTCAAGTTACTTTAGTCAGTGATTCGAACTTTCCAATTTTTAATATTTAACTCATACTAAGAAACGAGTTTGAAAATATGATTATAATTTAAAATGATACTTTCGGTAATTTTGTAAAGAGGGTGGTTTTTAAGGATTTTGCGGAATTTTCCACGCTAAATATTATTCGCATGATTATTGGAGAGATTTTTCCAGGATTTAAAATCGGGGAAAATTTACAAACTTCAAGCTTTATTGACGATTTTCTGATTTTTGAAAAATCGCTTATCATTGTGCGTCTTCTGTTTGTTTTCTCGATTTTTTGGTCATTTTTAATGGAGGGTGATTTTTGAATGTGCGGTCGGGAATTCGAATCTTCGCGAATGTTGTTCTGGCGACAATTCATCATGGTTGGAGCAATTATTTTGATAAATAAATGTAAACTTTGTCAACTCTGCAGCTGCACATACGGAAATTATATTAAGGGCTGTTTCCCATCCGCGAAATTAAAAAGTTGGGTATTTTTTGTATGTAATGTATTTTTAAGTTGCTGCAAACATTTTTGGTAACAAGAATTTCATTGCATACATCTTTTTTCACCGTTCATTTGAAAGTTTAGAGCTTTGTGGCTATAAGAATCGTGCAAACTCAATTATTAGGACTGCATGTTTTCATTAATAATAAGTAGAAATTTTTTAATTAAACCTTGGCTTATTTGCTTACATAGAAACTTCTTTGATTAATTTGAAGTTTTTGTGAAATGTCTTAGCAACCACATTTTGGAGACGAAGAAATTAAACAATATTGGAAGATGTTTGTATTTGTATTTTTTTCCGAATTTATTTTTACTTCTTGATACGTCAAATTTTTTTATGGAACGGTGCGAGATATAAATGAGTAAGAGGTCTTTTTGAAGAATTTTTAAAAATGAGCAAATTATTTCTTTAATATTTTTTCTTATTGTTTAAAAATGTAAGAGTAATAATTTTATAAAAAATCATTATCCGAAACTAAAAGAAAGCTTTCATTATGTTATACTAATATTCATTCAATCATAATATTACTTACCAATACTATATCTTGATGAAGCTGCAATATCTTGAGCTAAAATGGCACCAAGTATGAAGAGACTCAAGAAAGATTTTTTTCCCATCTTCAGAAAGATTCGGATAACAATAACGAGTGAAGTAATTTTGCGAAATGCAGCTGGCTTTTATAATGAAAGTCATTGCTGCTTGAACTACACAAATTCAGTTGATATATAGTCCCTATAAAATGTCAAGGTTCACGAATGAGCACTGAGTGCTTTAGATTTTAGAATTAGAATAAACAATCATAATTTAACTTTCTTTATTTAATCAACTCACACTTTAACACACACACACACACTTTAACACACACACACACACACTTTAACTCACTTTATATAATTTAAATTTCGATAACAAGATTCACAATTTTATTTCCAGAAAAAAATTTCTGCTGCGTAAAAGCGTAGTTTAAAAACATTTCATAAATCTAATGACGTATTTAGGTGAAACATAAGAAAGGATAAAAAATATTCACACGAGTAAGAATGTCATCTGATAAGAAATTGTTTTTTTCTTGGTTAATACAGAGAATTCGGACGATTAGAATATAACAATCTTTTAAAAAATGGCGGAAAATGCCATTTTTCATAAATATTCTGTAGGAATTCACAATGCTGGCTTTAAAAGTATTTATTTTACAAAGAATAATTAAACAATAAATTTCAATGATTTTTACCTAAATAATTACTTCTTGAAATTATTCTTGAAACAAGATAGATAAGAGGGTAGGAATGTTATATATATATATATATAAAATTGGTCAAACAACCACCCCAGGGTCCCCCTGGGAGCGACTGCCATTCATGAAAATGACACCGGCTCCCAGCAGAACCGCGGCAAATCACAC
>JAUMHM010000085.1:5199199-5214616 GCA_032362435.1 Melikaiella ostensackeni | reverse complement strand
GATTTATCTTGCTCACCGAGGAAAAAAGGTGTTTTCGGGCAACGGCCATATTTCCCCCAGTTGTCAAGATTTCCTCTCTAAAAAATTCATACGATCACCTCGAAACATAAACTAATCGCTACTCTGTAGTAAATTCTGATAAAATTTCATCTTCATGACTGAAAGCAATTATAAGAATACCCTTATTCTTCCAAGCACAAATAGATATCACCCCTTAAGTTGAAAATTCATCTTCTTGGTTGAAAATTCATCTATTTTTTTCAAAATTAGTCTGCTGCGAATCAATTTGATCCAACTTCAAGATGAAGGCAGAACCCAAGGATTTTCTGTGGAAATTATTAGGAATGACAGCATAATCAATAGAATGGTTTTAGATTCAGAAAAGAACCATCTGGAACTATTTTGCTGATTAAAGTGGAATAAAAAACTGTCTCGGAATGTTGCAGAATCAGTTACAATCATACCGGAATGATAGCGAACTCATATGAAATGAAATTCATGCAAATCCACATGGAATGAAAAGTTGATTCAAAATGATGTGGATTCGTTTGGAGCAACTGTCTTTTGACAACAGAATCATTTTGAATGCTTGCGGATGGATTGCCGAATCATTTCGATTGACTTCGAAAGATGGGCTGACTGGAAGCGAAATCATTCGATATGAAATTGCTTCTGCCGGCGGATTCAATCTAAATGTCAAGATGGTTCATAATGATACGAAATCATGTGGAAAGAAATATCTGATTTAATCGGATTCATTTTAATTTATGCAGATTCAAACAGATTTAAACGGATTCAATTCCACTCCGAAACTTCCATCATGATTAATTTGAATTCGACGCTTTGTTTTTATTAAAGGTCGAATGCTCGGAGAGCTTTAACCTTGAAGAGGTAAAAATCCGTAAAGAAGGTTGTTCCACGTGTTCTAATGGCAGCTAAAGTTTCATTCACATCATGCTTGGGCGAGCTAATCGCTCCACATCATGGAAGTAGGGCGTATAGAGCGTCGCGTCGCATTCAGGTAGAAGATGCCTTTAAGACTCTAATGCGATGTCTTTAAATATACTCTTGTACAAGATATGCTCATGATGTACTTTGGTCTAGGAACGTGCGTGCTTGTCTCTAATGATTTTAAAACCAATCATCCGTTGAACCTGACCCTAATCGAGCATATCATCAGAAAAAATGCCCCTTGCATAACTCCTAAAATACGAAGTGTGGGTATTAAATAATCGGACTGGTGCTATAACAATTGTTATTTACCAAATTATTCAATGCAGATGTCATCCCCTTCAATGTAGTCTCCTTTCCGATCCCTACACCGCTTAATACAAGTCTTCCCTTGTGTGAAGCAATATTGCAAGTCCTTTCCTGAGAGGTCTTTGATGAGCCGTGCCACTTTTTCCTGCATAGCATCCACTGACTCGAATCTGGTTCCTTTTACCTCAGACTTGATCTTTGGGAACAGAAGAAAAACCACATGGAGCTACGTCAAGTGAGTACTAGAGAGTGCTCAAATACGAGAATCTTGTTCTTCGCCAAAAACCTCCG
Source organism: Melikaiella ostensackeni (assembly GCA_032362435.1). Taxonomy (NCBI): domain Eukaryota; kingdom Metazoa; phylum Arthropoda; class Insecta; order Hymenoptera; family Cynipidae; genus Melikaiella; species Melikaiella ostensackeni. Next base: position 5,213,065 of record JAUMHM010000085.1, on the reverse strand, counting down.
GACAGACTGCACCTTGTGCGCTGGCGCGCTGTCCTGGTGAAGGATCCACTAACCGTACTCACACATTTCAGGTCTTTTTTTTTCTTAGGTATGTAAATTTTTTATGTAAATGTGCCTAACAGTTTCTTTATCGATGTTCACTAAGTCAGCAATCACTCGAATGCTCAGGCATCGATTTGTTCGAATAATTTTACTCTTTTTTTTTGACGTTACCGTCGGTTTTCTATCTGCGAGGACGGCCGGGACACAGATCGTCTTCAATCAGTTCCCTTCCCTCCATAAACTTTTTTAACCAATCAAAAACTTGAGTACGAGATAGGCACTCATCAGCATACGCTTTCCTTAACAAATTAAACGTTTCAGTACTGGATTTTTCAAGTTTCACAAGAAACTTCACTTTGATGCGCTGTTCTACTTTCACACTCTTCATAATTCCAGCGGAGCTCAGGTAGACGATCAACTTCGAACAAAGGTTACTGTTGTACTGAGGGTCGTACAGCCTCGAAATTTGAAGGGTAGGGGAGAAAAGATACAGATCAATATCAGACCCTGCTTGTTGTTGCCAAGGCCCCAAGCAAGCGGCAAAAAAATCTATCCGGTTATTCAATAGCCACTCCTCGTATCATCTGTAGGAAAAAATATTATGTAAGTAAGTTGAAACAAGTGATGCATATAGTCAAGGATGTTGAAGCAAATATACACAAAATTCCTATATCAGATCAGCAAAATTTTCGAAAGAAGGTTTTACATTTTGTAACCCTAGACCCTATAGAACCATAGCGCGCTATCTCACTTTTTCGAGAAAAATAAGTTAATGACACCAAAAGGTAGTTTAATACAATCTCTTAGTGTGATTTCAAGCTTGTTTCCAAAAATAATACCTAAGAAAGTAAAATTCATGAAATGAAATATGCATAAGAAAAATTTGTAGAATCACAAGGTAATATCTAATGCCACGTTGCCAGATTACAATCATGTAAATAAAATGTATGGAAATCAGCGCAAAAGTCAAGACGGCTTCGAACGTCAAAATGATGAACCGTTTATGTACGGCAATGATGTAAACATTTTAACCTACTTTATCATACTTGACAATCGAAGAGGAGACCATCTTCATACGCATCTTACATAGTCTCAAGGTGCTAACAGCATGCAATTTGCTAATCTTTTGAGCTACAAAGTTCTATCTCAAAATTCAATCATTTATTACACCGAAGTTTTGGCATTTCAAAAGTTAAATCTTGTATCAGTGTTCTAATTATCCTCACTGGAATCAGGTACAAAAAATTGCTTCTCCTTATCAATAAACGTCTTCATGTACAAACTCCCCAATTTTGAAAAGCCTGTCCTATAAAATAGGGAAAATCGAAGATAGCACCCTATGGTTTTAGGGTGACGATTTGTCCAAAAGCTTTGTTGATAAAAATGGTTTCCATGTAAGTAGTTATTGATCGTAAAATCAACAGAGAATTCATAATAACTAAGAGTTTGTTAAAAACAACCCGGATATTATTTGCAGAAATTTCGATATGCGTAATATTACTGATTGTATAAAAAAGTCTGGATATATTAGAAACATGCAAGAATTACTTTCTTATGAAGGAAGTTTTGACAAATAAGATGAAAATCCTTTGAAAAAATGATAAAATAGTAATTTCGAAATACTTGATAAATGGAGAAAGTAAGGGCTTCTGGGGAAGGATCATGAAAAGATAATAATACTTAAGATTCAGTAGCGGAGGACAAAGAAGGAGATAAGGCGCTCTTCAAAGAAGACCAAAAAGTGGAAGAGAAAGTGAAGAATGTAAGAAGGCAAGGAATAAAGGGTGAAGATACCCTAATAGTAGAAATGGTCTCGTGGGAAGCAAAACAAGAGGTAACGAAAAAAACAAGTAAATTAGAAGGAAAAACATACATTAATCATGATGTGACATACAAGGAAAGGGAAATCCAGCGTAAAATAAGAGATATAGCTAGAAAAGAGAAGAACAATAAAGAGATAGTTCGGGTAGTATACAAAAAATCTGCATAGAAGGAGAATGTTTCAGATAGAATAAAGGAAAAGAAAAACTGGAGAAAAAAGGCACGCATTTTACAAAATGAGGAAGAGGGGAAAAAATAAAAAGGAGGTTAGAAAAAAATAAAGTGGTAGGAATAAGAATAAGAAAAGGAAAAAACAGGAGGGCAGTCCAAGAAAAAGAGGAAGAAGTTGGAATAATTTTTTGGAACATTGCAAGAATTAGAAAGAACGACAGCGAATTCTAGAAATATATACAAAATTGTGAGGTGGTAGGTCTAACGGAAACGTGGGTAGTAAAAAAGAGTTGGGAAAGAATAAAACGTATATTACTGAAGAGTTTCAGGTGGAAGTCACAAAGTGCCACAAAGGAAAAAGGAAAGGATAGAGCTAAAGGGGAAATAATTTCAGGAGTGAAAGGGATTCTGAAAGAAAAGGAAATATCAAGATGGAGTAAGGGGTTGCAGAAAAGAAGAGTAAAGGTAAAAGGAAACTGGTATAGAGTTGTGAAAATTTGTATCGGGGAAGGAATAAAAGATACAAGCAAAGAAATAGAGCATTACACGTAAGAAGAAGAGGAAGAGATACTGATGATGGGGGAGAGGAGATTGGAATGCAAGAATAGGAGAAAAGAGAAGTTCATCATGAACAGAAAATATAATGTAAGAAATTCAACAGATCAGTTGCTTAACAAAGAGGAAAAAAAATTATTGGAAATGGTGGGAAAAAGGGGTTGGTATGTACCTGATGGTAACAAAGCAGGCGATGAAGTGGAGGAATTCTCGTATGTAAGAAGTAATTCGGCAACAGTAATTGATTACATAATTGCAAACATTGAAGGGTGGGAAAGAATAAGGAAAATGAGTGGAGAGACGAAAGTAGAGTCAGATCATCAACCATTAGGGATATGGCTAAAAAGTAAAATCAGAAAAGAGAGAAAGACAGCAGAGGTAGAAATAGTAGCGAAAGAAGTTTGGATAGAGGAAGCAACGTGAGAATATGTAGAAAAGATAGAGAAACATCAATTCGAGGAAGTGGAGTTAAATGAGGCTTTGGATGAACTGAAAGGAAAAATTAAGGAAGCGAGGAGAATTTGAAAGGTAAAGGATTAAAGGTGAAGAGATAAAAACTGGACAAAAATTTGGTGAGATGGTAAATGCAAAAAGAAGAAAAAGGAAGTTAGAAAAGCATATGAAGACTGGAAGTATTAAAATGGCAGAGAAGCGTGGAAATTTATTTATAAAATAAGGAAGGAAAAAGAAGGCATAAGTGACAATATAAAAATGGAAGAATGGAGGGAATATTTCAAATAAATGTTTCAGGGGTCAGATAGAAGGAAAACAAAAAACTGACAGAGGGGGATGAGGAGATAGAGCTAGAGGACGAGAAGATAGAAGTATAAATCAACAAATTAAAGAAAGGGAAAGCGAGGAAGCGATGGTCTGAGCAATGAAGCGTGGATTTATAGTAGCGGGGAAGCCAGAAAGAAATTAAGAGAGGTAGTCAAAAGAGTTTTGAAAGGGGAAGAGTTTCCGGGAATGCGGAAAGAAGGCTTAATAATACCAATATATAAAAAGGGAGAAAAAGGGGAAGTAGAATTTTACAGGAGGATGACAATTTTGAATACGGCTTATAAAATCTATGCAATGGTGTTAACGGAAAGATTAAAGAAAAAGGTACAGGGTAAGGGGATATTAACAGAAAGCGAAGCAGGATTCTGGAAATGTAGAATCACTAAGATAATCTGTACATTCTCTAACATGTAGTACAGAAGAAATAGAAGCAAAAAGGAGGTACTGAATGTACAAAAATCGAGAGTAATGATCTTCAGAAAACGGGGTAGAAGATAAGATTGTAAGGAATGGGAATAGAGAGGGGTAAAGGATGAAGAAGCAATGAAATTTGTATATTTAGGATTTTTGTTTAAAAAGAATTGGAAGACTGGATAAGATGTGAAGGAAAAAGTAAAAAGAACTGGGTTGGTAATGAGAAAGGTACGAGATATCGGAGAGAAATTATTTGAAGATGATTCCAAAAGGGGAACGAGACAGTATGACACCTCAGTGGCATGTGTAATGATGTATAGTTTAGAAGTATGAGGCTGGAAAGAATATGCGGAGGTAGAAAGAGTGCACGAAAAATATATTAAATGGACTTTGGGATTGGATAGATGCACGCCTTGGAATGTAGTATTGAATGAAGTAGACAGAGTGAAAATGAAAATAAGAGTGGGGAATAAGGCAGGTAAATATGAGGAAAAAGTTTCGGAAAGTGGGGGCAGAAATATAGTAAAGCTTGCTTAGAGGAGAGAGAATTAGGAATGGGATAAAATGCAACGGAAGAAATAAAAGGTACTTAAATAGGAATGGATGGTCAAGGGAATGAGAACAGCACACGAAAGGGGTATAAAGGCAGAGCAGGAGCTGATAGAAGGAGACAGAGAAGTCTTGAAGCATGGAATATAAAGTGAAATAACGGAGGCGAGATATAATGAGGAATATAATTTAATAAGGGTGGAGAGAGAATAGCAAAATATTTGGAGAAAAAAAGGGAAAGAGGATCGCAAAAATTAACTGCACGTGTTAGATGTGAAAATACATGGAAAAATAGTGGGATCATTTTTGTTTCAGCTCATTTCTTATGTTCTCGAATAAGATTATTTTTCTCAAAATGAGAATACTTCAAGTGTGAAATTGTAATATGAACGTAGCTGCATTCTCATTCTTTGGTTTCTCATTTTTGTTGCAGCTAAAAACAACACCGAACCGGCGTACTTTTGAGGATCGGCGTTTTTCTGTGTACAGTCGAAGAATGGAATAAGTACTGGGACAAGAAGAAAGGAAGAAGGAACATGCTAAGTGAACGAGGCAGAGCAACATTAAAGCATTAGCTAAATGATTGTGAAGAAAAAGAAAAAGGAAGTATGAGTATGGGAAAAAGCCTGCAGGAAAAAGAAAAGATAGATAGATATGGTATATTATACTCAAGATTGATTTTCCGCCATATGTTATGGATTGAAAAAGATTCATCAGGAAAGCTATGCTTTGAGATTGGTTATTTCAACTGCTAACACTCCAACTACATTTTTAGAACAAAGCTTCAGTTTGATACTTGAAGACTCCCTAACAAACTCAAAATACAATATAAAAATAGTTCCGGATGACTATGTAATAATTACTTTGGATGTTGTTGTAATATCTCCGAGTATGACTTTGGAATTAGTTCATCATACTTTAAAATCTTTCTTTTATATAGACTTATTTGGCTTCACAACTTGTTAATCATTAGCACACAATATCGTGAGAATTAATTCAATGCCAGGAAATGGTCGTACTAAAAAATTGCTGACTCGCTTTGCATGCAATATGTAAACCCACATACACTGGTTCTAGAATAGAAACAATACTCATAGCCCTCGAGTCGCATTGTGTCCTACCGGACATCTGGACTAGCCACTTGAACATGAAGCTACAATTGTACCCCTGTACTCACTCATCCCTAGCCCACCATCCTTCCCAACAAAATCTCCACACAGTGTCTGAATCGTCGGTGAAATTGCACAGCGTTAGCTATACCTATAACTATATTTCCATACACCCATGACTGGTCACCCTTGTCCCATGTCCCCTGTATCACGTAACGAAGCAAATTGTTATACTCAACCTATATACCTTCGTTTTTACCCCATCCTCTCATTTTCCCAACCTTTCGCTACAAATCCCTGCTAATTTCTGTATTTCCATTGCATTCTTTTCTCTCTGTTTGGCCATGCAGATTTCAAACGCTTGTAATCAAAAGCGAGAATTAAATGGAAATGTACTTAGTATCGTTTCAATAGCTATTTTCATTTCATAATTTTTGATAGGATTGGTCTCTTCTGATGTTACTTAAAGGGACATTTTGCAGGCTTTATTAAACATTTAACAATAGCGTGAGTCAAGCAGATCACTCGAGTAGATGAGTAAAGGAAGGAATGATTTTTGAAATTTTAGATTCCCCCTCCTAATCAAATAATTCGTACGATTTTTGTGACCCCCTCCTCCATCCTTCTTACGAAAGATTTCATATTTTTACTTAGTGTATCAATTATTTTCACCCATAACGAGATTTTCAAAAATTTCAAGGGAAAAGATTTGAAAGAATCTTTTCCCTTTTCGAAAATCTGGGAATCTTTCAAAAGATATGAAAAATTTCTAGTGACTTGAAAGAATTTCAACAGACTTCTTATAGAATTCAAGAGATTTCGAAGGATTACAAGTTTCAGGTAATCCAAAAGATTCCAAAGTATACACAAGTATTTTAGAGGATTTCGTAAGATTTCGAAAGATTTAACGGAATTTCAAAGGATTACCGAATATTGTAAATGATTTTAAGGAATTTCAAGAAGTTTAATCAGATTTCAAGATATTTTACGGGATTTCAAAGGATACAGAAGGGCTTCGATGGATTTATAGGAATCTTGAACGATTTGAAGGAATTAAGGACGATTTCCGCAGATTACAGAGGATTTAAAAAAATTTCTAGCGATCTTAAGAGATTTCGAAATATTTCAAAACAATTCAAAAGATTTTAAAGGATTTTAAAGGACTTCAAGAGATACTGAAATATTTTAACGAATTTTGAACGATGTCAGGAAATTTTAATTGCGTTTCGAAGAGATTCAAAGGATCCTAAGGAATTTTGAGAGATTTAAATCGGTTTCGATGATTTCATGGATTTCGAAGAATTTTAACGGATTTTAAAAGATTCCAAAGCATATCCACGGATTTTAGAGTATTTCGTAGGATATCGAAATATTTTAACTGGATTCCAGAAGTATTTCAAAGGGATTTCGAAATATTATAAAGGATTTTGAGGGCTATCAAGGAGTTTAATCACATTTCAAGAGATTTCACGGGATTTCAAGAAATACCGAAGTTTTTCAACGCATTTTTAGGTATTTTGGAAGATTTTGAGGAATTAAGAACGATTTCCGTAGATTAGAAAGGATTTTAAAGGATTTCGAGGGATATTAAAAGATTTTGAAATATTTCAAAAGGATTCACAGCATTTCGAAGGGTTTCAAGTATTCAAGGGCTTCTAACGGATTTTAAGTGATTTAAATCGATTTCGATGATTGCGCGGGATTTCAAAGGATTTGAAAAGATTTCAAAGCATACTTAGAGAGTTTCGTAAGATTTTTAAAGACTTGACAAAAGTTTGAAAGATTTTCGAAAATTGTATAGGATTTTAAGAGATTTCAAGAAATTCATTTATATTTCAAAAGAGTTTAGGATATTTTGAAAGATTTTAAGGAATTAAGAGTGATTTCCGTAGATTACAAAGGATTTTTGAGGATTACAAAGGATTTTTGAGGATTTCAATGGATTTTAAAATATTTCAAAATATTTCAAAGGAAATCACGGGATTTCAAAGGATTTTGAAGGATTTCAAGAGATCATGTACAATATTCATGGAATTAAAGGGATTGCAAGGAACTTTCACATGACTTGAAACATTTAAAGGGATTTACAAAATTTTTGAAAGAATTCACGTGTTTTCAAAAGATTGCAAAGTTTTCCAGAGATTCCACGAGATTTCATGAAAGGTATACAGGTACACCAGATTTTAAAAATGTTTATCTCCTCGACTTTATATTCATTGAGTGTACTTAATATGAAATATTACAGAAGAAAATTCGCAAGATTCCTCAGAATCCCCCTCACCCCAAAAAAGCCTTACGTAATTAATGGACACTCTCTAAAGGGATTTCTAATTTTAGACTCCTACCTTACCGACATCGAGACCGTTCGACAGCTCAAATGGTTCATGTCCTTGCTAAGTTTCTAGAAGAATGCGAAACAGGTATTTGCCCTGGTAATAGAATAAGTGATCTCTCTTTAAGATCAGTGTACTATATCAGTAGATCAATTTTAGGTGAAAACGGGGGATTTTCTCCAAAAAAAAGGGGGATTAAAAGGGATTTTATTTATTATTAAAAACTTTCGATATCATATGTGTATCTCGTGAATATTGCATGAAAGTTCCCTCTAACAGTAGCGCATTTTTTTAGCAGATTTTTTAGTCATTTGTCCGTTTTTGACATTCTTTTAGCTAGCTTTGTAAATTCGGTTGAATACTGTATCACTTTCCACTTATAAAAATACACAAAAAAAATTGGACTATGACTATTTGAAAAACCTACTTTTTCTGTTTTCGTTTTCTTCGACTTTTACATTTTTTTCTAATGTATTTTTATCAGTTCAAAGCTCTCAGATGTTCAGAAAATTCTTAAAGCTTAGCTAAAAAAAAGATCACAGTATAAAAAAGAACGAAAATTGAAAAAAATATTTGATTCATGAACGTAACAATATTATTAAGAAAAAAATTTCTTCAAATACGTATTTGCGAACAAGTGAAACCAAGCGTCCGTCACAAATTCAACTGTTTTGTGGAGGATTCGTTTTTTTTGGGGGGGGGGCTTAAAACTCAGCAACTTGGCTGAAATTTCTTTATTCTTGTAAAAAGAATCATTCTTGGTTGAAAACTCAACTGTTTTATTTGAGGATTCAACTGTTTTGTTGAAAACTTGTTTTTCTAGTTGAGCTCAACTACTTTTCATTCAAAATTAATCAATATAATAATTAATAATATTTAAAAAATTGGTTTTATAGTAAAATATTTTTCATTAAGCTCATTCAAAGTTAATGCCAGAATAGAAGAGACTTCTCGAATTGAAACAAATTAATTGACCTATTTGTATTTTTGTATTTTTATGGTGGGCACCACCTAATATTTCAAAACATTTTCGTTATTAATTTTGAATTTCTAAAATAATTGATAATACTTCCTCTATGAGGAAGCAAATATATTTGCAAATTAATCATAAAGAGGAAGCAAAATGCTCATCAAATAAAAAAAAAAGATCACATTTTCAAAACACACCCTGAATATATTATCTCTACTGGAATTAGAAGCGCAAAGACCAAGTATGCACACGAGTTCCTATTTGCACTCAGTTTCGTGCACCTCATACACGTGCAGGTGCAAACTATTCCGCCAAGAGATTAAATGTGCGGTGGGCTTCGTTAATTAGAAGGAAAGATATCCAATCATCAAACAAATGGACTGCTCCACTTTTCATTCCTCAGTTTTTTCTACTTTTAAATCTAGAAAAGCTATGCGAGATCAAAGGTAGAAATGAAATTCCATAAACCTCGAAATATATATTTTGTTATTAGGAATTAGCAGTAAATGCACGAATTCACTTCCCTCGATTTTTGTTTTATGATATCAAAAATATAAAACTATTCTAAAATCAATAATAAGAAATTTTTGAATATTAAGAGCTTTAAAAACTTTTGAAACGAATTACATTATTTAATGAAAGCCCAAATGGAAAAAATATGTATAATTTATCGATAGTTTATGTATAAAGTTAAAATTATGTTATGTTATATGTTATATATATTTTTATTTATAAACGTTGCAAACATCAGTTGCATGGCAAACTGAGTGGTAGAAAAAAATTCAAGAGACAAAAGCACGCGATAAATGAGCGGAAGCATGGTCTCTGGAGTTTCATGTCCCAACATTAAAACTATAAACATTTTAAAAATCCATTATTAACCAAATCTTTAAATATTGAGTTCAGAATTTGTTTAAAACATTAATTAATAATTGATAGCATTGAGATGAAAACGTTGGAAATTTAAAAATATCTATAGAACGAATTTATACTGATTTTGTATTTTATATTGAACAATCTAAATTTAAAAAATTCAAAGTACGTAAAATTTTACAAAAAGGACAATATTTTCAATAGAATAAAAAATAATTAAACTTTAATTATTTTCAAATGAAGCGTTCAAACTTGAATAATTTGAAATTGAAAATATTTTAAATTGAAAGATTTTAAATCGGGTTCAGATTACAATTTTGGAAATTAGACAATTTCATTAGAAAGGAGTTGAAATTGTATAATTTCTATAGTTCTCTAGAAAGGAATTGAAATTATATGATTTCTAATTAGAGGCATTCAAAGTTGAATGATTTAAAATTGAAAAATTGTGAATTTAAATAATTTTCAATTCAATGCGAATAAAATTTGACAATTTGAAATCGAAAACAAATTCAAATGTTTCAAAGTCAAAGCTACAGAAATTCTAGAATTTTAAATTGTTATTACAAAAAGAATATAATAAAAATGAAAATTGATCAGACACATTTTTTTCAGATCAAAAAATAAATTCACCTTGATTTTCACTATGCTAAATGTGACAATTTTCAATTGTACACCTTTATAGTCTAAAAAACCGTGCAAAATTTATACGAATTTTAAATGGGAAAAACTGAAGAGAAATCAAGTCACCAAGCATTGTGATATTAAAACTTTTTCATTTTCAAATTCTTTAAAATTAAAATTTTGTTTTAGTAAATATTTGAATCGTTTAAAAATGAACAATAGGAAATTGTGTATTCTACTTTTCAAAATTCAACTCTTTTAATTTTAGTTACAAAATTTAAACTTATGGAAGAAAAAAATTGAAAATTTAAGGACATTATTCAATTGCTGACGTAACAATTTCAGATATATTTACTCGTAGTTAAATGTCCGTCCATTCTGGTCTCATATAACACAATTTTTAACTTTTTAATTTCCAATCGTTTAATTGTTAACGCTTGATTTAGAATCATTATTCATTTTTGAAATGTTCCAATTAAATATTTTCCAATATATATTATATGATTCCCATGCCTGAAATTTCACAATTCAAAGCCTGTCATTCCGGAATTGTTCTCTTTTTCGAGTTGAGTTTGGAATGTTCAATATTTTGTAATATTTTCAAATAAAAAATAACTCAATTTTCAGTGCCTGGTTCTAAAATCTTCTACTTTTGAAAGCTTGAATTTGAGAAATTATTGTATTAATTTTTTATTGTTTTAAATTTCTTCTGGAAGCATTCAATTCAAAATTGTTAAATTATAATTCCTTTGAACTAAAAATGTTTCGACTATAAAGTCTTCAATTTGATATTCTACGATTTTGAAGAATTTCAAGAACCAGATAATAATATGAGATTAAAATTGGAACCAAATAATTTAGAATATTCAAATCTAAATTTATTAAATTTCAAAATGTCTATCAAGGCTTTTAGTGTCAGAATTCACAGTTTTGAAAGATTTAATAGTGAAATTGTCCTGATATTTTCAATATTCATATTTGAAACTACAATATAGTGAAATTTAAAATTGAAGTCCTTCAAAAATTAAAAAGTTTCATACTAAATATTTTCGAATTAAAGCTTTTGGAACGAAAAAAAATTTAGTTTCAAGGCCTCAGATATTAAACTTTTTTTAGAATTTCGCACTTAATGCTATAACTTTAAATTGAAATTTTAGAAATTTCAAGAATAATAAATATTATTAAAAAGTATCATATCGTACAGTATCAAGTGACAGTCAGAGTGACTAGATAGATTTTTTTACTAAAAAATTTGATTTCTGTAAAAAAAATCAGTATCATTTTCACCATTCAAAATTCAAGAATTTCAAATATTGTAAACATTCAAAGTTGAATTATTCTAAAAAGGTTGAAAATTACATGCTTTCTATTTGGAAACTTTCAAAATGAATTAGTTCAAACTCGAAGCATTAAAAATAAAACAATTTTAAAGTTTGTTGAAAAATTGAAGCATTCTCAAATTAGGATCTTGAAACCAAGCCCTTAAAAATGAACAATTTTCAAATCGTGCATCACGCTTTTCAAAATTTGATCATTTTAATCACAGTGACGCGATAGAAAAAAGTCGCGAGACAAAAGAGACGCGAAAAGCGAGCGGAAACATAGGAGCTTAAATGTGGACAGACAAAATTGGTAGATTATTATAGTGAATTTCTTTATGAATTAACAATTTTCACTAAGCCTTTCTGAATGAAGAGAAGGGAACATAAAAAATATCGAAATTACAATACAAAGACTTATACCAGGCTTTTTTCGACTTTAAACAATTTTCAGAGGAATCATGCAATTTTTTGCAGAAATGCTACATTGGAAGAGAAGAATCGACGTGAGACGACGCACTTGAAAATTTATCATAGTCGTCTCTTTGCGTACTTTTGCAGACATGAACATGTCAGATGAGACCCCATAGATTCCCTAAGTTGATTCGTCCCTGCATATTGCAAGAGGGTAAAATAGGTTACATATAGGACTGTCCTAGTTCCTGATACCATCCTATGAAATCATAAAGAAGAAACTCAATTTTTAATAGGATCGAGATCCCAATGCCTTTTACAATGTGTCCCCTTGCTCACGATCTCGCGGAGAAAAGTCAATATTGCCATCATGAAAAATTCGCATTGCACATTAAGGGCGTTTATTTGACTCCGATTTCACGGAGGACAATTCACGGCCAAAGGGTTGAATATTTTAGTCTAATTTTTAGCATACGTATTCTGAATGTTATTCTCTCTTTTCTCTCGAAGCTATTTTTTAGTAAATCTGTTTCTATTTTTATTGAAAATTAAAAAAGAGCTATTGTAGTGCTGACTATAATAAAGTGCGATGCTTTTTGATCTCATTTATGACGTACATTTATTAAATTACTTTATTTTTCAGACAAACGTCTCACTTATGTGCATTATAGAATAGAGAAAAACTCAAAATCTACAATGTAAAATTAAATTGAACGAAATCAGACGTATTCAACAGTCTTATAACTTTTATATAACATGAGAAAAAGTAACATCAATGTGAAATAATGAGCGAAAATTGTATTTTCAAAATAAATAGAACATAAGCATTTTTTCACACTTTGGAAGCGTTTTCAAAATGACACCATATTATTTTTAAATTTTGAATCCACCTTATAAGGTTCTTTTTCAGCATTGGTCCCGAGCCTTTTTGTACCAAAATATCAATTTTCGAAGTAGCCCGAAGTATTGCTATTTTGAGATTTGGTTTGGCGATGCAACTCCCACCATATATTATGAGGTAGCACGGACACTAACTCAGGAGGGAATGACCTATTGGAATATCTAATAACTGCTGACTTAGATATTCTCAACACGGGGGATACACCGACTTTTCACAATTCGGTCAGGGAAGAGGTCATTCACATAACCCTCTGCACCGGTAGTTTTAAAGATAATGTGAAAGAGTGGAGAGTTTCGGACGAACCGACTCTCTCAGATCACTCACTCATAGAGCTCGAGTTGAAATCTACCATACCTCCGGGCCCTACGTGAGCCAGAAATCCAAGAAGAACGGACTGGGATCAGTATTCCATTGAACTAAAGAGTGCACTCTCACAGGTGCCCGAGTCAATTAGGAACGTGGACACCCTGGAGATGACAGCCAAAACTTTCACGGAGGCCATCAAATCTACTTATGAAAGAAATTGTTGACCCATAGAAGTCCGAAAGGCAGGGAAACCAGGAAAACCAGAGAGAAGTTTAGACGTGCCAGCATTAGCGAAACGAATGAACCATGGACCTCATTCACGACGGTGAGGGATAAATACAGAGTTGCGATACGTAAGGCCAAGCAAAAAAACTGGACCAACTTTTGCACAAATATCGAGAAAAGGGCAGAGGCAGCTGAACTGGACAAGCTGCTTTCTAGAAACCCGGATGCTATTCTCGGCACTCTAAAATTGCCTGACGGAAGATACTTGGAGTTAGACAAAGAGACCCTAGCCCACCCGATCGACGCGAATATCCTGGTCTTCATAAGGTCTGTGGGAGAAGAGGAGAAGGCGACACCTCAGAGGCATACAGAGTCACCTGTGGCTCAACTGGGCGCGCAACGGCGGCTAGCCCACGAGATTATACTTCTTCTAGGGTCAGGTGGGCCTTGAAGTCTTTCA
>JAUMHM010000085.1:5179667-5199099 GCA_032362435.1 Melikaiella ostensackeni | reverse complement strand
TCGGACCTAGAAAAGGCACATGCGCATTCACTGTCGCTCGTGTACAATCATGGGCACGTCAACCTAACCTCAAATGTCAGACGTGATAAACTTGTAAATCATACTTTTGTTACATAAAATATCGTGTGCATCGCGAAGGCAAACGTCTTTTTACATCCCAGGTACACAATATACTATTACACTCCTCCAGTCTTTTTCACATGTGCTTCTCGCCTCTACTTATTTTTTCGTCTTTCCTCTTACTTAACTAATCGCCTTGACCTAACGCCTTAACGTATCGCCTTAACCTATCACCTTAACCTATTGCTTCAATCTACAGCTTTAATTCAACGGCTTAACTTAACGCTTCCTAACAATGTCTCATCTCAACGTATCGCCCCACGCTTCGCATTCCTATTTTCGCCTTAACTTATTCTTTTTACGCTGTGCATCGTGATTATTTCTCGCTTTATTTCTTTTATTTGCTTTCTCCACATCTACCTTTTGATCATATACCTATTCATCACATCAACTATCCATTTTACATTTTTCTTCATTTTTATCACCAACAAGACTACTTATTCCCCCCTCTTTCTCCCGTCTTCTATCATTCTTCTTCCTATTCAATTCTATCAGCCAATCCACCACCTCTCCCTTACTTTTTTCATGAAGGATCTTTTCCATTGCCATGTTTCCTTCATCTATTTTTTCACAATGATTTAGCCAATGCTTTAATGTTGCTCTGCCTCTCTCACATATTATACAATTTCTTCCTCTCTCTACATCCCAGTACTTATTCTACTCTTCTGTATTTCCACATCTCACTCACGCAATTAATTTTTCAGATCATCTGTCTCCTGTGCTCATCAAATATTTTGCTACTACCTCTACCCTTATCCAATTCTATTTTCCATTATGTCTCGCCTCCGTTATTTGACTTTGTATTTTTTGCTTTAGGACTTCTCTATTTCTTTCTATCGGCTCATGCTCTACCTTATGTTCATTTTCTCTCTATCTACTTCTTTCAACACTCTATACCACGGCGTGCATCTGTCTAATCTTATACTTATTCTAATCTCATTCTTGCCACTAGTGTCCCATACATTCTTATTCTTCTTTTAAAGACATCTTTGAATAATTTCTCTCCGATACTTCATACCTTTCTCATTAACACCGCAGCTCTATTTACTCCTTCCTCGACATGTTGTCCCGTGTTCCCATTCATTTTGAACAAAAATCCTAAACATAAAAATTCCTTTACTTCTTCAACCTTTGCCCCTCTCCACTCCCATTCCTTACAATCTTTCCTTCTATCTCTCTTACTAAAGACATTATTTCTCACTTTTCTACATTCAATATAAGCTTCTTTTTTTTCAAGTGTTTCTCAAACCTCCTCATCATATTTCTCAGCACCTCTTCCACACTTGCTAACAATACTATATCATCTGCATATGCCAGTGACTAGAACCTACTTCCCTCTCAGACCAATACCCCTTCTTTGTCGCGCTTAACCGCCTCTTCCATGTCCGAAATGAATGCCACAAAGAGCAGTGGGCTAACCGGGCAACCTTGTCTCAGTCCTAATTCTATGTTAAAGTATGTATATATTGTCTACAGTGCTTCTTCCTTTCCAGGAATCCTGCTTAGCTTTCTGGTAATATCCCCTTACATTCTACCTCCTTCTTCAGTTTTTCCGTTAACACCATTTGCATACACTTTATAAGCCTTATAAGCGAGCATTTGAGAAAATAGTAGCATTAGTGTCATTTTTTAAGAATAGTAGCAAAATAGTTGCATCGCTAAAAAATAATGTGAAAAAGTTTCAATAGTAGCGTGCATTCTAGGCCTCGAAATGGCTCTTTTTGGTTGATCAAAAAGAATAACTCTATACAAAAGAAATTTCGTTGCGGTTTCGAAGGAAAGGGGTAAAGAAAAATCGGAAGGCTAGTAATCAGCAACTGTGGATGGGAGTGAATGGTGCTTCTTGATCCTATTGGATTTCATGAGGATTCGCGATGAACGCAATCTTGCTATAGAAACTTGATCCGGTGGATGTGTCAGTACCGGTAGAATTCGAACGGGAAACGGATATCCTTGATATCGGGAAATCCTCCCGATGGATCGCAATTTACGATGTATGGAAACTGGGAAAGCGTCTTAAGGGCGAAGGTAGAAAAGAGAAGAAAAAATAAGGAAAGGAAGAAGATGACATGATTCAGGGACTACGCGGGTAAAATCTTTGCTGGGATGTAAATTATAAGAATTATCATCCTCTCTTTCATCAAGAAATTCCCAGGAACTTTCTCGTCCTGGACTTTTAGAGTTTACTACTACTTTCCTTAATTTCCTTATAAATCTTTACTCTGCAAACAAAAGTTTCCTTTCTTTTTTATATCTTATTCCTGATATTATATTTTATTCCATATGTTATTTCATAAATTTCATGGAAACTTTTATTTTCGATCACTTGGGTATATTTCAACACACTTCTTCAGTCTTATTCACATGTGCTTCTCGCCAGCACTTATTACCTCGTATTTCCTCTTGCATATCACTTTCCTTAACTTAAAACCTTGACTAATCATCTTAACCTATCGCCGTAGCTTATCGCTTTAACTTAACGGCTTAACTTGACGCTTTCTACCAGTGTCTTGTCTCAACGCATCGCCCAACCCTTTGCACTCCTATCTTCGCCTTAACTCTTCCCCTTAACTTGTCCTTTTTACACTGTGCCTCGTGATTAATGCTTGCTTTTCACCATTTCTGCCTTTTGGTCATATATCTTTTCAATAAGCAAATTATCCATTTTAAGTTTCTCTTGATTTCTATGACCGACAAAACTACTTATTTCCCCCTCTTTCTCTCATCCCCTATCCTTCTTCTTTCCTTCCTGATCCTTCAGCCAATCCGCCACTTCTCCCTTCCCTTTTTCATGCAGGATCTTTCCCATTGTCGTTCTTCCTTTATCCATTTTTTACACAATGATTTATCCAATGCTTTAATGTTGTTCTGCCTCTCTCACATAACACGCACCTTCTTCCTTCTTATTTATCCCAGTACTTATTTCACTCTTCTGTATTTCCACATCTCACATGTGCAATTAATTTTTAAGATCCTCTGTTCCCTTTTTCCTCAAAATATTCTGTTATTCACTCTACTCTCATCCATTTATATTTTTTATTATATTTAGTTTCTCTCATCTTACTGTCTGTTCCTTGTTTACAGACTTCTTTATCTTTTTGTATTAACTCCTTTTGTATCTTCATTCCCCTTCCATGCGTACCTTTGACCCATTCCTCTGACCATCCACACCTATTCAAGTATCTTTCTTTCAGTTTCATTTCATTATCCTCCCCTCTTCCATTTTTTCTTTTCTTCAAGAACTTCCCTTTTTATCTCCTCTAATACTATATACCATGACGTCTATCTGCACAATCCCAGTGTCCATCCAATATACCTTTCATGCAACCTTTCCACCTCCTCGTATTCTTTCCAGCCCCATATCTCCACTCCATACATTGGAACATTCAGTACTAGCGCCTCAAACATACTCACTCTTCTCTTGTATTTTAAAAAAATAATTTCTCCCCTACGCCTCAGCGGGCATCGTTATCTGAATCATATCTTCGTCCAGAATTCCTCCAAAGTTTCAGTCCCCACTTTTACCTTATCTCTCGAATCTTTGTAAATTTTCCTCACTTCTTCTGCCAATTTTATCATTATTCCTCTCTTCCCCATTACTTTCAAAAACTTTTTGCCACCCACCGATAAGAACGCTGCTCTTAAATCAACAAAGAAGGCACATCCTTTTCCTCCTTTCTCACCCAACTCCTTCTCTACCACTTATTGAAGAATATAAATATTATCTATTGTACTTCTACCCTTTTAGCTACCTGCCTGACACTCTGGGAGCATACCTTTTGCTTCTACTTCTTTTTTTAGCCTTTCTGCTAACACCATCGCATATACTTTATACACTGTGTTCAATAATGTTATTCCTCTGCAATTTTCTACTTTCCATGTTTCTCCTTTCTTAAGAATTGGAGTAATCAACCCCTCCCCCCACTCCTCAGGAAATTCCTCACCTTCTCATACTCTTTTCACTAGTTCTTTTGAACCCTTTCTGCTTGCCCCGTTACTGTAAATTCACGCTTCGTTACCTTTTCCATCACTGCCTCCTGCCTTGCCCTTCTTTAATCTTTTAATCTGCGCTTCTATTTTCTCATCCTCCACCTCCTTTTCGTCTCCTTCTAATTTATTTCTCTACCAATTATCCGTTTTCATTTCACTTCAGCCTCAAAATATTTCTCAAAAATATTTCCCCGATTCACCAACGTAAATCTTATCCCCTATTCCCCCTTTTTTCATTCTCATTCTATTAATAAATTGCCATGCCTCCCCTTCTATTTCACTTCTACTTATTTCTTCCTCTAATTCCTTTTTCCCCCTGTCCTCTTTCTGTTTATATAACTCTCAATAAACCTTCCTGGCTATGACGTAATCCGTCCTTTCCCGCTTTTTCTCACTTCCAATATTTATACTCTTTTTTTACCTGCTTTTACTTTTTCTTACATTCATTGCCCCACCGAACTTTTGTCAAGCTTTGATCTTTTTCCGTTCTATTTTTAACTTCTTTGTAATTCTAGTGTTCTTGAACTTCCCTTATTTGAATTATATAAATTTATTATTTGATTCAATTTTAGTGTAAACGAACAGAAGAAAAAAATATGGGAAATAGTAAACATCGCTATGAAAATAAAAAAGGTTATCACAAATTAAGACTAATTAAATCGAATTCAAATTCCAACTTACATTTTCAGTATTTCCACGGATATCACACCTTTTTAATTCAAGATTTTATATTTTGTTTGTCATGTTTTATATTTGACAATTATTATTTTAAAGAATTAAATTATCCCTTTTATTTAAAAAATGAAAAGTGTATGCCGTTCTGTAATAATTATAAAGAACAAAGTCAGGAATAAATTCATCATGCTAATTTAGTTAAATGCACTTAAAACTCTCCAGAAGTTTGCGAATTCTCCGGAAATTCATTAATTTTCAGATATAAATCCCGAAGTTGCAAAAAGGGTAGAATTAATATTGCCAGTTAAATCCGAACTAAGGAAAGTTTCTAAACAGCGACGAAACAGTTTCTGAGTAGGAGGGAGGGGTGTCATCTAAAATTCAAATGAGAATTAAAGCTCCCTCGATTCCTATATTGTATTCTAGAAGATTAATTTTCACCTTGAATTTCGAATTAACGTGTGATTGTTTAAATGATTTCTACTTGGACAAATTCGAATGAATTTCAAATTAAAGAAAATACTTCAATTATTTAGTTTCAACCCTAAATTTTCATTACTACTCTGAACTAATTATATTTATTAAAAAAGAAATTTAATTAAAATTCTTATTTTCCTTTATCTACTTTTTATATCCTCTTACAGATAATTTAATAAGTCTCTTAGAGTAGTATCAACTACCTCACTAGTACGTGGACTGTCTCCCAATTGACTCAGTGAATTGAGAGCAAACTGACCGTGAAACTCCGCTTCCCAACCTAAAAGTTAACATTTCTAATAGAATAGAATAAAAGTTCACTTTCTGGTGTTCTGCTATCGAAAGCTATTGCCCTAGAGATTTAAATAAAATTCTAGACAAAATTTTAAAATGTCGAAACAGAAAAAAATTTAAACATTTAGAACATAAACAAATTTGGAGAAAACTGAGCGTAAAACTCCGCTCCCGTACCTAGAAGTTAAATTTTCTAACAGAACCGAACAAAATTCCCCTTTCTGGTCTTCTGCGATCGAAATCTATTGTCCCAAGAATTGCAAAAAAAATTACAAACAACATTTTCGACTGCCAAAAAATAAGCTTATGGTCTTCTTCTAAGACAAAAAATGTGCTTAAATCTAACTTTAAGACTTAAAGCGGGTTTAATCTGAGAGGTAACAAAAAACAAGGCGTAATAAAAACAAGAATTTTTTTCGGTGTGGAAAAAACTGAGCGTGAAACTTAGCTTCCGAACTTAGAAGTTGAATTTTCTAATTTGGCCAAACAAAAGTCCCCTTTCCGGTCATTTGCTATCGAAACATTTTGCCCCAAGAAGTCAAAAAAAAATTATAAGCAACATTTTTGACTGTCGGATGAGAAAGAAGTTCAACATTCGGAAGACAACCAAGTTTGCACAGAAAAAAAAGTTTTGAATTTGAAAACTGGATCTTGCTTCAAGACCAACAGATTTCGTTCTAAATCGAAAAATAGGCTTACAGTCTTTTTTTAAGCCGAAAATGGGTTTAAATCTAGCTTTGAGACTAAGAGTGCACTTGAATTAAGATGTAGCAGAAAACAAGGCGTAAAAAAAACAAGAATTTTTTCGGTGTGACAAAAACTGAGCGAGAAACTTAACTTCCGAACTTGGAAGTTAAATTTTCTGATAGGTCCGAGCATAGGTTTAAATCTAGCTTTGAGACTAAGAGTCGACTTAGATTCAGACGTAGCAGAAAACAAGGCGAAAAAAACAAGAATTTTTTTGGTGTGACAAAAACTGAGCGAGAAACTTAACTTCCGAATTTGGAAGTTAAATTTTCTGAATGGGCTGAGCAAAAGTCCCCTTTCTGGTCTTCTGCCATCGTCCCAACGAGTCAAAAAAAAATTATAAGCAACATTTTTAGACTGTCGGATGAGACAAAAATTCAACATTCGGAAGACAACCAAGTTTGCACAGAAAAAAAAGTTTTGAGCTTGAAAATTGGATCTTGCTTCAAGACCAACAGATTTTGTTTTAACAAGAGGAAGGCCTTGCAAGCCGAAAAAGTGGCTGACGGTCTTCTTTTAGGCCGAAAATAGGTTTAAATCTAGCTTTGAGACTAAGAGTGGACTTAGATTCAGACGTAGCAGAAAACAAGGCGTAACAAAAACAAAACTTTTTTCGGTGTGGAAAAAACTGAACGTGAAACTTAGCTTCCGAACTTCAAAGTTAAATTTTCTGATTGAGCTGAGCGAGAATCCCCTTTCTGGTCTTCTGCCACCGAAACATATTGTCCCGAGGAATCAAAAAGAATATAAACAACATTTACGACTGTCGAATGAGAAAAAATATTCAGCATTCGGAAGAAAACCAAAGTTACACAAAAAAAAAGTTTTCCATTTAGAAACTAGGTCTTGCTTTGAACCGAAAAAAAAATAAAAACAAGGCGTAACAAAAAAAAGACTTTTTTCTTTGTGGAGAAAATTGAGAGTGAAACTTCGCTTCTGATCTTAGAAATTAAATTTTTAAATAGAACCGAAAAAAAGTTTTTTTTCTGCGCAGGAAGAAAAGTTTTAAATTTAGAAACTCGCAATTGAAAGCTATTGCTTTAAGGAGTCTAAAAAAATTATTACCAAAATATCCTAACTTGGGAATAGAAACCATTTAGTTGAAAATATATCTCAAGCTGGCTACCATCTGAGCCGCTCTTCTTCCTTTCGAGAGATACCAATTAGTTATGGGGCGCACTTCAAATACCTATAAAATCATATGAAAAAATGATTGAAAAGAAACTTAAAATAGTCTATCTTTTTGGGCAAACTGTACTTTTCAGGGGTTAATGCTCGACTAGACGACTATAGGAACCGCTGAAACCCAGTTTGGACGAGACTGTGTTTTGTTGTCGTTCAATACCGGGAGTCCCCCCCCCCCCAAGACTAGCGTCGTCTGCTCCTTTTAGACAAGAAAGTACAAAAAAGACAGAAGGACGATATTTCAATTCGTCTGGCTGTTAAAACTGAACTTTTAATTGAATTCTTGTAGTTACTATACAAGACGGCAGTGTTTCGTCATAGGGGATTCCTCCTGACTTCCATACGTCGGTTACCAATTTCGCGCGGTGCTCCAACGACTTTTCACTGTCAACCCTTTTAACGACCGGAACGCCTTAATTGCGATTTTAACTCAATTTTTTCTATTTGAAAACTCCTTCCTATCCATTGCTTACATTTTAGATTTTTCATTACTGTTAACCGCAGCTATTTTGGGACACGTTAGTTTTTCATACCTAGGATCGTTATGGTGAAATGTTCAAACTTGACGCCTTGCCTAAATATAGTTCGAAACATTGCCTATAGAGTGCATAAAACATTATATCTTGAGTCAAGAACAATTTTTTGCGATCAAAAAAATATTTGATTGGACGTATTCAGTCCTGCATTTCTTTGATTCAATTAATCTTTTTTCTCAGTGTCAAAATCTGTTGTCAAAACTGAAGAGTCCGTCAAAAATTAATTTCGACCTCGTTTATGAAGCATATTATTGTAATAATATTCAAGATAAGTGAAGACAATTTAGTTGTGATGTTACACACGCGGTCAGCTAACTTTCAATCGGTATTCTTCAGGAAAAGTGTTACAAAATTGAATTGCCAGAACTTCCAGAGGCTATTTCGGCACAAAAGTAAAACTTAATATTTTATAAAAGTTATATTTTTAATATGAACAGGCGGTTCTAGAAACAAAATGGAACAGAATAAATAGATGATAATAATAATAGAGTAGATAAATGATAAGAAGAATATATAACTGAATTCATGTGGAACTGTAGTGCTCTACTTTCTTCTTTCATTCACAATTTCTCAAAAGAAAATCAATATTTTTTAATGATTTTTTTAAATTTTACTCTAGGAGACCAACTTGAAAAGTTTCTTCTGGGTTAGACTGAACAAAAATTATTTCCTTAGTATTATTGGCAATGAAATAGCTTGTCCCAAAAAAGCCCTAACCACGAGGCTATTTTGGGACAAAATTTAAGTCTGCGCGACTCAAACAATTTTTTTTTCCTAATAAAACTTACTAGAAACCTTCGAAGGAATTCAGATTTTTGGCGAAGCGCGAATCTAAAAAATCGCCTTTCTTGTCCCACAAGAACCTTGGTTGACGTGAATTATTAATACACTGTTTTCAAACTAATAAAATTTCAATTTAACCAATTTTCAAATCTTATTAATAGTTCCATAAAATCTTATTTTATCTTCCATTTTAAGAGTTGAATCTAAATTTCATTCACTTGTAATATCTATCAATAATAAAAAATACCCTATTGGACACAATATAGAGGAAAGATTTGTGACAAGATTTATAGAAGGAACTTTATCAATTCCAAAATTAATTTTGGTTAACACCCATTTTAAGAAAATTCAGATAGCATTGAAAATTGAAAATGACATGTTCAAAATTAATGATAATTTGTATTTCAAATATAAGAGATTTACGCATAATTCTTTGAAACATGATGATTTTTTATGAGATAAATTAAAGAATTGAGACATTCCACATTCCCTGTCCACAAAAATGCACATTTTATAAATAAAGCAATGAATTGAGTTTTATATAATTTTGATGTGGAATGTCTTCAATTAAACAATTTTGAATTAATAACGTGTAAAATTGAAAACTGAATTCTGAAAATTATACGAACTTACTTTAAGGCAAAAAATTCACTTGAATCTTGCAAGACTTTTTTTACTATATTATTCGTAAATTCTTGAATCTTCTAAATTGAAAAATTATAATCTTATTAATAATTCCATAAAATTTCATTTCATCTTCAATTTCAAGAGTTGAATCTAATGTTCTATTCCCATGTAGCATCTGTGAACAATAAAAAATACCCAGTTGATAACAATATCGTGGAAATATTTGTGACTAGATTTATAAAAAGAGCTTTCTCAATTTAAAAATTAATTTTAATCAACACCCATTTTAGGAAATTTTAGATAGCATTCAAATTTTTAAACGGGAAAGGACGTTTTCAAAATTAATAATAATTTGTCTTTCAAATACAAGAGATGTAAATATAAGTCTATCAAACATGATGATTTCTGTTATATGATAAATTAAAAAATTAAAACATTCTAAAGTCGATGTCTTTAAGATTACACGTTTTATAGATACAGCTTCTAATTCAGTTTTAAATCATTTTTATCTGAAATGTCTTTAAATTAAATAATTTTGAATTCGGAAGATGTAAAATTGAAAACTGAATTCTGAAAATCATACGAACTTGTTTTAAGACAGAAAATAGGCTTGAATCTTGCATGACTATTTTTACTGTACTATTTGTAAATTCTTAAATCTTGAAAATTGAACAGTTTACAATCTTATTAATAATTCTATGAAAATGGTTTAATTTTTTTCCTCAGAAACTTATTATTTTTCAGACTTAAATATCGCTGCAAAGTACTATTTAGTAGGTGATTCACTATGGGTGTATTTATTTTCGCTCATTTTATGAGCACTTTGCTTCCTCATAGGCGCCAAATAAATTTGCTTCCTCACAGAGGAAGGTTTTTCTCTATCAAAAGGTCAATCAATGTGTTCTGTTATAATGAGCAACTTTTTAACTTACAGTTGTTTTATATTTCAAATTGAAAAAAAATTCCTTATGCAAACAAAGTAAACGATTTTTATAAATTTCATAAATGGCTGTTGATTTATCAAGATTAGTCATCCAAAGTTCGTTAATAGGTCAATCGACGCTTTTCGGAGATGCGAACAATTACATTAAATACGGTAATGTTTTATTCCCAATATCAAAAAAAATTCTCGTTTAAAAAGAAAATAAACAATTTTTCTTCATTTATAAATCGTTATTGGCAGGTCAACTTTTTTTTAAGTTTACATTTTCCTCACAAAATTTTTATCAGTAAATTTTTCCCCAATTTCGGTACTAGTATCAAAATTCCGTAGCATATTTATAGGCTTTTTCGAACCCATCGATTGACATATTGACAAATCTTTCAGGACCTATCATGGCCTGCCAATCACTATATAGAAATTTTCGGAAAAATTGTTCGTTTTGTGTATATGATTAGAACTTTTTTGATATTGGGAATACATCACTGTGTTCGATGTTATTGCTCGAGTCTTTGAGACGCATTGATTGACCTACTGACGAACCTTTCATGACCCTTCATGACCTGCCAATGGCGATTTAGAAATTCAAAAAAAATTGTTTATTTTATTTATATAAGGAAAACTTTTTTGATACTGGAAATACAACATTACTGTATTTAATGTAAATGGTCGCGTAATCGAGATGCATTGATTGACCTATTGACGAACCTTTCATGACCTTACTAGTGCAGAAATGGAAAAAAAATTTACTGATAAACGTTTTTTGAGGAAAAATGTAAACGCAAGAAAAAAACAATTTTAATTGGCCGATCTAGTGCAAAAATTATCAGACCTGGACATTATATATAATTATATATATAACTATATATAATATAATAAATATATATATATAACATTATATATATATATAACTATAATTCGTCCGAATTTCATGATCTCTTGTACTATTTGAGTATAGTTAACAGAAAAAAGTTACGCACATCCACACACGGACATTTTTTTAAAATTGTATTTTTGTGTTCCTAAGGTCGAATTATATCTAAATATGTCAAGAAAGTACACTGGAACCTCCATTCAACGGCGGTCTCGCACATGGCGTGGCTCTTACAAGAATTTCTATGATGTACACAGTCAGGGCCGCATGAACCCATTTCCAGTAGGAATACATAATACGAGTATTAATTAAATCTATTTTGTATAAATGTAGATTTCTGTTATTATAAAGGATAGACCTTCTTTAATAATGAAGACTAATTAATAAAAAGATAATTTTCCGCATGTATTTGAAAATACATGCGAAATATACACGCGAGTGTTCGAACTGCCCGCGTTATGGCTACGGAACTGTTGAATTCCGCTGAGCTCACAACACCTCTCTCTCGGCCCCTTAGACCCCCTCAGCCTCGAATGCAGCCGACCGAAATTCTGAAAAAATGGTATATGAAGGGCCATTAAACGGAGTTCCCAGTGTAGATTTGAAAATTTACGTCTTTATTAACCTCCCTTTTTGAAAATTTGCATTCTTTTCGGTTTTTCATCATATCAGGGCTGTGCCTAGTGTGCTCGTGGTTATCGGGGTTAGCGAAGGAGTATCGACCGGCGCAATGCCCTATAGCCACCCTCCCCCCTAACCCCACTACTTCAAAACCCTCCCCTTCAAACTTCCGCTGCTCGGAGCATCAACCCTCGAGCAACGCGTTTCCCAGCCACGATTACGCGTGCCATGAAATGTCCTGCTATCTAAGCAGATACATATTAAAAGAAAACATTTTCCCCTTTTTCATTAAAAAAGGCAACTATTATAAGAATTTTAATTTACATCAAAAAGTCAATTCAAGGATTTGAAATTGTACAATAGGGTGGTTCAAAGTCACTTTTTTATAGAGGGCATCGATATGCCCAATTCGGTTCAAAATCTGAAAAAAAATTACTTATTTTTGTTTTTTTCGAAATTTTGATTTTAATAGGTGCCTCCGGGCAGTCGAAATTACCCCTGTAAAATACATGGAAAAAATCGCTTTTTGGGGTTTTTGGAATAACTTCTGTGGGTTTGGAAATGTTACGGGAAAGTTATAGGACTTGTAGAGGACTTTTCGTCGAAAAATTCCACGTATGAATTATATGGGTTTGTCACTGTCAATTCGTGCAAAATTGACACTTTTGGATTTAGGGGTACTTTTCGGGGCACCGTGGGGATATGTTAGATGTGGCAACCCCATATGATATGTATTTTACATCGAGAATTTCTAGTGCTCCGGAGCGCCCGTTGAAATCAAGATTTCTAAAAAACAAAAATATGCGATTCCTTTTTTTTGGATTTGGAACCTAATTGGGGGGATCGCTGCCCTCCACCACGAAAACAAAATTTCCAATGCATTTTTAAACCAAACTATCGTACAACTTTAAACGATTTAAATTTGAAATTGCTTTGACTTCGAATATTTGAATTTGAAATTGTTGCCTTTAAAACAATTTGACTCAAAAATTGTTTTAATTTAATATTAAGATTTCCAGTTTGAAATAAAATTATTTTGAAATTGAAACTGTGCAACTATGTACGATTTAAGTTTGGAATTGCGTTCGATTTCAAATATTTGACTGAAATTTATAGTTTTCAAACAATTTCAATTTAAAAATTTTTTAACTAAATATTAGGGTTTCTAGTTTAACATGAAATTGTCCTGCCACCCAAGCATAAACGTATTGAAAGAAAACATTTTCCCCTTCTTATTAAAAAAAGCAACTATTATAAGAATTTTAATTCAGAGCAAAAAGACAATGGTGTGCCTTAACCGTGCGTATTTTGTCGAAAAAAATCGTGGAGCACATTTTTCTAAATTGAAAATTTTAATAGAAAAAAATTCACGGTTGGTTCCGGCTGACTACAACCAAAAAGAGTTCGTACCTCCTGTTCTTTTTTTACTTGAAGTCCTAGGATGTCTCATTATCATTCTGAGCCCAAAATGTAAAAAATCGCGTGGGCCCTTTTTGAGAAAACTCTATTTTTCATTTTTTGTAAAAGATTCATCAACATCTTTTCTTCAAAATAAGTTAAAAGTGAAATTTTATTGGCTTAAACCATTTAGTTTAGCATTCAAAAAAAGTACTCCAGGAGCAGAATGTCTACGAGAACAGGAAATTATGTCCTTCTGAAAATGACCCTTTTTATGAAATCTTGTTAAACATCAATTTTTCAAATGAAATTTCACATTTTCCAAAAAACTCATTTCATTGCAGGTGACATTTACCTCTAAATGAATTAAAGAAGACTACATTTGATCAAGCCTAAAAAAAAACTTTTTTATGGAATTTTGTGGAACTTTTATTAAAACTTTCACCTGTGATGCTGAGGATATGAGTTATATTGGGAAACGAGAAATTTTATATAAAAAATTGATGTTTAACAACCTTTCATCAAAAGGGTCATTTTCAGAAGGTGATAATTTCGGTGCTATAAGAACAAGAGCAATGCTTTTTTTAGATCTACTGAAAATTGAGTCTTCTTAAATTAATTTACGGGCAACTTTCATAAGCGATGCATAGTCAATGAGTAATTTCCCAATCACTAGAATTTCTTTTTTTTTAATTATTCGTTCAAAATCAAGTTCTGACAGCCATAACGATAAAACCTTCTGAGATAGAATATCCTTTTTTTATTTTACAGAAATTATCTAACACTTTAATTTATGTATAGGTACTTGGGACTTGGTATGGACTGGAAAGAAGTTATTTTCAAAAAACTAATATTTTCCCCACGTTTTTCACCGCTTTTCAAAAATAATGAAGGGCTTCAGTTCTCGTAAGATATTCAGCTCCTACAGTCCAATTTCGGATGCTAAACTAAATGGTTTAAGTCAATAAATTTTCACTTTCAACTTATTTGCATAAAAATGTGTTGATCACCCTCTTTGAAGAAAATTAAACTTGAAATTTCTCGAAAAGGGCCAACACCAATTTTAAGATGTTAAATATGATAAGTTTCTTTTTGTTCAAAAACTAAGTAAAAAATTATTATAAAATTATATTCTAAAACGAGAAATATATAATCTACAGAGGTTTTTGTATATTTGAAAAAGCCCTTTCATAAAAACAAAACGGTTGAAATCTTATTCTACTCACCGCTTCATCACAGCATGTAATTAAATGATGCTCGCATAATACGATAAATGAAAAATTGTAATTTTAAAAATAAACGTTTGAAATTTTGAAAAAAAAATTGGTATTGGGTTTTATTTTGGTATGAAAAATACTTGTATGTCATCATGAAGTAAAATCCAATATAAATATCATCTAACTTCAAGGACCTTTCGATTAAAGTTGGTTGAGGCTCACCGTGAATGGAGAGTGTAATGGATTTTTCAAGTACCTCAAGCAAACAGTTCTCAATCGGAAGAAATTCAAAATCAGGAGCAACTGAAAATTACTCAATTTTAAGGCAATAGTCTAAACAATTGGGATAAATTCAAAATCTTGGACCTAAGGGAAATATCTAAGTAAAAAGCACTTGAAATTTCACAACTTCCCACGATTCAAATTTTAATTGCATAGATTTCGAATGATTGACTCTAAAGTTGTTG
Source organism: Melikaiella ostensackeni (assembly GCA_032362435.1). Taxonomy (NCBI): domain Eukaryota; kingdom Metazoa; phylum Arthropoda; class Insecta; order Hymenoptera; family Cynipidae; genus Melikaiella; species Melikaiella ostensackeni. Next base: position 5,184,148 of record JAUMHM010000085.1, on the reverse strand, counting down.
CTTTTGGAACAATTTCAATAAACATTATTTTAACTGAATATTAAGGTTTCCAGATCAAAATTTAATTGTAGCATATAAGTATTCGATTCGAATTTGTTCAAATTCAAATGCTCTATTCATGCATTGTCAAATTTTTTTAAAGTTTAAATCAAACAATTTCTGAATTAGGCTTTTAACACTAAATAATAATTTAAATTTGAATAACAAGTTGAATAAATGACAAATTGAAATTGGACAAATAACACGAGTATAGTCAGAATACGATATTAGCATGATTAGTTGGGACGAATAAATGATAATATTGAAAATACCATTTGCTCTTTTGCATAATTAATCGACCTAAAAAGATCCACTACTTTAGAAGAAGAAAGCTAAATTAATTGAGCCAGAATGAACAATTTAATTGCGAGGAATAAAATCGATTTAATTGTATTTTCAATATTTATTTTAGCCAAATTATCCTCACCAATCAACCACTCTATTAAAAATTAATAAATGAATTGGCAATAATTAATTACATTTATTATTCTCAAATTGTGTCCCAAATCGTGATATTCAAAATATTTAATTGACTTATAATGATACATGTATATAGTCTTGACTCCAGTAAAAATAAGTACAAGTAGAAGTAAAAAATAGGTTTTTGGATAAAAACTGCATCATAAAAAATAAATCAAAATAATTACTTTTTGACGATAAAATTATGCCACTATACTCTACTCTACATCAAATTCTCAAAAGTGATTGGTGTTTGCTATTTTGGTGTTTGCTTTTGATGACAGCCATTCGACTTATATACGCACGATTAAATCTTTTATGTGTTTCCCGATACCAGCAATTTCCTATCAGTGTAAAGTGGAGTGACAAAATTGGAAATTAGATGATATTTTTCACTTCACAAATTTCAAAACGTTCCTAAAGAGACATTTTTCTCTTCAATGAAAAAAAATCTCCTAAAAGTATTTTAACAAAAGTTGCAATCTTCATTTTTCAATTGTAAAAACTATTGTATATACATACCAATACGATCATCAAGCTCCCTTTTTAAATGCAGAAAATATTCTACTAATTAGTGATACGTACCTGAAACACGAAACAAAAGTACACATTAGTATTTGGCACGAGAATAATCATTGACAACATCTTTTATATAAATTTCAAATTGGTTGGAGAGGAAAAGAAAGTGGCGAATCGTACGGAAAGCGTCGAATGAGAGGAATAAATGTGGTAGGGTAAGGATTGGGAGAGGCAGGGTATGGGTAAACGGAGAGATCTGGATTTGGGACGATGAATTAGAAGACCTGAGGAAGGGCAGGAAATGGGAGTGAATGAAGGAGAAAAGGGGGAGGGTTATGAGAATATAGGTGTTACGGCGGGGTTTGCAAACGATTAAAGGAATTGAATGCAAGGAAGAGAGGACAGAAATGCAAAGAGAGAGACGTGAAAGTAGCATTTTGGAATGTGTCAGGGTTAAAAAGCAAGGACAAAGGAATCTGGAGAGAGTTGAAGAAGTGGGATGTGATAATAATGAGCGAAACGTGAGTGGACGAGAAGGAGGAGAAAAGCATGAAAAGAATATTACCGAAAGGATATGTGTGGCAGATGCAAGCAGCGAGAAAGGCACACGTAAGAGGGAGAGGTATGAGTGACATGGTGTCAGAGGTGAGAAAGGAAATGGTGGTAGAGGGAAAAGAGGCAGAGGATACGGAAGAAGGGGACCCAATAAGGGTGAGAAGAATAAATGTAGGAAAAGTGGTTGCGGCTGTTGTATGTATGCGTGTATGGGAGAAGAGGAGAAGAGAGAGGATGAAGAATGATAAAGAAATGGACAGAAAAGAAAGAGGACGAGTCCGTGCTGATAAGGAGGGACTTTAATGCATGGGTCGGGGAACAAGGGACAGAGGTGTGAGTCGAAGAAAAGGAGGTCTTCGTAAGACACTCGAAACACAGGGAAACGAATCGGGAGGACAGAAGGCTTCTGGACTTGTTGACAGAGGGTGGCTGGTTCATTTGTAACGACAATACCAAGGAGGATAGAGGAAGGGAAATGACGTTCACAGGTGGAATGGAAGTCGGCTCCGAGCACTTTCCGGTGAAAGCTACATTGAGATGCGGAGGGAGAAAGCGTGGTAGGGAAAAGGAGCAAGGAGTGGGAGAAACGATGATATAGGGAGTATGGAACAGGAAGGAGTAGAGATGCTGCTAGAAAAACTCAAAATAGCGATTGATAAGGTAAGGAGGGAGGTGAGACCGAAGGGGGATAGAGAGGAGGGTAGGAATTGTTGATGGGACGACGGATGCAGGAAAAGTAAAGACAGAATGAAGGAGAGTGTAAGAAAATTGTGGAAAGGGGAAACAGAGAAATGAGAGCTCAACAGGAGGAAAAGAGATCACGAGAGAATCTTGAATGAAAAAAGACAGAGGGAGAAAAAACGGTATATGGAAGAGGTCGAGAAAGCGAAAAGAAATAGAGGGAACGGGAAGTGATAAACAGGGAAAAAGGAGGGGGAAAAGGCATAAATGAGAAAATCAGGATGGGCGAGAGGACGAAGTATTCCAAAAAACTGCTAGGGGTCGTGGGAAAGGGGGTGAAGGATGAAGGAAATACTACTATACTAAAATATGATGTCAAAGGGGTGAAAGAAGAGATGTGGAGGATTTGCAATAAGGTTTGGAGAGGCGAATGGTGGCCGGAGGAATGGAAGCTGTCTTTCATTCCTCCGGTCGTAGATCGAGAGAGGATAGGGAAAAGGGGTAGAGGAATATGGAGCTATCACATTCATGTCAGTCGAAAATCAAATTACGCGAAAGTTCTCAGAAAGAGAGTGAAAAGAAGGGTGGAAGAACAGGGAAGTATACCACACAACCAAACGAGTTTTAAGAAAGGGATGAGGACCACAGATAGGAACTTGGGTGGAAGAAAGGGAAACTGGTTGCACTGATTGTGGATTTTAAAGCAGCATTTGATTCTGTGAACAGAAGGGTGTTATGGAAGGTCATGAAAGGGAGAGGAGTAGATGAAGGTTTCATAGAGAGGATAAAAGAGATACTTGTGGAGTCTAAGATAAGGGTGAAGAGAGATGAAAAAAAGGGAGAGGAATTCTGGACAGGAAGGAGACTTAGGCAAGGATGCCCGTTGAGCTATCTGCTGTTCAGGGTCCTATTGGCGAACTTGTAGAAGATGGAGAGGAAAGGAAATTGGGGGTAATATTGAAAACAGGCAAACTGTATTCACTAACATATGCAGACGATGTAGTTCTAGTAGCGGATAATGGAAAAGGAATGAATCTGATGATGAGAGCGTTCGAAGAGTATGTGAGAGAAAAAGATTCAAGGGTGAACGTGACTAAAGCTAATATTGTGCTTTAGAAATAGGAAATGTAGAGTAGAGTACGAATGAAAGATGAATAGCGGTGGAGTTGGTAGGGAAGTTCTGTTACCTAGGATTTTGGTCCGGAGCAGGAGCAGAAAATGAGCTACAGGTCAAAAGGAGATTGGAATATGCGAAAAAAGTAACGGGACAAGTGTGGTGTATAAGGAAGATGAAGTTCAAGGACGACTAAAGGATGAAAGTGTGGATGTTCGACGTTCTAGTGTGGTCTCGTGCCGTTATGGAGTGGTAATTTGAGATCGGAAGGAGCATAAGAGTGTGGAAAGTCTGCATGAGAGATTTGTAAGGTGGGTCATTAGCGTGAATTGAAGCTGTCAAGATTATATGCTAAGGGAAGGAATAAAACAGGAGAAAATGTTGGTCAAGCAACTGAAAAGATCCTGGAATTCTGAAGAGAAACTAAGAAGGGGGGAGGCCAGAAAGATTGCTCAAGCTTGAACCCGAGAGATTATGAACAAAGAGAGGAAGGGTAACGTGGGTCGTTCGAAATGGGAGGAAAAAAGATACGAAATGAGGTTTGAATGTCAGGTGAATGTCAGGGTGAGGAATGAATGAAAAAACTGGAAGAGTTGAGAAAGATGGTTGCACGGGGTAGGGAAAAGCCAAAAAATGACTCCTAAAGAAGGAGAATAATGAAGTAGTGTTGTGGAATAGAGCTACAATTTTTAAATTGGTAATGGTAAGAGAAAACGGAAGCCCAAAGCAAGGTCGCAAGTGTCTAGGATTAAAAATAGTGGTTGAGTCGATATGATAGAAATAGTTGGATAAGTAGTATATAAGGATTGTCGATAAGTAAACATGTAAAACTACTGTAAAGACTCTTAAGCCCGTAAAAGGGGAAAAGTGTAAACAAAAAAGAAAAACTACAATCAGACGATTTACGTTCTAAAATGTGAAAAAATGCTGCTTCTAAGTCGGTTTAACCATCCATTAAAAAATCTTTCTGCATTAGAGATCGTACATTATCTTGAATAACACAGGCCGACAAAATTCGAACAAATGTCAGAACCAGCAACCAGAGTATACTTTTCCGAAGGTTTTTGGTGCGCTGAACAAGAATCTGGCCTCAGAATTGCTCCATCACGTCAGG
>JAUMHM010000085.1:5164314-5179567 GCA_032362435.1 Melikaiella ostensackeni | reverse complement strand
AAGTGTGGACAGACACTTCCCCTCTACCTCTGGGAGCTGCACCAATCAAACTCGTAAGATTTTCGCTATTCGTCCGAAAAAGGCGGACAACGAAACAGGTCTTTTAAAAAATCTATTAGATATAACGGCCAAGCTTAGGCATCAACTGTGGTTAGAAAAACAGGTAACAAATCAAGCGGGAAATCATAGACCTAACATTTAGATTGATTGAAAAAGTTAAATATGTGAAACGATCTCTAATATAATAAGATGTTCTAATCAGAAATAACGGCGAGCTGTCAATGACATTTAACATTTAATGAATTAATGAATAAGATGGAAGGACGCAGAATCAGTGAAGAAGAAGTAATATTGAGTTGTATATAATTATGACGAATGGAAGAGAAAATCATCGTTGCTGTCGAGAACACGTGACGCTTCATGCGGGAACAAAACTGATTGGAAGCCACATTGATTGCACATTGTACATTGTACGTATAGGTATGTATATATTGACTGTCTAAATTGATCCTGCGGAAACCATTCATTTATCGACGAGTCGTTAGCAAATTTTCATCCTCCAATGGGATATAAAACGATTGTTTTTTTTCACTTTATTTCATTATAGATATATTTTTCACATTTTTCACAATTTTAACATTTCAGACATTTCAGATATACTGAAAATGTATATTACCCTTTCTGTCTTGCATAAAATGGAGGTTTCTACTTAAAATTGGAAAAGGGTACTTTGGACCCTTTGGAATTTTGGAACGTATCACACGGTTACGTGGATACATGGATACAATATTACATATCATTATCATGTTGATCAAAAAGGGGTCATTCATAAAGGAACGTATCACATATTTTATGATTGACCCCTTTCTGATTCACATGATAATAATGAAAAATCAACACTCATAGACTTTCCAAAAACCTCCGAAATTGAATGGGACCTTCAAATCTTGTCCATTATAGAATAGAACTTTCTATATCTCTTTTACCAATAAGCATAACCATCGTTTTTTAAAATGTTTCCTCCAACCTTCTAAAGTATCTTCGAACAACGCACCAAAGACCCTTTAAACTATACTTTAAACCCTTGCAACTACATGCAACTTTTACCATCCATATTTATAAAAATGTGACATAAAACGGTGAGTCTTGTAACCGTGTATGCCGCGGCCCTTTTCGTCTTCATAGCTCTTCCAAGTGTCGAGAGTCATGAAGGGCCCTCGTGTATTTTTATGTGTGGTTCTTCAAGTGATACCGCCAGCTTCGTGTCCCGATGCTTATTTATAGGTTATGTCGCACGAATTTCACGAGATGCGAAGGTCGCTGGCATAGTCCGGTGTTTCTGACTGTTTTGTACTTTGCACCGTGTCGCGTCTAGACGGTCTAGACCGATAAATAGAGGGACGGTGTACCGACGAGTCTCGTCTGCCACCACCACAATCATCCACCGACCTCCTCTTTCTAAGAGGTTCTTATGTTCCTCATGTTTCTCATCTCGTCTTTTATTTTTTTGACACCTACCTCTAATGCCGCAATGCTGCCTGAGTAAATTTTTAACTATATGACCCCTCGAAAGTCGCCAATTTATTTCCGCGTATATTTTTGGACCCTAAAGAATCTCCCAAAATTTAAGAGACAAAAAGTTTTTGTCATATCACTCTATCCTCTTTGCCCCCTCTCGTATATACCCTAGCCCCCTTAGCCGCATACTCTCTCTTATCTTCGGCCCCTAATCCTCCTCTACCCCTATACACCTCACAACTCTCCACCGTTAGATCCCTACAGAATCTTTATCTCCAACCCCTCTACCATCCCACCATCTGCCTCCCTCGTGTGGTCATCTCTCTCCTTCATCATGGCCCCCTCTACCACTACTCCCCTATAATCACCCCCTCTACAATAACCCCACCCATCAATCCCTGTACCCCTATCCACTTTCTCATAAATCCTTCTATCCTTATTCCCCCTCTCCTCAATCCTTCCATACTTGTGCACTCTCCTCGACAGTTCTACCCACCGGCCCACCGCCACTAACAATCCTCCGTTCCTATAGCGCTGCGAGTGTGGTTTATTAAGAAACTTGATTTGGATACTCATAGAGGGCGACAGCAACAATTGAGCCGTTCTCTAGAAAAACCGCCAAGTCGTCTTAGGTTTTAGCACAAAATTGTGAACGAAACTTTTCAGAATGTGTTATTACAAACCAGAATACATTATGAAAACATTTAACATTTACAATAGGAAGACCCACTCTCAGAAAATAAAATAAAAGCATGAAATCGAATATTCAAACTATATAACAATTTTAACAAATAAAAATTTCAACATCGACTTAGGTGGTTTTTCCAGACAGCCTTTATTTTTGTGTTATTTTGAGATATAGCCACAAATTTTGCATTATTATTTGTAAAGAGTTCTTTCCATATCACTCTTAACGAATTTTTTTCACCTCTATCACCATTCCGCCCCTCCCTTCCCCTATTTCCAATTTCATTTTGTACTTTATAATGTCATTTTTTGTGGCCGATGTTTAACATTGCAATCATATTTTTAAAAGTTTTGAACATTTTTTGTATCTTGCTGAACTCCCCCATCCCATCCCCACCCTAAATTTTACTTTATTATTATCTACCCTATTTCTTCTTTACGCTCAAAATCAAACGTTACATCAGCGATGCGAAGAAGCTAGCATGCGGTCCGTGTCCCGCCGCGCCACGCGACGCTGCGCGGAATGCTGCATAAAATTTAATAATGTACGCTTAAAAATAAAGAACTTTTCTCCGAAATTCAACAAAGTAATTGTTAGAATGTAACAGTTGATGCAATGAGTGAGTCAAAAAAAACCACCTGAGTCGACTCATGTGGCTTTTCTAGAGAATTGCTCATTAATTTGTATAATTGGGGAGAGTCAGTTATGGTGGCGGTGGGGGGCACAATGGATATTACAAATAACACCCGTGTATGTTAATTTCTATACTAATGTTTTACAAGAAATGGCTTTTCTTTCTTATAGGCATAGTGCTGGAATGCAATTCCTGTTTGAAAACAAGTTCCAGAAGAATAATTATGAAAAAAAACATGTTTGCGGAAACAGATGGAAAAGTCTTTGACATAAATTAAGTACTTAAATCATTTTTTCAAAATCTTGAAGCATGAAAATGTCATGTTTTAATAGGTGAAGTATTTCCTTAAACTTCTGATATCATAAATTGGTTCTATAAACGTTCTAAATATATTATAATTAATAAAATCTTGCTACATCACATACGGGGCATGACAGCGCCCTATGTATTTCAAGGAGTAAGAGGTTATAACTGGGGTTTGCCACATACTTCACTTTAATTGACAAGAAAGCATTTACTAACAGTACCTTGCCGTATTATTAGACCCAAGCAAATTTTTTTATCATTTTTAGTACGATTAACATTGATAAATTTTCAAACATTTCCTAACATTTCTTTCAATTTTCAAAAATGTCCACGAGTTTCGTAGTTTCTGAAAATTCTCATCAGTTTCCAGAAGTTTTAAAATTCAAAATTTTGCATGACTTCCCCAAATTTTGCATAAATTCCTCAAACTTTCCGTGAAATTCCAAAATTTTCATAAATTTCAGGCCATTTCCCAAAAATTATACATTTCCATTACCCTTCCTTTGTCAAATTCAACAGATGTTTAAAATAATGTACGGTAATCTACGAGCCTATCTTCTTTAAAAAGTGAATTCTTTGAGCAATTTATTTTAAGAGTATTAATTACGTATATGACCAGTACTGCAAAAACAACAACAAAAGTATCTGTCATACTCAAGACACAACTACAAACAACGCAATTACAATAACTTAATAATTTTAACAAGAAGAATACGAAAATTGTAGTTAGTCAGCTTAGGTCTAATAATATGGCGACGTACTGTAGTGTCGAAAATGTCTGGAGTAATTTTTCTTCATTGCATTACACTCTCCAGAATGATTATATTGTATACGTTCCATTTTACAATGTTCGTATTGTTTAAATAAATCAACAGTAATAGGTCATCCTCCGTACCCCAGTGTATGGGGCACGCCGGTCAAAATGCAACGCCCAAGAATTAATTAAATGTAAAATAGTGACATAGTTAAAATCACATTTCAATCATAATTTATAGGACATTTAAGTCGAAGCGCGCCAACATACCCCACTTTCCCCTACGTGGTTATACAGTTTCCGCCCTATGAGTGAATATTCTATGGTTGCAAGACATTCTGACACTAATTCGCTATTTGACAGTTGTTTCAATACAAGCGTTTCGAATAGCGGTGCAAAATGAATAAAATTGCAATTCGAGGTGTGATTCAATTCTTCTTTTTGGAAGGAAAAAGAGCGAAGGAAATCCATGAAAGGTTTTTTCCAACATATATGATTTTAGCCGACGAGCAAATAAAAGTGCGAGAAATAGCAGAGACCATGGGCATCTCAACTATGAGTGACTTTATTTTATTTTAAATAATGCCATTTTACATTTGATGAAACTTTGCACAAAATGGGTGCCTCATCTGCTCACTACAGAGCGAGAGCGAATTCGTATGCGAACATCAGATGACATTTTGAAAGTGTTTATCAGGAGTTCAACGGATTTCATGCAGCGTTTTGTGACAGACCATGGACGAAAGTTGGAACCACTATACACTGGAAACGAAACAGCAATCCAAACAGTGCACTGCACGACGTAAGCCGGCTCCGAATAAGGCGAAAAATATACCGTCCGCTGGAAAGAGGTGTTGATATCAGTTTTTTGGGATGCGAAAGGAATTCTCCTGATTAACTACCTGGAGAAGGGAAAAACCGATACTGGCCAATACTACGCGACACTTTTGGAGAAACTGAAGGCAGCGATCGTGGAAAAACGTCCTGGAATGACCAAGAAAAAGGTGTTGTTCCACCATGATAACGGATCCTGGCGGTACAGGAATTTGGGTCCAATGATTCCGTTGAAAAATAAGGTACTTTGTGAAAATAAAACTCTAATGACAACATTCTTAGAAATTTGATAATTTAAACTCCAAAAATCAAACGGCCCAATTGGAAAAAGCATACATGCAAATACTTTCATTCAAAATTAAAAAAAGGAAAAAAAGAAGGCGATTTCCAAATCTCCTTCCTTCGTTTTTTCTCTCGTCTGTCCTTATTTCTATTTTTTTAATTCTAAAAAAAAATATTCACAAAAATTGACTACTTTTTCAGCGTTCATCCAGCACCCACCTTTTTCCATCCCCTTTACCATCCGCCTTTCACCCTCCCTAACTATCACACTCTCTACCATCATCGCCTCTACTCTCAGCCCTTCTTCTCTTATTCCCATCTTTTCAACCCCTCTATCTACCACTACTAACATCCTAACATGCCTAGTTTGATTACCAGTACTGCATAATCTCTAATAATCTTTCGCAAAATTTATGCAATACTTCACTTATTCGATGTTCTTGGTTAGGTGTAATTCTCACGTGGTTGGTTGCATCTTACCAGGCTCGTTGAATCAAAAGTTTACCAGTGAACAAGGGTCCTTCTCCGAGTTTGACTCCTTCTCTCTTACTGGTGAAACACGTCGAACTTTGAGTACGGGGTTAATTAACGTTACATCTATTACCATTTATAGTGCAAAGTTGCCTGGGCGTTAAATCCACTCTCCGTTTCTTCCTCACGCGTGTCTCTGAAAAGGACTTTCCCCTTATTCCCATTTCGTGCTTTTATCTAGTTTCCTAGTTGTTCCTCTTGCAAGCTTTCTGTCGATGATTCACTGTACGTTCTCCAAATCTTGTAACAAGAGAATTCGATTAACTAAGATAGCATTGTGAATCAAGTGAATCAAAAAAACATTTATGTATGTCTGTTTTAGGCAAATTTTGGGCTTCAAGTAATCGGTAGTGTGGAATACATAAACTAATCCTTAAACTATATGTATAAACTAAATACCATAGAGTTCACATCGAGGTGCGATCAAAATTATCCACCTATTATTGTTCCCCGTAATCGAATTTCTCACCGGCCCTATAACAGGCCATCTTTTCCAAAGTTCAGCCTACCTACCGAAATGATAACTAAGTGGCCGTCTGTTGCGTTGGTGCTAAATATTGGCGAAATATATGCCAGTAAGGTTCACCCAACTATGACCGACTTTGTCTTAGAGTTTGTCCAATAATTGGCGTTATTCGTTTAAAGAAGATTTCTGACAGTTTACCTGACCTTCGGCCATGTTTGAGACAAAGTTGGGCCAATAATCAGCAAATTTGCAAGAAGATAGGAAAGATGACTGAGAAGGTAAGTTTAATCATTGTATTTGATATCCCATTAGGTCAGCGGGCATTCGATTTAACTTCCAGTAATTTTTCCAAGAGTGATTCAGGTGTAATATCCATGATGAAAAAATCAGAATTATTTGATGCAGCACCGTAACCAGGGGGAGGGGGGACTAAGGTGCTCCCCCCAAATTTGTCGAGTGTTGGATTATTTCAACTATTATATATATGTATATAGAGCAAAATATAATCTACATTTCTGAGTATGAAAATGATATGTTATAAGTCGTGTGCGTTCATCGGTTCTAAGAAGTTTAGAATAAAGCTTTAAGAGCTATGCGTAATCTCTGTAACATAAACTATAAACTATGATTGAAATGTGTATGGTGTATAAATGTGACATTAGCGACACGTTCCTTCTTTAGTCCAAAATCAGACCTTGTTGAGTAAAGACGTGCCTTCAAAGTGCCCTTCCAATAAATTGATTCTTTTAATTAAATGAAATTCGTTGTTGTTCATAACCTGTTTTCCAATATAATGTTTATTAATTTTAATTGAGTTGAGCCAGTCAAGGAAAGGCTCATATTTCGTGGGCGGCGATTCTATGATTGTACTTTAATGCCACGTGGACCCAATTCTATTTTCGGCTTCTGAATCGATCACTGATTTGTATTATTTATAGAGAGAGAACTACGAGACGCTTGGTCGCCTGATTAAACCTGGTTCTCGATTCAGAACTTTTTTCTCTGACGTCTGTCAAATTAGCTAATAGCTCTCGATAAAATACGTACCTGACATATTTCATTCATTTAATGTGATCTACGAATTTATAAAACCATTCAAAATGTCAGAAAACGCTTGTTGTTTTAAATAGAATACTTACTGAATACATATTTTTTAAAGTTTAGAAAATTTTTGAAACTTAATCGACATTCTCATGGTCCTGCAAATTAAATAATTTAAATTTATTTACTGAATTTGTTTCCAATCTTGTTTCTCGCATTTTGGGAGTGCAATGACCTTTCACACCATTCTAGAAGTCATGTAACACCGTGGGAGGGAATGCACTCTTTTGACTTAAAGAAGTCTAGAGCCATCAACTTTCGTCTGGTTTTCAATTTTTTTTCAAATTGAAGTGCAGTAGATTCTGAAGAGTCTTCAGCTCGGAATTTTTATCTTCTCCATCTACTTATTTACAAAATTTTCACTCAAAGTGTGAGAAAGTGATATTTTTTACTAAACAATTTTTTACGCTTTAATAAATACTTAGCTGAAAATTTATAACATTTCCAATCAAAACATGGGGATTTTTGCTAATGCTTCGTATTAACGTAAGAATGGCATTTTATCACAAAAATAATTAAAAAGTTAACAACAAACATTGTTATAAACAGTTTTTGTGGCAAAATATTCAAATTTGAGATTTTTTTCAGATTTGCCTTTCCCTCGTTCGGCCGAATTGCAGAAAATATTCCTAAAAATTATATACGTTCGATTATATTTAGTAAAATATAACAATTAACATTTTTATAAAGAAACTAGATAAACAAAGTCGAAATTTTGTCACTTACGCGTAGAGAAAAATGCTTCTTGCATTGAAACTGTTTTAAATTTATTCTTGTGAGAAAATAATTAAATTTGAGTTCATTTCAGATTTTAATTTCCTCCAATCGTCGGAATTGCTGCAGGTATTCCTAAGAGTAATATATCTTCAATAAATATCGGTAAAATATAACAATTTGAATGCTTATATACCATTAAGATATGCCTATTCAAATATCAATAGAAATTTATTATTAAAATAAAATTATAAACAATTTTTCATATTCATAAATTATAAAATGTTAACAAATTTTCACTGATGTTAAAAAATCTTAGAAGTATAAATTAGTTGGAAACAAATCAGCCAATTCTATTATATAATTTAATTAATTTAAATCGGTAAAATGTTTTTGCCAATGAATTGTATAAAAAATTTCCTTTCTAACTGAAAGCTTAAAAAATAAAATTATTTTCTGTATCCATAGTGAAGTTTGCTATCAATGAAGTGATAATACCTAAATTCCCTACCAAACCGGTAGGTTAATTACAAAAGATTTTTCATTTAGTGAATCTTAGCATGCAGTGTTATTATTTACCCATAACAAACTCAGTCTAAAGCTATTTTGATTTTTAAGTTGATTTTTTTCTGCGTGAAACCGCCTGAATTTTGAATTTGTTTACCCTCATTGTCTATAAACATTTCAACTGTTATATTTCATCATATATTATCAAAGGTATATTATTTTTTAGGAATATCTGGAGCAATTCAAGCAATTAAAGGAAATTAAAATCTGGAACACCTAAAACTGAAATCTTTTGCCACAAGAATTGTTTATAACAATGGTTATTCTCAATTTTTAGAATATTTTTGTGACTCGCAGTCACAAAAATTCCTACAATAATTTGAAACAGTTTCAGTGCGAGAAACATTTTTTCTTTCGCAAAAGAGCGTCAAATTTTCGAATTTGTTTATCTAATTCAGTTATGAAAATCTAAATTGTTATATTTGACCAAACATTATCAAACATAGGGTAACGACATCTATAGTGGGCTTTCTCCAATAGTAAATTACAGGCTCTCATTTTCTAACTGTCAGTCACAAAAATTAAATAGTCAGGAAAAGTTTTACATCAAAATTCCTACCTTACCAACTTCGAGACCATTCTACAGGTCAAGTGGTTCATGTCCGTGCTAAGTTTCTAGAATTTTCTCGAAGGTCTCGAAGATATCATAAAATTATATTGCGTAATAGTGAGAAACGATTTTTGCGTGAATTTGTTCGCAATAATCACGCGTTACAACCAAATACTACACTTTTTTACTTTTTTTATGTAGCAAAATATCAAACTACCAATTTTTTGGCGTTATAAACTTCATAAACATTATAACATGATTCCATATTTTCTTATGGTTTGTTTTAGTCGAGAAGTTTCGCAGCAAATTACGTGGCAACCCCTATCTCTCTTTTTATCCCCTTAGTCTGCTCTTCACCTGATATACAGGGCGGATTTCCTCAAGTGATCGAAACTACAGAGTGATGCGTTTCACATGGACAACTTCACACGCGGGAACGATCGTTCACGAACTTTCACGAACTGTCACGAAGTCCATTAATTTGTTTCAACCCACGATAAACTTTTACTCATAGCTATCCTGTTTCACAGTGACCCTTATCATGTAGAATACCCTCCTCCACCCTTCGTAACCACCTTTGCTGATCTCACTAAGCTAACGCGGGTCTCTTATCCTGTCCCGGAAATTCTAATCAGCCAGATTCACGATCAATAATTTCGAGGGAGATATCCTGCGAAAGTTAATAACACTTTGGAGACAAAAGAAAAGATCCGAAAAATAATTAAATTAATGTGAAACAATGAAGAATTCAAATTAAGGAAGTCTGTGTAAAATGTTTTATTTTCGACTACTCCGGTTCAGAAAATGCGGATTATGTCTGCTACATCATTGGTTACATATTTTTACACTCCTCCAGTCTTATGTACATGTGCTTCTCGCCTGTACTTATCACCTTTCCTTTCCTCTCACATATTACTCTCCTCGACTTAAAGCCTTAGCTAATCGCCTTAACCAATCGCCTTAGCCTATCGCTTCAACTTAACGGCTTAACGCATCAACTTAACGCTTTCTACCAGAGCTGTTGTATCTTCATTCCCTTTCCATGCACTTCCTTAACCCATGCTTTTGACCATCCACACCTATTCAAGTATCTTTCTCTTTCTTTCATTCCATTATTCTCTCCTTTTCCATTTTCTCTTTCCTTTAAGTATGCTTTCACTAGAGTTCTGCCCTCGCTCTTCAGTAGTCTATCTTCGTATTTGCAAGCTCTGTCATCTGTTCTGTTTTTTATTGTTTCCCCATCTACTATCTTCAACACTATGTATCATCGCGTCCATCTGATGTATCTTTTATGGAACCTTGACTGCCTCAATCCTTTCTCCCCCTCCACTTCCAATCCATTCTTCCTTTCTTCTTACTTTGTTTTCGCCCGAAAATCAACACCTTTAACTTAGCTACATTTGAAAACCGATTTCCTTTCTCCTGAATACTTCTCCAATCTTCTCCTCATATTTCCCAAAACCTCTTCTTCTTTAGTTACTACTACTACGCCGTCCGCGTATGCCAAGGTCCAGAATCTATCCCCTCCAGCCTCCAATCCTGCCTCTAAACTAATCTTGAATTTTTCTTCCATGTCGGCTATGAGCACCGCAAAAAGTATAGCGAGCTCAGCGGGCATCCTTGTCTCAATGACATCTCCGTCCAGAATTCCTTCAAAGTTTCAGTCCCCACTTTTACCTTATCTCCCGTTTCTCTATAAATTTCCTTCACTCTCTCTATCAACCCTATCTTTATTTATCTCTTCCCCATTACTTCTCAAAACTTTCTCCTACCTACCGACGGGAATGCTGCTTTTAAATCAACAATGAAGTCACATAATTTTCCTTCTTCTTTCCTCAACTCCTTCTCTACCAAGTGTTAAAGAATATAAATATTATCTACTGTACTCCTACCCTCTCGGAGACCTGCCTGACTTTGTACGCTGTGTTCAATAACATCACTCACCTCTAATTTTCTACTTCCCCTTTTTCTCCCTTCTCAAGAGTTGGTATAATTAACCCCTTCCCCCACTCTTCAGTGAAATCCTTACTTTAACATACTCTTTGCACTACTTCTCTCAACTCCCTTCTGGTTTCTCCCATTCATTGTCCTAAGAAACTTCTATCCAATTTTTATCTTTTTCCGTTCTATTTTTTTATTTCTTTGTGATTCTAGTGTTCTTGACCCTTTCTTTAACTCCTCCCATAATTCACCCGACACTATCTTCTCAAACTCTAGCACTTTCGTTTTTTCTATACGATCTTTCTTTGTATTCTCTGTCCACACTTCTTTCTTAATCAATTCGCCTTTATTCTTTCTTAACTCCCGTCTTTTTCTGATTTTTAGATACACCCCTATTAGGTGATGATCTGATTTTACCCAGGCTTCTATTTTCATTTTTTTTACACTCTCCCAACCCTCTATATTAGTGATTACGTAGTTTATGGCTGTTGACGCGTTGCTTCTCACATAAGGTAAAGGACCCTATTAAGGGCAGGGGCTTAATTAAGGGCACTTTCCATTTTTTATCGAAAAAACATAAAATTTCCTACAAAAAATCGCAACATTTTACTCTATAACATTATACAATGGATATAGTTTGTGAAGATGTGCAATTTTTCTGCTATTTTCATTGTACATGAGTATTAGAAAATATTTAAATTGACGCGCCACGCTCTAGATGGCGCAAAAGCGTGACGTTGCTTTGTGTTAGTGCATTCTCGTAAGTGTTCTGTCATTGAAGAAAAAACATTCTATAATGTACAAATCAGTCGAATGAAAGATGAGTAGAAAAGTTTATAGTTAGATCATTGGCGAATATCGTGAAATACATAAAAAGTTCGATAAGCTGTGAAATATACGTAAAAAGTTAGAGTGCGGTTAATTATTCCGGAATTTGAAGGTGGCTCTATTAATGACAATGCTGTATAATAAATTGTTTATAAAACATGATTTTACATTACTGATGGCGGAATGTTACACATTTTTAGACCTAAAGCCTTTTTTTCATGCCGATGTGGATTTTGTCAGTTAAAGATGTGAACAATTCTGCTTTTGAGGTTAAATTGCTTTCGCCTCGGAGTGTGATAGTTTTGTCGAATTTTAAAGTCAATATCAAGTGTTTGTGTAATGCAATTGAATTTCTAAGTCCTTTATATACAAAATTATTATATTTTATTTATATTTTTTGATTCCTTGCAATAAGTTGTCATATTCTTTAATATTTATGTATTCATAGTACATAGTACATGGTACATTTTTATTTTTTCACCTTTGATAGTTATTAAATTCAAATCGCTTCTAAAAATCAAAAAAGAGAAGTAGATGAATGAAAAACACGGTTTTTGCAGAAATAAGTCATACAAAATTACCCAAAAATTTATGTTTCATAAGACTTATCTCAATTTCAATACAATTTTCATATGAAAACTCTCGTAACAAAATTTTTCCCTTCTTCAAGAATCGCTGGGAAAACTTCCTTTCAGTTGCCGTTAATTGAGCCACATGGAATTTGACTTTCCCTTAATCGAGCCCCCTGTAGAGGCTCAAGGAAAGCAACATATTTTCGATAAATAGGCGATCAAAATTTCAAATGTACTGTGATTTGGTTGAAAAATGATCAAACTTTCATTATATAAAGATATTCAATATTATATAATACGTTAAAACTTTTTAATCTCGTTTATTCTATGATGGAAATCTTAGATTTCCCTTAATAGGGTCCTTTACCTTATGTGAACTCTGCTTCTTCGTATCCTTTCTTATTTTCATTAAGTATATACCACCTTCTATCTTCTACTATTCCTACTACTTTCTTCCCCTCGCGATTCATTATCTGATCTTTCGAGTCTCTTACCCCCTTAACTCCATTCAGGTACGTATCATCATTTCTTTCTTTTTTGTCATTAAATTCCCCTCCCCCCTCTATGTCTTTTTCATCTCGTTCTTTCCTTTCTTATTGTACATTGTCACCATTCTGTACCATTTCCCTTTCATTTTAACCTCGCTTTCCGATTTGCGACTCGTAACTTCTTTTAAAACTTCCCTTTCTTCTACATTCGTCCTGACTCCCATCAAGATTCTCCACTTCCCCTACCTTTTACATTTTCCCTAATAGCCCCTTGTAATTTCCATCGAAAGCTACTTGGCGATTTACTTTTTATACTTTTCCAGTCTTTTTTCTCGATCCAAGTTTCCGTAAACCCAACTACATCGATTTTTTTTTTAAATTCCAAAAATTGCTGTCCTCATCCTTAATTCCTGCGACATTCCAAAAAATCAACTTGACCTCATCCTGTATTACTTGTATCTTTTTCTTGTTACTTTTACTTCTCTTAGTCTTTTCTGTACGAACTTTCACGAACTGTCACGAAGTCCATTAATTCATTCCAACCCCCGATAAACTTTTACTCATAGCTTCCCTGTTTCACAGTACCCCTTATCACGTAGAGCACCCTCCCCCACCCTTAGTACCCACCCTTGTTGATCTCACTAAGCTAACCCTGGTCTCTTATCCTTTCCCGGAAATTCTAATCAGCCAGGCTCACGATCAATAATTTCGAGGATGATATCCTGCGAAGGAGAGTAACTCTTCGAAAACAAAAAATATATATACTTGGAAAATAATCAAATTATTGTTAAAGCACAAAGAAATTTAAATTAAGTTAGCCCAAACAAGTAAAAAGTTATTTTTGTCAGTACCCTCGAAAATATAAAAACATAATCATTAGGGTGGTAAAAGAAATATTTGATGTTTTTAATGTCACCACCTGATTCTGTGTTGTTTGGTTCCATAGAAGTGATACGAAACAAGAGTATGAACAATGCGAAAGTTGAAATTTTCATTTTATAAATAAACGCATCATCAAATTCGCTAAAAGTCACCCCTCACGATACTGTAACTCAAAAATGTTCAAATCAAGTATAATATTTTCCATATTTGTATGATAGTGATAACGTAATAATAATAATAATAATATATTATAGTTATAGTACCTTGAGAGGTGACTTGTATCGAATTTGGGGGTTCAGTTAATGAAATTTTTAGCTTCACAAAAAATAATTATTTGTTTACTCCGGTAATATTTCTTAATAATGATACGGGAAACAAGTTAATGGAAAACTGAGCTAATAATAGTACTTTCCCACAAACACTCTCTTTACAATTAATTGGGTTGATTTCTGAGTGCGTCTGAAACCAGGGAGATTCTGTGCGTGGGTCTGAAAGTACAAGTCTAATCAACACAAATGCTTTGCAGTTCGTCCCTAATTCCCATTGCAATATTTAATTTAATTCCTATTTAGCGAATTGAACCTAAGAAATTGTTTTACAATTAATAATCAAACATTAATAATAAACATTGGGGCGCTTAAAAGATATACACTAGGGCGGAGTGAAAATGCTAAAATTAATCAAATCGCGTTTAGACAAAGGGGGAAAAATTGTGGGTTGGTCTTCGAAAAAAGTAGAAAAAAAATTTGAAATCGCTTAATATCTTCTGTTTGATTTTTTCATTTGAAAATTCAAATAAATGTCCCATTAGGACAAAAACTATGGGAAATTTGTGTATGCACAGTTTTTTCTAGTGGACATTCATAAGAAATTATAAATTGAAAAAAAAAATTTATTTAGGAATTTTCGAAAATGTGCAAGAAACATGTTTTTTTGGATAAGGTAAATGCACACTTTCATAGAAAGACTTGAATATGTCGAAGCTGAATTTCGGATCGCTTCAAACACCACGAGAACTTTTTTTCCATGATAGCAAAATAATAGCATGTCTCTTCGATTCAAGCTGAACAAATTACACGTTCGACATATTCAACATTTTCCAAACAAGTGTGCACTTAATTCAATCCAAAAAACATGTGTTTTGTACATTCAAAAAAAAATGCTAAATTGAACAAAAAATGTTATTCTTAATTTCTAATTTTATATTACTCTTTACTAGAAAAAACTGTACGCACATAAAATTTTTCATAATTTTTTAACCGACAGAACATTTTTAGAACTTTCAAATCCGAAAAATGACATTACATTTCAAAGTGTCCTTTATAATTCAAAATCGATCAATTTACTTTCCTGCAAAGTGAGCAGCTTTTGAATTCGAAAATGCCTTAAATTCAAACAAATTTTTCATTTTTAAGTTCATCTTTGAATTTGAGGTGAGCAAAATTTTAAGGTGTTACAATTTCAAACAGTAAAAAAGGATACATAAACGTTACACTTAAAAAAATTCCTGACCTCAAATTCAGAGATGAAGTTAAATTCAGCAAAAAGTCTGTCTCAATTTAAGTTCACTTCTCAATTTTAAGCCAACAAAATTTGA
>JAUMHM010000085.1:5137237-5164214 GCA_032362435.1 Melikaiella ostensackeni | reverse complement strand
GTTTCGGGTTTCAATCGTGTGCAAAACTACGAATCTTGCCGACGTTTCGTGAACATTGAAGTTCACTTCTTCAGGGCTAACCTGAATTTACAATTACAATTTTTTTTTAAAAAAGGACACGAAACTCAATACGTGAGATGCACACTGCTTGAAGACACGTCGTATACTGACATTGATTGTCTGATTGTCTGAATGTCCACATGTTTGAAGATTTTTAATAGACTTCATGAAAGTTATTGAGAAAGGTTTAGCCTTTGAATTCAAGATTCAAAAAATAGTCCAATATCTATCATTAAGAAGGTAGAAAGCAGAATTTTATTATTATACCTCTGATTTTATGTACCTCCTTCTGGCAAACTTATTTTGTTTTTTATAAGTACCAAGATGACATTTTAATTATAATACTGAAATATTTGATAAACTGAAATATGAAGTAAATTGAAAAATGTCTAAAGTTAATACAAAGACAATAAATATCTGTAAAAATTGTAAAATTACAAGAATTACAACAATTTCATAGATGTTTCCCTATAAATTACCCCTGATAAGGAAGTCTAAATTGGCTTTGAAACATGTTGGTTCCCAGTAATATGAAAAAGACGGAGAAAAAAAAACAGTGTAAGGGTGGTTTTGGTTGACCTTTCTTTTTTCCTCCCCTTTTTTTTTGTTGAACATTAATTGTACATTTGTCTCTAGTGAGCCAGAAAGCGGGTAGTCTCAAAGCCTATTTTTAAATTGTGAACTTTTTGCACTGTGAAAACTAGAGTTCTCTTTTTTTACGGTATCATTTTTTGCCGATTTTATTTTAGGCTCGAGGTGTACTGTTTTTGAATAGGATAACTTCATGCTGTTATTTCCAGTGTAAAACAAATGACTCCGGGATCCCGCCAGTGGTATCATTTTAAGACTGAAGTAAATACATTTAGTACAACTCGAGACTGTTTTTTTCTGAACCTTACAATTCCTGAAGTAAGTCCTAAAACAATACTTCCTTTTTACAGTGTGGGTGTTCTTTCTTAGTACACAATAAGTTTTCATAAGAAAGTAGATTTTATTTCCATCTTTAAGAAATTTTGAAAGAGAGACATTAAGCAAAGATTTGTTCCAATCTGCAGGGCTGCCTATAAATATTTAAGATTCCTTTAATTGGGGTACTAATAATTAGCTCAATTTACAAAAAGATTTTCATTTTATTTAAATATAGTTCACAAATTTGAGAAAGTTAGTAATTTTCAGAAATAAGTTATGATTTTGGATTGTTACCTTTTTCTATTTTCAAAAATGGAATAATCTGAATAGATTTGTTCTAAATCGAACTACAAAATTTGATCTTGGCACTATGATCTATTTCTTTCATTTCTCAATTTTTGTTTACATTAAACAAACTTTTAATCGTTTCTTCAGGTTCTTTCAAGTTATAATTAATTCAAATATGAACCCGATACTTATCCAAAAAAATAAGGCTGCCAATAGGTTTTACATACATCCGGTAAAAAGATATTATATCCTCGTTACCTATAAAAAATAGTACTTTGAGGAAGATGCTTCATAAAAAATATGTGCATTTCTTATTATGTACCATTTGAGTACTTTGCTTATAACTTGACTAAGATTTATGCTGTAATTTACCTAATTTTACCATTTTTACAGATATTTATTGTTTTTGTACCTACTTTAGACATTTTTAAATCTACTTTCACTTTCTTTTTATTTATTGTTTATTGTGAGTTATTATGATTCTATTGAATATTCTGTTAATATACTTAAAAAGTCATCTTGGTACTTATAAAAGACAAAATAAGTTTGCCAAAAAGAGGTGCGTAAAATTTGAGGGATAAAAATCAAATTCTTCTTTCTACCTTCTTAATGTTAGATATTGGACTATTTTCTAAATTTTGATTTCAAAGGCAAAAACTTTTTGAATGTCTTCAAGCAGTGTGCATCCGTTGTTTTGCAATCTTTCTAATTAATTAAATTTCATAATAAAAATGAAAAGTAGTGATTCTATTTCTAGTAGAATTTCTCTTGAATATTTTGAACAAAGTTGAAGTATTGTTTGCAAGTACTGTTTGTGTGAATTTGGAATGAAACATTGGATTACAATCCCCTGATTTTCGACGCAGGAAGTTATAAAAAAAAATTTTTTGTTATAAAATCCGAATTTTCGATTTTTGGTAGTACAGTCTTGAAGTACAGGAAAATTGCCTTCCAATACACTCTAATGAAAGTCTAATAGGATTTGTTTAAGAGAAGGTACAGTAACGTAAAGGTAGTGATGCACGTGAAAAAATTAAAAGTTTAGGCCCCTGTATATTGAAAACTGGTTGGTAAATGGGCCTATGGTTAAGTGCATTAATAATGGTCCACTAGAACTATCATTGAGCCAAGTTTCAACCCGATTTAAAAAAAATAGGTGGGAATACTTGACGTAGTCTGCCACATATGTAGTATGAAAATACACTGACAATACAGCATATTTATTAGTTACACTGTACATAAAATTCCCTAAATCTGTATAAATCAGAATCCTCCATTTACAGAGAATAGATATCTTTCTTGGTACTCTGCTCTTTACCCTAGGCGCTGGACTCACGCAAACCACAGCTTAACATCATTGATTTTTCTTTTAAACTTTGGCTACTTATTTATTTGGTAGAGAAAATATAGAATGCCATTTTTTTTTGTTGGAAGTTATTGCACATTATCTATTTTGGACACTTTTTGAGAAATTTTGAAGACTCAATTGATTCTAACAGCTTTTTCATGTTTATTTTTCATGTTTTAAGAAAAAAACGGATTTTTTACAAATTCGGCTCCCAAAAGCTGCCTACCCTGATTTTCTTCATGTTACTTTATCTTTTAATTCATAATGTCATTTTAGAGAAGAAAATTAGAAAACCTGTGTGCTTTACATAAATTCTCTCAAAAAAAATTTGTTGGAAAAAAATAAAAAAATTTTTTGCCCAAAATGTAATTTTTCACTACTTAAGTCCATTTTTTCTTCAAGTATCAAAAATAAGTTTTTATAATCTTCGTAATGCTAAAAACAAATTTCATTGATTATGCCGGTCTTACAATTGATTTGATAGATTTTCGATGTTATCACTAATTAAGAAGCATTCAAATGAGTCTAGGTCATCATCATTGTACATAATTTAATGACAATTTTCAAACTCATTTTTAAGGAAACGAATAATTTTGTCTTACTTGTTTCACACCTTTCTATAATAAGTAACTTTTTTTAATTGACTTGTATTTTACACTTGACACACCGTATGTCAAATTCTTATAGAATAATGTGAAACAAGTAAGATAAAATTATTATTTTCCTTAAAAATGAGTTTAAAAACTGTCATTAAATTACGAGCATGTATACAATGATGGTGATGTAAAAAAAGATAATTCTGAATGTATAAAAATTGAATATATGCGTTTTCAAGACATTGAGAAAATAAAAATAACAAAAAATCAACTAAAAGACCAAATTCAAATAGGAGACCTCTAAATCGTATCCGATTTTGAATTTGTTCGTTTGAAAAATTTTTTGACTAAAAAGGTACAGCTTAGGCTACTGTGCGTATTCAGTTTCGATAATACTCTCTTTGGCCTTATAAAATGAGTCACCCTTAGCAAAAATTGTAAAATAATCTGATCCTCTCATAGATATATTAATAAAGAGATATTATAAAATTAATTTTTGCTTGAAAGTTTATCAGAAAATGATTATTTCTGTTTTTTATTATACTATATGAAGGTTTACTGAATAACGTGATAGAGTACAGGAAAAATCATTCTCATCAGAATAATAGTGTCTAGACTCATTAAAATGCTTCTTAATTAGTGATAATATCGAAAATATGAAAAATAAATTGTAAAACCGACAAAATCGACTAACTTTTTTTGTTTGCAAAAGGAAGATTTTAAATACTTATTTTCGATACTAAAAGAAAGATGGACTTATATAGTGATAAGTAATAAGTAATGAGTGATGAATAATAGTAATAAATTATATAGTAATGAGTAAAAAAATACATTTTCAGCAAAAATTTTTAAAAAATCCTTTTTTTCCAAGAAAAAAATTTTTGGGAGAATTTATTTAAAGTACAAGGGTTTCTAATTTTTTCTCTAAAACGACACTTTGAAGTATGAAAAAAGGTTAGGAATTTTTCGGGAGTCGTGTTTTCAAACAAAAATTAAAACCTGTGTTTAAAAAATATCAAAACTAAGCATGAAGGAGCTGTAGCAATCAATTTCGACCTCGAAATTATGCTTCCCCGGGGTTTTTTACTGAAAAAAAAGTTGTTCAGTCAATTTGAATAAAACCGAGCTAAGCGGTGCAGCCTTCAGTGAACTAGCGCAATTCGTATTTTAGAGGCTCAAAATGTGTCAAAAATATATTTAAAAAAAAAAACAATAACTTCAAAAAAAATATTTCGGGCGAAATCTTTAGCAATCTACATTTTCTTTTCCAAATAAATAAGTAGCTAGAATTTAAATAAAAATCGATAATGTGAAGGTCTGGTTTACTATATGTGGGTTAGGCGTGGAATTCACCAAATGCGAAAAATCATGTTTTCCATCGATTTTTTATGGTTTTCGTCATAAAGATTGAATTTGCGCCTATTTTCACTATAATATTCGCAATCAGCGTATCAAAATACATAAGTATAGATAGTTTCAAAAAAATCGGAAGTCCAACGTTTTCGGAACTTTATCCCAAAATTCTCTTACATTTCTAGGTTTTCCGGGTTTTCTAAGTGAGTCGACTCCCAGGCTTATTTTCACTTCCACCCTTTCTAACACAAATTAATCATGAAGAAATTTTGCTTTTCCCCCTCGACGCATAAAGTAGTTTATAAATAGAACAAGTTGCAAATATGCGTTGGCGGCATTGAAGAAAACAACAAGTATGCTATAAATGAGCGAGCAAGCAAAGTGTGCGTCGCTCAAGTGAATAATAAAATTTAACACAAATAATCATCTGTCTTATGAAATATGTGCCAACTAATGCGGCGCGAATGATGCCATCAATTGCTTACCTGCCCGTCAGTTTCTGGCGTGCAACTGCGACCAATGAACTTCAAAGAAATATCATCAAAGGGAAATTCCGCTTGTTGTTTTTAAGATTATAAATCCTTCAGAATATTGCGCAATTTTCATTTCGACTTTTCTGAATACCCACTTCTTTCATAAAAAAATCCCAGTATTTTACATTTTTTTTCTTGATAGAATAAAAACAACTGTATTATTTTACTTCATTTTTAATTTAATGCAAATATTAAATTGTGATTTCACTAAAAGAAATATTTATTAACTATTATCTGTCATCCCCTGATTTGAAAATAAACATTATACTTTTTTTTATATTTTCAGTCAAAAATCTACTTCAAGAATCAAAGCTTCCGCAGCCTAATTTACTTGAAAAAAGTGATCAAAAGTGACTAATATACATTAATAATGTGACTAACATTTTTGAATTCAAAAGCACTCAAGAGAATTCGATGAAATTTATAAGAACTCCAAGTAAATTTGAAGAAATTCAAGATAAATTCATAAGAATTCAGAATAAATTCTGAACAATTCAAGTTAAATTCAAAAGAATTCAAATGATTTGAAAAAAAATCCAAATATTCCATTGATCTCAGTAAAATTGGAGTGAATTTAGAAGATTTCAAGGGAATTCAAAAAGACTTATATAATTCATGAAAATTTGAGTGAACTGAACAAAATTTGAAAAATAAAAAAATTTCCATCGAATTGAGGAAAATGAGAGTGAACAGAATTCAGGGCGAATTCAACAGAATTGAAGTGAATTGAAAAAAAATTCAAAATAAAAAACAATGAATTAATATGTTTCGAGTGGATTTAGAGGAATTCGAGAAAAATGAGAAAAATTTCATGAAATTTATAAAAATTCAAGGTGATAGAAGTAAAGTGAAGTAGAAGTGGAAATGAAAGTGAAAAAGTTACACGATCGCCCCCCAGGGGGAATTGCAAAAAAATCAATTAAAATGAGTAGAATGAAATGAATTCAGAATAATTCATGTGAATTAAAAAAAGTTCAAGAGAATTCCAAACAAAATTTTCAAATTCAGCATAAATTAAAAAATATGAATCGAAGATAAATAAATAAAATATAATTAACAGATAAATCAAATACAGATAAATAAAATATAAATTTAGAATAAATTTTAAAAAATTCTGAATATGCCACTGATTTCAGTAAAATAAGAGTGAATTTAAAAGAATTCAAGGGAATTTGATAAAAATTCAAGGAGAATACAAACAAAATACTAGATACTTCAAAAGAATTTAAAAGAATTCAGGGTGAATTCCAAATTAGTTGGAAAAAATTGAACAAATTCAACAAATCCAAAATATTCCATTGATACCAGAAAAGTGGAGTGAATTTAGAAGAATTCAAGGAGATTTACGAGAATTTGACAAAATTCACAGGAATTTTAAATAAATTGAAAGTAGTTTAGGTAAATAGATCAAAATTTTTTTAATCCAAAACGATTCCATTGGATTCAGATAAATGGTAGAGGAGAGAATTAGTGAATAAGATTCCGGTTAAATCCATAAGAATTCTAAAGAACTTCAGAGAACTCAGGATCAATTCAAAAAATACGAATTTAGGATAAATAAATAAAATATAAATCAAAGATAAATCAAAATAGATAAACATAATATAAGTCCAGGATAAATTTTAAAAAATCTCGAATATTTAATTGATTTCAATGAAATTAGAATGGATTCAGAAGAATACAAGGGAATTCAAAAGAGTTCAGGGAGAATACAAGACAATTCAGAAAAATTCTAAAGAATTCAAAAGAATCCAATATTCCATTCAATCAGATAAATGGGAGTGAATAGAATTAGTGAAGAAGAATCTGATAAGATCCATATGAATACTACGTGAAATTAACAGTCTTCAGGGTGAATCTTAAAAAAAATAAAAATGAAAAAAAGATGCATAGAATGCAGTGGACTTCAAGGGAATACCAAAAGTTCCAAGGAGAATTCAAAACAATTCAAGAAAATTCGGAAATAGTTATAGACATGATTTCAGCAGTGGTCACCCACTAAAGTGATCACCAAAGTGATCGTTTCACTTAAAAAGGTGACTGAAGTGACTTTCTCTTTGAAAAGGGACTTGAAAGTCATTTTAAAAAAGTGACTAAAAGTGACTTAAATGACTGTACGGCAGCCCTGAAAAAATTAATCCTCCTGGATTGTCGAAAAAAAAAACATTCAAAATTGGCCAACAAGAATACATTGTTAAAGTCATACTATTTTTTCTTCCTAAAAGAATACTTGAAAGAAAAAATTTACCACAATTGTATAACTCTACTCCACTACTCTCCAGAACTTTTAAAATTTTCACAGTCTTTGAAAACCTTTGATCCTCTGAAAATGTTAAATGTCCAGTCTTAGAAAATGTCCCAACCATAATAATGAACTCTCCAGAAAATTACCGTAGTAAATTTTTTACGACTGTCATCACTCCTAAAGACTTCCTTTCCTGAAATTTCTCACGTGAAATATTCTAGGGAGAAAATGGTCTTTAAAGAAATTTTGAGTCGAGAAAATCCGTGAATGAGAAAAAAGGTAAAAAAAGGTGAGTTTCCTGCCTTGAAGGGAGAGGCGTACTATAAGGTGCCTCTGGAGGCTACGTTATGCCATTCTCCTAGAACCAGATATTTCTATCTCGTCGTTTTCTCTCCGCTTAATGTCTTTCCAGACTATGCCCCATCTACTGACAGAGGTTCTCAACCTTTTATAGCCCGAGGGATTTTCCCGGGTTCGAGGGCCAATGGAAGGCAGACGGGGTCAAGTATCAGGGATTAAGCAGATTCTCCAGGGAATGATAACCTCTCATAATTACCCCTTATCCTCCCTTCCAACCCGACGTTTTCCCCAGTGAAAAAGCGCGTCTGGTACAGAGATTGCTTCTCTTCATGTTGTCTTATTTAATGAAAAAATACGTGCCTAATTTTTCGAGATTTAAAAAAAAATGTTAGGGATAGCTTTCGACTTATAAACTACCCCAAAACATTAAAAATTACATAAATTAGGGGAAACCAGTACGAGGTAAACACCAGTACGAACTGAATAATGGGAAAAAGTGACTGAGTTTTAAAGCACAAGTTCTGTAGTCTTTTTATATGTGTAGCAAAGTTAAAAACTAGTTTTATAATCAGATATTTTACCACTTACTTGCTATTTTTCAATTGAGAAATTGAAAATTGTGTTTTTGATATGGCGATGTTAATTTTGTCCGCTAACAGATTGTTATTTTCTGAGGAATTAACTTGCTTTCACTATTCTATCATTGGTTTCTTCGATTTATCAACATCTTTGCTTCAAAACAACTTTTAAATCAATACGCAAGCTTTACCGCTTACTAACATAAAGAAATAAAATTATATGTAGATTTTTTCGTCTATTATACAACTTTCCCACTCGTTCATCATTTATAAACATTAGAACTTTTACAATTTGTCTATCCACTTTGTACTGGTTTCCCCTACTTTGATTTTCATCTAATTTCATTGTTACATTTGAAAGAAGATAATAAGATTTTTCATATTTGCAGGAATCAAAGTGCAAAAGGAGCTGAAAAAAGTGGAAATAGGGTAATTTTTCCACGAAAAAGGGGGAAGAATAGGGCAAAGATTAAACATTTATTTTTACAAATAGAAAAGAAGAAACAATATTTTTATGAGAAATGTTATATTTTTACATAATGTTTAAATTCGAATTACAAAATTTCCGAATCTAAACCATTAAAATATTGTTTTAATAATAAATGAATATTAAAATAATAAATGATAAATAAAATAAATAATATGTTAGAATTGTTTGAATTTGGGAATTTCTATGTGTCGGCAATAACTTTACAGTGTCGGATATTTTATGTCGGAAATTTTATTTCAGGAGTTTTCTATGATCAAAAATTTCCAAATTTGATGATACTATAAACTGTCGGTAATATTTTTATTCGGAAATTTTGATTTGTCGGGAATTTTTCAATTTCGGGAATTTTCTATTTCGGATAATTTCTTTTTCGGGAATTTATCAGTGTCGGGAGTTTAAATTTTCGGGTTTTTTCAGTCGTCCCAAATAAACATTTTCAAATTTTTTATTGGTAAGATTAAAAAAAAATGTGAGACTACTCAACACTCCTGTACAGATTTGAAATTCAAGTGACTCAATTTTGAACGTTTGACTTTGAATTTTTCAAGTTAGAGAATTTAAGGATGTACTAAAGTTATCTCAAATTCAAAGATGAGCATTGTTAAAAATGATTTATAAAATGCAGGAAAATATTCTCCTTGTTAATTGTTAGTAATTTCGGAAGAAAGGTAAAGGTAAACTTTTGAAAAAAAT
Organism: Melikaiella ostensackeni; assembly: GCA_032362435.1. Lineage (NCBI taxonomy): Eukaryota > Metazoa > Arthropoda > Insecta > Hymenoptera > Cynipidae > Melikaiella > Melikaiella ostensackeni. Next base: position 5,154,821 of record JAUMHM010000085.1, on the reverse strand, counting down.
ATTTCAGGTAAAATTGTTTTTAAAAAAATAATTATTTTGAGTTTTATTTTTTTTTCTTTCTCCTTAGGTAAAACTTGCAATTCTTATTCAATCCTAATGTTTTAGAGCCCATTCTATTCCTTCAAGTATTCTCTACAAATCTCTTAGGTGCGTTTCAATTAGAAAATTTTTATTTTAGAATAATATTGTTTATAAAATTAAGAATTGTGTGATCCCTAAAGAAAATTTTTTAAATAAAAACGCACCAATAAGATTTGTAGATAATCCTTCGAGGAATAAAATGAGCCCTACAACACTAGGATTAAATAAGAATTGCAACATTTATCTCAAGAAAAAGGAGAAACAAAAAGCTCTAAATAACTATTGTTGAATAAACGATTTTAAACTTTCTTCCAAAATTAATTACAATTAAAAATTTCATTATTTTTCTCGATTTTATACATCATTTTTAACAATGCTAATTTTTGGAACTTGAGATAGCTTTAGTACATCCTTATCTTTGCAGTTAACCAACTTCAGATATTTTCTTTTTTAATTATTTGAGTTTGAACATTTTAATTAAAAAGTGTTCACTTTCTAATATTTCTTCTTAAAATTACAATATACTTTTTAACTGTTCGAATTTCTGATAATAACTTCTGTCTCCGGTTTTCACATTTTCAACATGTTATAAAATGTTTCAGCTTCAAGTTTTAATTATAAGAATTAATTATTAACGTTCAAAGTTTTGATATAAAAGAGTTAAATTAAATATAACAAATAATTTTGTCAGTTGAAAAAAAACTTCCACTACACACGGTGTCATATTATAGTTTTGAATAGAATAAGTTTGTAAATGTGAATCGAACAAAGTTCTTACAGTTCTTACGCACATTCATCAATTTCAAAGAATTTCCCACGTAAATCAACTATTGTATTTTTAAATATCGTATATTCAAAGAGAAAAGGGAGAAAAAATATATAATTATGTTGTAATTCCTTAAGTGGTGACTTTTGTCGAAATAATGGGTGTATTTATTTCAAAATATCACATCTCTAGTTTTTTTTGTTCAATCTGATTTCAATTCACTCTGTGAAGGTTTGACGATTTTTTATTTCTTAAAAATTACATAATTTATAGAACTGTCAATACATTAGGGTAATGTATACATTCAGAAATTTTTTTTCTCATCTTTGAAAATTAGGCAAACCTTTTTTCACGAAATAAAACAAAATGATGAGGTTTAAAAAGAAAAAAAAAATGTTTTTTTTTCTGTAACCACCCTAATTATTCGCACTTTTCTCTCATCGCCATTTCCATTTTAAAAAATAGATATATTTCTACAAATTATACAAATAGCGCAACTTCAAAAACATTAAACACGTGTTATAAATAATAAAGATACCAAATAATGTTAAAGATACTTCCATTCAATAAATCTCTTCTCGAAGAAATATGTGAAAAATTGCAATAAAAATAATAGAAAGAAAAATTCGTTTCTCGCAATTTAAGAAATGAAGAGAATGTGATGGCAGCCTTTATAAGAAATACACATTTGCAGAAGACATTCAACCTGGACAGCAAAAAGTCGGTGATCTTTCCAAGATTTATCAACCAGTTTCGAGATGAAACGAATCGCTGGCACATTGTCCGACACTGGGCGCCGGATTTCACGACTTTATGTATCACTTCAGAAGCGCAGTTATAAACGAAAAAAATATTTATAAAAATGAATTCCATATCCTAGAAAGTTATGCAGATGATGTACGGCATTTATTATTATCTATTATCAATAGTATTCTTCGAGGAAAAATTCTTGAAAGAAATTCAATAGTTTTTTCTTTAAGCAAACCATTAAGCTTGACAAACAGGGCTGCCACACTCTAAGTGACTTGAAAAAAGTAAAAAAAGTGACCCATTCAAAACAAAAAAGTAACCAAAAGTAAATAATTTCTAACCCAAAAAGTGACTAATGTGCATTAATAGTGTTACTTAATGTTCTTTTGAATTCAAAAAAATTCGATGAAATTTATCAGAAATCCAGGCGAATTTTAAAGAATTCAGGATAAATTCAATTGAGTTCAGAGTGAATTAGAAAAAACTCAAGTTAAATTTAAAGAGTTAAGAGCAAATTCAAATTAATTGACAAAAATTAAAAAAAAAATCCATTGAATTGACTTCAGTTGAGTGAGTTTAAAAAAATTCAAGTGAATTCGGAAGAATTAAGAAAAAATCAGGACAAATTAATAAGCATTCAGGATGAATTCCAAATGGATTCAAATGAATTGCCAGAAATTGAAAAAGAAAACTAAAATATTTCATTGATTTCAGTAAAACTGGAGTGAATTTAGACAAAATCAAAGGAATTCAAGAGAATTCGATGGTGGATTTTCTTGAATTCCAAAGACTTAAAGAAAATTGAGATATAGGTGGACTTGAATTGAATTGTGGTTAACCTTTGGGTTCATTGTTTCAATTCATTGAAAGACAAGTAACTAAAGTGCACTTTTCATTTGAAAAAGTGACTATAGAGACTTTATCTTAAAAAAGTAACTAAAAAGTGATTTGAGAAAAAAAGTGGCTTAAGTGACTGTGTGGCAATCCTGCTGATAAAGATTCATTATTTGATTAACTTTTTTCAGAGGCTTAAAAAATAAGTCCAGTCTATTACAACCAACCTTTGTTGAAGGAAGCCTTGATTTAAAAATCCAATTACTTTCACTTAATCTCCTAAAAGTAACCATGACTACAAACCTATTTTTTTTAATTATGCACGGTTCCACCTCTCAAAAAACACTATCTGGTCTCAATATCTTGATTAATACGATCGATTCTTGATAAAGACACATTGAAAAGAGAGATTTCTACTTTCACAATCGGTTCAGCATCACAACAGAATAATAAATTGCTATCGATAAATAGTTCACGTGATCCTAATTATTATTTCCTTTGATTCCGCAATAAAATTTTCAAGTTACGACCTATATTTTTGGATAAGGTTACGAAAACGTCGGACCTCTGACTTTTTTTTAAACTACCTATACTTATGTGTTTTGACGCGCTGATTACGAATAGGATAGTGAACACTGGCTCAAATTTAATCTTCTTGACAAAAACAATAAGAAACAGATGAAAAACATTTTTTTCGCATTTATCTCAGTAAATACAGAAAAATTCGTAAAATGATGTGGACAAAAGGTTTATATCTCATAAAAACACACATTTTTGCTTCTATCTATTTTTAGCCTACGATCGGTAGTTTTCGAGATATTCAAAGTTGAAGATGGGAAATCACAAAGATTTCATATTTCTTATAGTATTTCTGTGACCAGTCACAGGGGACCATGATTTTCTGAGTCTTATATAGTTTTTGCCACGAAAATCCAATTCAAATCGAACCAATTTGAACTATCATATTCGTAATCAGCGCGCCAAAATACGTAAGTATACGTAGCTTCAAAAAAATCGGAGGTCCGGCGTTTTCGGAACTACACCCATATTCTTTAACCAAAACACTCTCTGTGTGACTTAACATTATAATTCACTTAAAGGATAATAGATAAGGATAAACATACTCCAGATTTTATATCCAAATTCTCTTTTTCATCGTCCTGATGTTCAATTAAATGCGAATGTTTTTTATTGCTCATAAAATGAAATTTATAATAGTTCCAAATTATTTCGAAATAAACTTTCGCTTTAGGGGTGAATCTGATCACACTGCGTGGGAAAAGAGTAACGAAATCCCAGTGTATAAAAGTTTACGATTATGGAGCTCTTTATGATCTTCAGTCTAGTCGAAGAGGGTGTGTCTGCTACTTCATAACAAGAGCACCGACCCCTAGCTTTTTAGCCTATATAATCTTGACCACTACAATCTTTCCTCTAATATCCTTCTCCAAAATTTGTATCTCCAAAATTTGTATCTCCAAAACTGCACATTTTTTGTACATATGTTATAAACTAATAGATTTTATTATTCAATTTTACTTCCCATTTTCATTTTTACAACTGTTGATTTTATCAAATTATTTTTATTAAATGAAAATAAAAGTTCGTTACGAGAGTAAAATAGCAGAGAATATAAATTTCTACATAAAACTTCCCAAACAGGGTAGCCACTCAAATGGCAGGAAGAAAATCTTTGTTATTTCCCGGTTTGCAAAAATGTTTTCAGTAATTCAAGTGTTTCAATTCAATCTTACAAACCAGAACAAATTTCAAAAAGTATCCAAAATTATACAATTACAAGTGCCAATCTTCGAAATAAGACTTGAAGTATTTTTTATTTCAGAATTTGCTAATCGAACAATTTCAAACTCAGAGCAACGTCCAATCCTAGCTAATTTTGAATTTCAAGTGCTTTTATAATACATAACGTTTTAAATGTTTTTCATTTGATAAATAAAAATTGAAAGCTTATCAGAATTTTTCATTTAAAATATGAGGAATGATGAGGAATATTTGAATTCTAAAGACTTTGTTTTTAACGTTTTTAATTTAAGATTGTTCAACTATTAAAGTTTCCAATTTAAAATAGCTTGAAGGATTCCATTCAAGACTGATTATTTTCGAAAAACTACAGGGAATTTTTTAAAATGTGTTGAAGTTCAGAGTCTGGTGAAAATTCAATTTTTCCGACGATGGCCTATAAAAAGCTGCAGCTTCTTAGGAGTTCATTTTTTCGTGTCGAACAGAGCTTCTCTGACTTAAAAATAGTTTCTTTCTCGAAGAAAACAAAATTTCTGACGTCCTAAAAGCTACAGCGAATTTTTTAGAAAATTTCAAATTTCGGGATCTGGTGAAAATTCGAATTTTCCGGCGATAGCTTATGAATAACTACAATTTCTTGAAAATTATATTTTCGTTTCGAACAGAGTTTCTTTGATTTCCAGGAAGTTTCTTTCTTGACGAAAACAACATTTCTAGCGTCCTGAAAGCAACAGGGAATTTTTTTTAAATCTTGAAGTTCAGGGTCTGGTGAAAATTCGAATTTTCCGACGATGGCTTATAAATAGCTGTAGTTTTTTGGAAATTTATTTTTTCGTTTCGGACAGAGTTTCTTTGACTTCCAGGCAGCTTCTTTCTTGACGAGAACAAAATTTCTTGCGTTCTGAAAGCTGTAGGAAATTTTTTAGAAAATTTTATAACTCGGTGTCTGGGCAAATTCGAATTTTGCGACGGAAGCCTATAAATAGCTATAGCGTCTTCAAAATTTATTTTTTCGTTACGAACAGACTTTCCTTGACTTACACGCAGTTTCTTTCTTGGCGAAAATAACATTTCCAGCGTCCTAAAAGCAACAGGGAATTTTTTAGAAAATGTTGAAGTTCAGGGTCTAGTGAAAATTCGAATTTTCCGACGGTGGCCTATGAATGGCTTCTTAGTGGATTCTTAGAAATTTTTTTTGTTTCACACAGAGTTTCTTTAGCTTCCAGATAGTTTCTCCCTTGGAGAAAACAAAATTTCTTGCTTTCTAAAAGCTGTAGGAAATTTTTCAGAAAATTTGAAAATTCTGTGTCTGGGAAAATTCGAATTTTGCGACGGTACCATAGAAATAGCTACAGCTTCTTTAAAATTTATTTTTTCATTACGAACAGAGTTTCTTTGACTTTCATGCAGTTTCCTTCTTGGCGCAAACAATATTTCTAGCATCCTGAAAGCAACAGGGAATTTTTAAGAAAATGTTGAAGTTCAGGGTCTGGTGAAAATTCTAATTTTCCGACGGTGGCCTATGAATAGCTGCAACTTTTTGGAAATTTATTTTTTAGATACGTACAGAGTCTCTTCAACTTTCAGACGGTTTCTTTCTTGGCAAAAACAAAATTCTAGCGCCCGTAAAGTAACAGGGAGTTTTTTTAGAGAATGTTGAAGTTCAGGGTCTGGTGAAAATTCGAATTTTCTGACGGTGGCCTATAAATTACCTCGTTAGGCTATAAGTGGCTTCTTGGTAATTTCTTTTTTTTTTTCAAACAGAGTTTCTTTGGCTTCCAGATAGTTTCATTCTTGAAGAAAACAAAATTTCTGACGTCCTAAAAGCTGCAGCGAATTTTTAAGAAAATTTCAAATTTCGGGATCTGGTGAAAATTCGAATTTTGCGACGGTGGCCTTTAAATAGCTACAACTTCTTCAGAATTTATTTTTGCGTTTCCAACAGAGTTTTTTTAACTTTCAGATAATTTCTCTCTTGGAGAAAGCAAAATTTCTGGCATCCTAAAAGCTACAGGGAATTTTTAAGGAAATTTCAAAATTTGGTGTTTGGTGGAAATTCGAATTACGCAACGAGGCCTGTAAATAGCTACAGCTTCTTCCGAATTTATTTTTGCATTTAGATAGTACAGGTAAAGTATTATGGCTTTTAGAAAAATGATGACACCACTAAAGAGAAATAATGAATATTAGTTATGTTTCAAACTTGTCTTGAGCGGAAAATGAAAGATAATTTAGTACCTCATTTTCTTTCCCTTTCGTGTGTGTCTGACTGAGACCTGCCAGTACATAAGCGTTGCGTGGCAAGACCGAAAATAGAGGACAGAAATCATCTTCTATGAAACCTATATGAAAGGAGCTAGTGCGTGGCTGTTCCGCAAATAGATCACGCAAGCCCCGTTGGAGAAAGCGGAAGAAAATAGGAAGAGCGAATGATAACGATGCGGGAGGTCAACGAGCGCTCGAAATTAGGAGCATGGCCGTTGACCGGATAGTTTCCCGTTTAAAAAAAAAACGATATGAAAATACACATTTTATCAAAACTAATAATTATAATCGAAAAAATTCAACAAAGTATGGGTGGCATGCTCTTAGAACAGACTTTTAAAGACCTTTTTCAATATTCTATCCTATTATATCCTATTCTTGTCATATCCCATCCTATTCCATCCTATACGATCCTTTGTTATCCTATCCAATCCTATGCCATTTTATCCCATCCCACCATATCTGAACCTATTGCATCCCACCTTACCTGAATTTATCCTAGCACATCCAATCCCATCTCATATTATCCTATCATCTTTTCCTCACCATATCGCACCCAATCGAATCCTATCATAACCTATCCTATCCCAACATATCCTATCCAATCCTATCGTTAGGTTAGCGCAATATCATGTCTATTCAGAAGAAGAAGGTGCCTATGCAGAAAAAGTGTCAAGAACGTGCCTCCTCAGAAATGAATTTTTATTACCCGAGTTTTAGTTGGTAGCATTGACAGTATTTTAAAAAAAAAGTAATTTAAAAAATGATTTTCTCCTCCTCCATTATATGACTGATTAATTATCTTATTATCTTATTGATCAAGTGTATTTTAAGCGACATAATGGAAGAAGGAAAAATCATTTTTTTAATGATTTTTTTTACTGCGAGACTTACCAGCTTAAATTCGAGTAACAAGAATTCTTTTCTGAATAAGCACGTTCTTGGCCTATTCTTGACCTATTCCATCCTATCGCACCCTCATCCTATCCCATCCTATTCCATTATATCCTATTCCATCTCGTCATATGCCATCCTATCCCATCCTATCCGATGTCATTCCATCCCATCTCATCATATTCTATCCCATCTCATTTCATGTTATTCATTCCTATTTTATCCTATCCTATTCCATCTTATCCTATCCTATCGACGGAAAAAAAGTACGACGGACGGACGGACACCAAAACTATAAGAGTTTCAGCCCGGGGCTACGAAACCATATCAACAACGAAATCTCAATCTCCGGTAAAAATTGCTTTAGTTTCAGGTGAGAATCATCATTCCCGGGATTCTGAAAGCCATTTGGTTATCGGTCTGAGTACGATGGCCATTCCATTCAGTTTTATTATCCAAACGTAGTAAGATTTTGCAATGAACCAACGATTTTCTATCCCCTTTCACCGACCTTTCATCCCTATATGTATAATAGAGAAGAGACAAGGGAATTGGAATTTCTCGGAAAGTTTGCTAGATTGCGAGATAGAACAGACAATTACTGGTAATTGTGGGAGGTGAATTCTAACCCGATTTCCGTGGTTTCCCTGATTCATTTATTCATCGCTACAAATTGAATGGTCATTCACAGCTGCATTTTTTCCCAGAGCTAGGACCTTATTTTCTAAAAACAATTTTATGTTTCCCAAGTTTATCATAAGGGAGAAAATAGTTTTTTGTTATCATTAAGGGCTTACATGCAGCCAGAAGAGTAAAAACGTAGGTACATTTTGGACTTATTTTTCTCAATAACCGTTTATTTCATTCAATCACGGTTTCTCTTATTCGAAAAGCACGACGTACTTTTATAAATTTCATAATAAAAAAAACCAACAAAAAATATATTTAATCGGCGATAGTGTAAACCATGTTTCTTTCTTCTTGTTTCGCGGTGCTCATGATTCAAAGTTGTCAGTTCATCGGAAACAAAATATCAATATTGATTATTATTGAAAGATGTATGAATGAGTCCTTGACGTGGAAGAATTGGAAAAAAACAAAATTAACAAAATGACGGCCATTGGAAATTCAATGTCGATTTTAAACCCCGTTTTCATTGTTTTTCACCGAAGTTTAATTGGGAATTTTTTTTTAAAAAGTGGCTAGTCAAGGACTAGAAAACATATTGAAGAATGTTGTGTCCAAATTTCAACAAAATCCTTCTAGCTGTTCTCGAAATATGGTGGGCATCGATTTTGAAGACCACGTTTAGAGAAAAACGCGTTTAAAGTTAACAAGCAATTTCATGATCATGGTGAGCGCTCTTTTCTGGAAAGAAGATTACGGAAATCGCAAAACGCATACAATAGAAACATTATATGCTTCCTATTTGTCGAACTCTCAGCAGGTCGCTCGACGCTCGGTCCCTTCACCGCGATCAGATCGTCACGCTGTGGTCAATTACCAGTACCTTCGTCAATTTTGCGAATTTCGGGATAAAAGTTTCCACACTATATTTTGGAAACTATAAACTTTTAGAAAATACAATTTAGAAAAATTCGATTTTCTGAAAATCCTGGCTGCTTGTAAGTCTTTAAGTTCGCGTGACGAAAAGCTTGTATCTGTATCGTCATCTTTTCCAACTGAATAAAAGTTACTTTATAATAGGGTGGATTTGATGAAAAATGGTTTCTTCAATTTGTGGGGACAACCCCCAAAATTCTTCCACTTTGTGCAAAACAACTGTCAATGCTTCTTAAATTTTTTGCGTAATGGATAATACGTTCACACGGGGGTTAGACCACCCTCAAGCGTGATAAAGTTGTATTTCCTGAAATGATTTCTTACAAATTCTTGACCTCAAAAATCATAACCCCTAAAAAAGTACACTCGAACTCCCATATAAGCCCATGCGGTTTACGCCTTCCTAGAACGACTGGCCAACTGCTGGTCCACGCAGTTTCTCAACTCGCGGGGCGAGTGACGGTTTTCAACCAAGCGTGAAACACCAGCAGCGTATAGACAAAAGCGCAGTGCGTGAGTACTCTCGTTCGGAGATTGCGTAATATTAGAAAATGGTTCACACGTCCCTAAATGTTTACGTTTCGAGGCAGCCGGCTTAGAACCAAGGCCAGTGCGAAGCAACTCCCGAAACTGTTCTTATATGGGAGTTCGAGTGTATTCATAAAGTAAAAAAATTAATTTTGGAGTTTTTCACAGTTTTTAGTGTACATATTTCAAGGATTTCGAATAGAATAAATGCTGGAAAAAAGATAGATACAAAGCAGGTATCCCCTAAACAACCCTTATGTGCAAAAAAACTCTTTGAAAGATGGCCAAACTACCCTCAAGAGGCAATAACCATCCCAAAACTTGAAGAATTGTAGTTTCTTGTATAATAATTAAAAATATTTTCCTTTTGCCTAAAAATCGTCAGCAGTACTTAGAAAAAGTAATAAAATTTTTTTTTAAAAGTTGAAAGGCATTTCTTCATAATAAAAAGTAACCTAGTTCAAGAACAAAAACTAAATTCTCTAGCTTCGTAGACTTTTCAATATAGACATCTCATGAATTCAAAGTAGAATAATTATTTCAAAAATTGTTGGGACACAATACAGTTATCCTAACCCACCCTGATGGGTCAAAAACAACTTTTTTCAAGGTTTAATTTCAGACTGTCCTATTTAATTTAGGTTGCGTCTAGTCGTCCAGAAAAATTAGGGGAGCTGGAAGAGAGGACAGACTAGTCGTCCTGAAATTTCGGGACGAGTAGCCTAATTTATGAAAAATATTTGAATACTCATCCCGAATTTCGGAACGAGACACGCCGCTAAATTTAACAAATTTGATATAAATCACGTACCGTAAACTGGAGCTAAGCGGCGCATCTGGGGGAAAGCGGCGCACCCTTTATTCTGCATTTCTGAATGCGATATTTGCTTCTTCTAGGTAAAAAATATAGAGGCTTGCAACTAACAAATGTGAACCTTCAATTGAAAAATATAGAAGAAGCAATATCGAGTTTTGAGTAGAGAGTTAAGGGTGCGCGACTTTCCCCACATACGCGCCATTTAGCCGCGGTTTACGGTACGACGTGATCTCTAAAAATATATTTTTTCAAAACTATGTATTATATTAATGACAAGGGTAAAAAAACGACACTCTGGAAAACTATTAAGAATATATTTTGTTACTTTTCTAACATCTTCAGTGGGTCAGAAAAACTGTGTTGTATCCAAAAATTATTTCAGTAATTATTCTATACTTGAAATTCATGGAATGTCTGCATTGAACATTTTAATCAGATCGAGATATAATTATTTGTTTTTAAAAAGGACTGTTTTTTTTTTTGTTTCTGGGAGTGAATTTTTAACTTTTGTTCACTTTTTAACTTTTTAATACTTTTTGTAATGCACGATATTTAAGTCGCATCAATAATATTTTTATGTATTATATGAGAAAGTACGATTGTTAGGTTTTGGGGTGGTTAATGACGCATGAGGGGTGTTTTGACCATCTATGTATTTTTAAAACTTTTTAAAGGACTACTTAGTGCGTATTCATTCCATTTGAAGTTCATGAAATGTCTACACTAAAAAGTGTAGACAGCTCGAAAACTAATTTTTTTACTTTTATGAGTGATTCTTCAAATATTCTACAGTTTTTCAGATTTTTCCTTTTTGAGTGTCTGTTCATGATTCTCAAAAGAAAACAATTAAATTTTGTTAATACATTATTTAAGGAAATACGATCTTTCATGTTTGGGGGTGATTTAATCCCCATGGGAACGTACTTGACGTCAAAATTTGTTCATTTATTTGTTTTTCCCTAAAGCTAATTGATTTTGACAATCAACAATTATTCACTTATTATGGAAATAGCAATATTTTCCCTGACGGTTTTCGAACAACATTGGCGCTTGATTGATCGGCAAAATAGGTCAGAGGAAATGGAATTTATTCACATGTAAAATCATGGAAAAAATAAACCTTTAGATAAGTTGGTGGAATAAATTGACTTTACATCAAGGCACGATGCAAATTTTGTGAAGCGAAAATATCAGGCTTGGCGAATGAAACTAGAATGATTTTTTTATATCTAGCGCATGATATTATGTATCTATTACAGTCAATGTCGCAAATCAGTCATTGTCGACAATACCTAGTCAATGTCGACAGTGTCCGCGGGAATCGATCATTGTCGATAATGACCGTACAATGTTGAAAATTTCAGAATTTTAGTTTCTGGGATAGATATTGCACAGCCATTTCCGATATTGAGTGTAACATATATTGGAGGTTTGGAATCTGAAACTTAAATTTACCATTTAAAAAGTACATTATCTCTCTTTTTATAAAGGTTTCCATTAGTTTTCTATATTTTTTGGAGGATATTTTTATCCATAAATGAGTGAAGTTCTTTGAGTGCTTTCCAGAAGCCCAAACGTCCCAGGCCGTCTTCAAGGGTTCAAAAAAGAAAAAAAAATTATCAGTACGAGTGACAAATACAGCGAGTAGGTCTGCGATTTACATGGTAAACCCCCATCAAATAGACTTGAGTGTCGAGGACCTGAACAGTGGATATCAGGCAAAAAGTTTCATGTAATTTTCCCACAACAATCATAGGACATAAAAATACCAGTGATCTTTGTGAGAAAATATACAATAAAGTTGTAAAGTTCACGTAAGGAATGGATCAAAATTACGCGAAAAAATATATATATTCTGTAATTTTCCCTCAATGTTGTGGACTTCCATCGATCTTTGCGGTAAAATTACCACGATTCTTGGTATAAATTTTCCACAAAGATCACTTTTTTATGTCCCATGATTGTCGTAGGAAGACTGAGGAGTAAGCGGTCATAAATGCATGAGTCTATTGTTAATTTTTCGAGAAACTTAGGCAAGTGTTGCATCTCAGAAATAACTTTATAGAATTAAAAAAAAAGTTAATGCGTTTAAAAACAATTAACGATATTTTCGAGGACATTATCGCTTAAAAAATTTATAAAGTAGTTTCTAAGATTCAAAATTTGCCTACATTTTTCGAAAAACGAAAAATGGACTTATGCATTCATGGCCGCTTAATTCTCAATTATACGTTTATTGTAAATTTCATACAGTTATGCAAAAATTCCTTCAGAAATCAGTGTAAATTTACAATAAACGTGTGATCTTCTAACAAAATTATAAGAAAAAATTACAGACCGAAATATATTTTTAGTCATATTTTTTACGGTGTACCCTTATAGAATGAACACAGGTGACACAAAAAGTGTACGAGTTTGTGTGCACGCATGACGTCACTGAAAACGAAATAGGTCAGCATTCACCATACAAGCGTCTCTTACAAAGTTGAAAGCTTGTACTCTCACATTAAGCCATATGCTGTTTATCGAGGCTATTAATGAGGCAAAACTTTGCTTATAAATAAGCTTCGCTTCAATGAGAAACCAAATCTGGGCTATAAACTCAATTTCTCAGAAGCACATTTTGCTGCCGTTTTTATTAGATATGCGTTGAAAAAGAGCGAATTGGATTTACGGAAATTTATAGTCGGTTTTAAGTTAAGTACTCGATTCAGACGAGGGAAAGTGATTTTTCACAAAAAATCAATACCTTCTCATATGATGAGAATGTAAACAAGCAGGTCGCTTGGCTGGTCAGGAAGAAGTTGGTCCAGAATGTCTCCAAGAGAGTTGCCGGGAACGCCAAAATTAATTAATTATTTAATATTATGACTTTATATTTAATGTAATTATTAAATTTCCATTAGATGCTATTAAACATTTAATATTGCGATTTTAAATACTTATTTGAAACTCCTGCACGCTGTTGCGCGCTTCGCGAGCTGCCACTCGCTCAACAAGCTTTATCGCTGTTACATGCTTTTGCTTTTATTACTTTACTTTTAAATGAGGAAGAGTACTGATTTGCTTAAGGTTCTATCGACCTTAAGGAACCTAATCTCATCAGGATACTCGCGCTCCGCACTTGGCTCTACTCACCGGATAATATATACAAATAGGTAGTTAAAAAGACAATTAAAAAATTATCTTGATGATTTACGATTGTTCCTATAAAAAATGTTTTACAGCAATTTTATTTAATCTTTTAAGCAAAAATTCTACTCTTTTTGACTTGTTCAACCAATAAGTGTTTCAAATTAAAATGGTAGAATTTTGAAAACATTTTCTTCAAAAAGTCAAAAAAAGTAAAAATCATCCTACAATCCGAAGCTCAGGAAATAAAGAATAGGTGAATTAAAAATATTCGAAATTAATTTTTGTAGCATTTCATAGTAGATTAGATCAGATTTTTACTCTATGTATATCCTTTGGGTTATACATATCCAAAAAATTCCCTCACACAGGAGATCACCAGACATTAAACCTTTTACCTTAAATCCTTTTCCAAATCCCCAATGACTCCAAGTCTCATAATAAGCGTTCAAGCAATGCCTGACGTACTTAATCTTGTGGGGTTTTTAATCTCCAAAATCCCCCTCCTATCTGCAGCCAGTTTTTCATTAAAAGCGCTCGTATGCGCCTGAACATTTGGTTAGGGGAGTGGAAAACTACAGAAAACCAAAACTCTCGAGCGCAGCCGATTACCGGCAAATGAATTTGGATGTAGACATTCGATAGCATCGACTGCCCACATCCATCTTCGGCATCAAACCTTCCGCTCGACAGTAGTTAAATGCAGTGGACACACGATTGAGTCAGAATTCTGACCAGTCATCCATCACTCAAAAACAAAATCGAATAGTGTCAATAGGTTCGTGCACTGTTAAAAATTTCTGTTGGAACTTTACATTAAACGTATTGGAAGTCGAGACGTAAGGTAACCTTCCACTACATGATATTGTAGTTTTCAAATGTTGATATTGTAATATTACCATGCATGTAAAGTAATGTTGCGGAAGAAAGTTTTAAAAAAAATCGGAATTTGCAGGCACGAGGAATCGAACTCTAACCGCCAAGCTCAAAATTGGATACGTTACGCACTAGACTAGCAAGATACAATTCTCATCTTACTTGAATAGAGGGTCACTCATCCGCTGGACGGGCTACAGTGAGTGTAAGACGAAATTACGATACCGGTATTGTAGCGTTAAATTGCAATACTCTGAAAGTCCCTAATAACTCAGTCTGCAATATGTCCTTCCTAGAATTCTACCAGCTCGCATTTGTAGGCGACGGAGTCTGAGAGGATGATCGGGAGTCGTTGCGAGAGTTGTGGCGTTCAGCAGTTGCGTAGCTATAAAGCAGGCAGTCTGAAAACTCGCGTGCATATTTTGCATTTATTTTTTAATACACGCGGAAAATTCTCTTTTCATTCATTAGTCTTCATTATTGAAAAAGGTCCATAACCTATGATAACAAAAATTTACATTTGTACAAAATTAAGTTAATTAATATTATGTATTCCTACTGGAAATAATTCACACGGCCGTGATTGTTGACATTGGAGCCGTCCCGCCATATGTCCAAGGCCATTTTGGGCAAGAACCAAAGTCGGACTTTTATGGGACTTTCAGTGTACTTGCATGGTAAATGGCGCGCATTCTTCGAAATCGCAATACACGTATTGCAATTCCACCTTCCAATACTGGTATTTTAATTTTGCCTTACACTCGTATTGTAGAAGTGTGGTAAAATCCCAAACATTTTTTAAAACGTGAGCCTGAGCCCGCATTAGTGGAAATTCTGATTTTGCAATTGGAGGGTGAATTTGAGCCCTAGTTTGATGAAGTCATCGACCATACGTAATTGACATTCCTCAATAATCTAAATCTGAAAAGGCAGAAGGTGGTGCATAAGTACTTTATTACATATACCTGTATGCCTTTTTGTACCAAGCACCCGTTCAATGGCAAGTTTCCACTTAATCGTTTACTCTCCTATGTACATTATCCACCCCGTTACGCTTGGTTAATCGATCCTCCCTTAGCAATTAATCATCCGTTAGAGGAGTCCTTGTTATTTCTGGCAAGGCGTGTAATTCCGCAAGAGTGACCTAACCTAATGATGTTTATGTACCATACTCGTTAGAGCCACCGCCACCGGAGCTAAGGTCGCAGCGACCTGAATCTAGACTTTGTCTCGTGGGGATAGATTGTTCGGATCATTAAAAATACGAAGGAAAAACTCGAAATTTGATTAAATCAAGATTCGCGATAGCGAATCGCTGCCAAGTACTAAAAAAAGGTAAAAAAAAGTTCTAAATATACATATGAAAGAAAATCTGCCATTAGGATGAAATACAAAAATGAACAAAATCGCTACCAGGAATTATTATCTGTAACATGAATGATTTAGAACATTAAAAGTGTAATATCTCAGTCAATTTATAAGATATCCCAACCAATCTTAGTGGGTATATAGAACTCACCAAAGTACCAAAATTCTGTAAGTTTGGAAGATATTGATTGAAAATTGAAGAAATGACCTACAATCGATTTTTAAAAAAAATCTCTCAACAAAAAGCCGTCTGCAGGCTATAATTTTATTCCAATGATTATAAAACTTCAACAATCACATCCTATTTTTCGATTTCACACATTAATTAGGACGAAATAAATTTGCAATTGCATCCGAATTTGAAATAAGTTAATTTATATTGAAAATTTTTCATTTTTTAGTCATTTTCACTCATTTTTTAACGATTTCTAAAATTCAGACGCACCTGCAGCCAAAACCAATCGATCGTTTTCGATGAAACTTTGCATGAATATAGTAAAGAAGGTGTACATATGCCACTTCTTTAGAATAGAAGTGATCCATAAACATACCACAGAGTTAGGTTTGTATTTACATATATAAAAAAATTAACAATTTTCAAAATATGCAGACACAAACCTATCATCGGCTAAGTTATACTGATGTTCCACCAGATTCTTGAAGAAAATTTCCCACAATAATTATTCTATAAGTTTGAATGATATTAATTGAAAATTGGAGAAATCCGTTGACCCATCCTGTAAAAGCTAGATATCTCTTTTTTACGGTATCATTTTTCGCGTGTCATGTTTCTCAATAGGATAACTTCAAGCTGTTAATTGAAATGTAAAACAAATTACTCTTGAGTTCCCATCAGTCGTCTCATTTTGGTACCACTCGAAACTGTTTTTTGAGCCTTATTTTAATACCTGAAATGAGCCTTGAAATAATACTTTCTTCTTACAGTGCAAAATTTTGAAAAAATACTTTTAAAAAAGGCGACTGTAGATCACAATTTTATTCCATTGTTTTCAGAAAAATGTATTAATGTATGCGGATTTGTTATTATTGCGAATGAAATTAATGAAATCCTATTCAAAATACTACATGAGAATAATGAAAGTAATAATAATAATTATTATTATTATTATTATCATTATTATTATGATGATTAATTATTATATTATAGGCCCGCCAAATATTTATTTTTATTACTCTACACTGTCAATTCAATTTTTTTATTGAGAAAAAACTTTAATTAATAAACTAATTCATTGAACTAATTCCTTTTATTAAAAAACACTTCTATTTATAATTTTTCTACGATTCGTACTTGGCTTTATTTTTTGATTACACAACCTTGATTACCTTTAATATGAATAAATAAAATATTAATAGTCATATACTTTGCAGAATTTGTTCACACGTAGTACTTTTTAAGGGTGACAACCTCTTCTATATAAAAAAAAATTATCCAATTTCAAGCGATCGGAAATAAATAAGTTAGAAATAGTTGGCCCTTAAAATTTGAAAATTTATAGGGGAAACTACAAGAGTAGGTCACTTTGTGAAGTAGGTTATTTGAAGTGTTTTATTTATAATTATTAAAGTACTTTTTGTTACTCGGTGCATTTTTTCAAGAGTACAGGCGATGACCCGTTCTTCAAAGAGAACTGTAAAAAGGCCCTTCCATATTGTTTCTCAAAAACAGTTAAATCAATGAAATAATGGATTATTCATTGTTTTCGGACGAATAACACGAGGGTTGTTCAGAAAGTAAGAGTGCTGTTGCCATTTAGGGCTGTGGGAATTTTTTCAACCAAGTTTGGCAACACTGAGTGGTAGAGGGGGTTCTCCTGAGCAAAACGAGCACAGGGGGACCTCGGTGGTATAAAAACTAACCCCGTAGTGTCAGTTTGCGTGAAACATGTCAATAAGAAATCCCGCCAAGTGCTCAGTGCGCAGTGTCA
>JAUMHM010000085.1:5127003-5137137 GCA_032362435.1 Melikaiella ostensackeni | reverse complement strand
AAAAATAAAAATGTTTGATTTAAGAGTTTTTGAGTCGCTGTTGACGAATCTGGGATCAAAATTTAAAAAATTCAAAATCCAGGATAAGGGATCCAATATGGCGGACTCAAATTACAAAAAATTGACTGATTGGCTCCAAACTCAATATCTAGGGTTTTTTTTGGGGGGGGGGGGGTCGCTGATTACGAATCTGGGATTCGAGTTTGAAAACTTTGCAAATTTTGAATTTTCAAACTTGGTTTTCGAATTCGAAATCAGCGACCCTAAAACCCCCCAAGTGTCAAGTTTCACTGAAATTGAGCTAACAGAAAAATGTATACTTCAAAGGGTTAAGAAAAAGACTAAAAAGTGATTTAAGAAAAAAAGTGACCTAAAGTGACTTAAGTGACTGTGTGGCAGCCCTGAGCATGGTATACAACGCAATATGAATTGGTTGTTTCTGAGATACAAAATTTGCCTAAATTTCTCGAAAAACGAAAATCATATTTATGAATTGATAACCGCTTAATCCTCAAGTTTTACGTTCTTACTATTTTTACTCCAGATTACATCAACTGCTCCCATTTACAAGCAAAAAATCGTCATGGTTGACAATAACACAAAGGATCATCTGTGTCAATAAAAACGCAACTAACCATTAGCGTTAAAATTCACGTTATTCATTATTGACACTACATATAATATAAATGGAAAAGTATACAATGGAGAAATGAATAATAATAGCCTAAAGTTTTGTTAAATCGACGATAAACCTGATCTCGTTTGAAGATGAAGGCTGTTTGATGTGTCTGATAAGGACGGCCATAACTACTGAAAGCAGGACAAGTTAAGTAGTGACAGCATGTCCGATCAGACACTCCATGCGTCAACCTACTTTGGCTCGTTTATACGCCTAACGACATAACAAACAACAAACAATCCTGTAAATACGCATGTAGAATAGACGGTAAATCTATGGCTATGTACAATTAGATATGTGTGGCACAAACAAAAGACGCCCTTGGGACGATCGATTTTTGTTTCCAGCAATGGTCACACTGACATGCTGGCCTGTATATCGTTATTGACGATAGCACTTTCCAGTCATCCGTTAAGACCACGACCGTTTCGGTCATGTATTTCTATGGTCCTTATAGGTACACAATCTACCAACCGGAAATACATGTGCCAGCCACCAGACGGCAGATCTGGGACCATCGATCGACTCGCAAACGACAAAGAACCAACCGACGCGACGCGACGTTTGACCTCTCTCTACAAGGTGACTCCAAAAGTCACTCGACTGCGACACAAAGTTCAAGAACGATATTTAGATTTCATTGCAGAAGGTGTATTAATAAGTATACAATTCCGTTTCAAAAGGATCCATTTTAGAGCATTCAAAATTGGAGTAACTGACGGATTTAAGTCAAAAAGAGAAACAGGATGTGGAATAGTAACTCGTGAAAGCAACTCAAAATTCAAACTGCCAGACTCTTATCCAATATTTAAAGGTGTATCGTACGCAATTCCAGAACTCTTGAATGTATAGAATAATCAAAAGACCAGAATTTCATAATCCTCTCGGACTTTATGAGTGACATCATAGTTATAAAGAATTTCACGAAATTTGACCATATACCCCAAGCTATCCAAGAGCCCTTTGCAAAACTTCATTTTCTGTGAAACACAATAGTCATTTTTTGGATTCCTTCGCACATAAGAATTAAATGCAACGAAGAAGCTGATGCCATAGGTAAGTTAGCCTGCACTCCTCCTGTTCCCGACAAACTTGCTTTAGTTGAGTCCTATGATTTACGCACTCGCGTCAACTCTGCCATCAATATGATCGGAACAACACATAGAGATAATCAACAGCCACCAAACTCCATGAAATCAAAAGTTATTTCTTTGAAGGAAACAGCAATAATCTGATTCATCTCATCAACTCTGCCATCAATCTGATCTGTAACACATGGAAATCATCGCCAGCCACAAAACTCCATGAAATTGAAGATGATTTTTATGGATATGATCTGGAACAACACATGGAAATCATCATCAGTCACCAAACTCCATGAAATTAAAATTGATTTCTTCAAAGAAAACAACATTCTTCTAGACAGTCGAAAAGATCAAATAGCTTTAACTAGACTGAAAAATGGTTACACCCACTAAAGCATTACAATTTAACTTCAAAACGTGATTCTAAGAAGTGTGAAATTTTGTGAAGTGATCCTCTCCATAAAACATGTGTTGATAGATTGTCTAAATTATTTAAACCAAAGAAGATTATATCGCCTACCAGACAATCTTAAAATAATGCTTACGAACCCAAAATCAATCCGAAATGTATTAGATTTCTTTAATGAAACAGTTCTTTCAAACCTACTCTAGTTTTGTTTTGTATTATAATGACATATTGAAATATTACCCTCATTAATTTGAGCGAACCTTCAATGCATTCCTTTATGCAATGCTTGCCTGTAATTGGGTGTAAACTTATTTTCGCCCACAAAATTCCCGGTTATTTCCCACTTGCAAATGGAAAGTCTGCTCCTACTAGAAACACGAATAAAATGTATCTAAGATTGTGCGGTGTTAAATTTTTTTATAGGTCAAGCTATGCATACGAAAGTGCATGGAGAAAAAAAACTATTCTTTCTTGTAGATTCTTACGCGCTGAACACGATTCAATTCTCGTTTTCCTTGGAAATGTCAGGAAAATTATTTCGTTTCAAGTTGAAGATATTTTATGAATTGAAGTTAGGCTAATATTTCCAGATATTATAGAGACTAAAGTAAATTACGTATAGCTTTTTTAAGATTTTTAGGCGCTGAACATAAATCTAATATTCATTTTCCCTTGAAACCTCACGAACATAGTTTTTCGTATTTAAAGTTATTTTACGAGTGAGATAATCAAATAAAACAATATTTTGACACTCTCAAGAAAAATTACTTATTGCATCGTATTCAGCACATGAAATTCTAGGAAAAAATATTGTTTTATTCGATTGATTACCTACAAAATAACTTTAACTTGAGAAAAAACAATGTTCCCATGAATTTCAAAGGAAAATGAATATTATATTTGTGTTCAGCGTGTGAAAATCTGCAAAAACCAATATAATATTTACTTGCTTCTCCATAAACTTTTGGCTTGACCTTCATCTATAAAATATCTTCTACTTCAATTAAAATAATGTTCACGACATTTTCAAGGAAAACTAGAATAGGGTCGAGTTCAACGCGTAAGAATCTACAACAAACAATGGTTATTAATTTTAATCTCCATTCAGTTTTGTGTCATTAGTTTAACCTATGAAAAATTTCAACTTCAAATAAAAAAATT
The DNA here is from genome assembly GCA_032362435.1 of Melikaiella ostensackeni. NCBI lineage: Eukaryota > Metazoa > Arthropoda > Insecta > Hymenoptera > Cynipidae > Melikaiella > Melikaiella ostensackeni. The sequence goes on along the minus strand of JAUMHM010000085.1, from coordinate 5,133,803 downwards.
TTCTCGAGATTTCCAAGGAAAACGAAAATCAAATTCGTGTTCAGCGCATAAAACTCTATAAGAAAAAATATCGCAGAAAATCCTGGGGTTTACTTTTATCTTGAAGTTGAATCAAAGTGAATTGCAGCAGACTGATACTCAGCTGATTCAATGATCCAGGTCTGGTATCAAAATTATAACTGAAAAGTGAAGGTTGACATTTAATACATGCATCAAATGTCAAAATTATAGATTCATATTTTACCCAATCCGATGGAGTCATATTTCCATTTTCAAAACATAAAATTTTCACAGTGATTTTTCGTAGTTATGATCATGAATCACAGATCATTATGATTCATCACTTTGTTATCATCAACGCGTAACATTATCTTCAGAGAATATCATCGTCAATCATAGATCATCACCATTATCAACACATGACATCATCTTCAGATAATATCTCCTTCACTTCCATTCCATTTATACCGTTCCCGGTAACTTCCCGGTTTTCACGGTTTAATTTCCATTCCCGGTAATTGCCCGGTTAACAGACACCCTGTGTCTGTTAACCGGACTGGCTTATTGTCTAACAACTCTAATACCATCTTTTACATACCAATGCGATCATCAAGTTCTATTTTGAAATGGAAAAAATCCACTGTATGAGTAATACGTACCTGAAACACAAAATAAATGTACACCTTAGTATTTAGTACAATTATAATTCTTTTCAAATGATATATACTTGCATCTTTTTCATTTCGATTTTTCTTTAAATTCACGAAACATATTTCCTCGCAAAGCATGCCCTAAAATTGACGATCTCGTTTAGTTTCTAGATATCCCTTTGATACATGACTCGATATTTCTCCCCTATATTTATTTCTTATTCCCTTATTCCTTCATGCCTACATATTTATCCATATCTGTTATTCCATGAGAACACGCTATTCTATAAACTCTTTGCCATTCTAAATTCAAAAAGAGCAGAGATCCTTTTTTCATATTTGTGACTTAAATAAAACCATCTGAATAAATATCGAGTTCTCATCGTGAGAGAAGAAAATCGAATGGAAAAGCAGCCTTTTCACGTGAAAAAGCCGAGATAAGTGTGAGAGAGAAAAGTGAAAATGGAAAAATGAGAAAAGTGAAAGAAGGTGGAATTCGCCGCTTCGGGATTTCGCTTCGTAGATAAATATCACACACGAAGGCGGGGGCGGTTTTGCGGAAGTCGAAGAGTGTCGAGGGTTGCTATACGACTCGCTGTTGGTCTGATAGTGAATTCTAGCAGAGAATTCTGGCCCTCGTCCAACCAACCCTTCCACTCTCATTATTTTTCTCTAACTCACTTTTCTTTTTTTAAATATTTTTTCTATCTTTTTATTGACCCCACATCATGGTATTTATGGCACCCAATCAAGACAAAGATATGATCGATACCAAAAAAAAACTTTTTTAAGATTCTTTTCTCCCTGTATGTGAAAATAAGGTATTGTAAGGTATCAGTATTAGTTTGAGGTGATAAATACACTTTATCTGGTACGACGACCCCCATCCGAATATAAATGAGCCCAGTGCTACTTAACATCGGTGATCGAACCAATAGCCGTTAACAATCTCATTCGTCCAAACCGACAAATTTGAACTGAGAAGTGTCGGAAGTTAAAATTTTCTTCATTTTCAGCTTTTCATATTAAACCGTTTTCATTACAATTCTAATGCGGGGTCAAAAATTTTTAAATGTATTCAGAATTGAACATTACAAATTTTAATTTTTAAAGTTGAACAATTTCGGAAGCAATCAGTATTGAATAGTTTATTACTAGAAGCGTACCAAGTTTCAAAATCTTGAAAGTTAAGGATTAAAAATTGAACAATCAAATAAAAGATTTTGGAAAAATTTCGGAAACATTACAATTCAAGGCCTTTTATAATTAATTTTTAATAGAACTGTTGCAAAATAAAAATATTAAGAATCGCTCAATTTGGTCATTTAAAATTGAAATATTAAAAAATTAAAAATTTGAATTAAAAAGCACTGAGAAACAAAAAATTACTATTTTCAGGTTTCAAAGAACAATTGAATAAATTGAGGACGATATTAATTTTTTTTTCTAAATCTCGGATTCAAAGCGAATCCCAAGTGATTCTAATAACCTGCAGACTTCAGATACCCGTAAAGATACAATTTTAATCAATATTTTTTTTGAGTTTAATGAATTTTTGAATGTTTAAAAATTTTTGTTGAATGCTTAGAAATTCTTTCGAAATCAGTGTGAGAAAATTACTTCAAATTTTGAGCTCAATTAACTAAGAATATTTATATCATTCCCGTTATTTTTAGATCCTGAAAAAGCAGCTTTTAGTAAAATCAGACCGAAAAAATTATTGAAAAAAGTACCTTCATATGAAAAAAGTATATGAAATGTGAGAAATAATCATTGTCACATTATTGGAAAACTTACAATCCCACAAAAGTGAACATAAGAGAGATTTTCAAACATTTCGCTGAGAAGAATTTACAATAAGCGTGAAAATTGCACCAAACACGAGGCCATGAAAGCGCGACTTGATCAAGAGGATGAGGAAAATTATTTTCCCCTTTTTTATTCTTTTTTCTCCTCTGCAAGGCACATAACAGCTTTTAACATATTGTCATTGCACCAGTGAGATTTCAGTAGTTGAAAAATACTGAAAATCAATTTTTCTTTCCTCCGGCAAAATTAAATAAAAAGCTCAAATTAATTTAAAGAAAAAGCAAATCTAACAAACAAAATTTTTAAAACTTTAAAAACTTTTAGTTTTAAAAAAAGTGCCAGAAGCATAAGAATTTATTGGTAGGGATAACTATTGACCTTTTATTGAGCTGAAGTTTGTTTTGCACAAATTTAATTATATTCTGGTAATTATGTTTTTTTATTTACGCCAATGTAATGTTCGATTTATTTTATCAGATAAGAAACAAGCTTCCGCGTAAATCCGTAAATGGAAAATGGGAATCCACGTGCGTTCCAATTTTACCGATCGATCGAAGGAAATGAATTTTGTTTAATTCAGAAAGGCGATGGGAAGCGGAAGTTCTCAAATTGGATTTCTGTGAAATGTGAAGGAGCCGTTAATGAGGATCGAGTAGGTCGCCAGATTTTCTTCCTTCACCTTCGAACACCCTGATTCGATTTCAAAAAAAAAATCCTGCTCTCCTCATGCAAAAAGTTCCTGTTCATACCTACCTGTTTCTAACCCAGCATAAATAAATAATTTTGAAGGAAACAAGAAATTACTTTGGAACTGGATTAGGAAGATTAGGCAAGGAATTACTAGAACAAAGTTAGTGGAAATTAAGAATGCTGATGGTGGAATGGTATGGTATACGAACAAACAGAAATACTGTGCTAGTGATTGTTTCAAAAAATTGATCACTATATCCATAATTAAGAAACTAAATATTAGCAAGGCTGCTGGTGTGGATGGTATCACCGCTGAAATGCTTAAGAGCGGTGGCGGATATTCGTTTGTGTAGCTGAGCGAATTTATGAATATATGTGTTGAGAATGGTAAAGTTCCAAATGATTGGAGAAGGGCGATTATCGTTCCACTCTACAAGGGAAAGGGTGATAAAGGTGACTGTACTAATCATAGAGCGATTAGCCTACTAAGCACCCTCGATTCTGCATTTCCGAATGCAATATTAACTTTTTCTAGGTGAAAGAACATAAAAACTTGCAACTAACAATCGTAAAAATTGAGTTTAAAAACGTAGAAGAAGCAATATTAAGGGTGCGCCGCTTTCCCCACATATCCATCGCTTAGCCCCAGTTTACGGTATTCTTTTTATTAATTAAGAATTTTCATCGACTTTGTTTGCATTTATTTATATTTTCTCTAGTTACTACAATTAACCTTAAGTGATTTACAAGTTTCCATTCCAATTTTCAAGCACGTCATCGGGCCTAATTTCTCCATAAAATAAACCTTGTTGCTCTTATCTGCGAAGAAAGTGGGATGTTTGTCTAAAATGAAAATTGCAAAAAGTGTTTGGTAAAAGGTTGTAAACGATCTCGTCTTTAAAGTGTAAACATCAACATTGAAAATAAGAAATAAGTATTCAGTGAGATTCTCTTTAGATCTTTGGATAGCCAGCTCGAATTACGTGCTTACTTTTTGCCCACGAACATGTGATCCTAGTGCCTCTCGGGCACAGAGCCTGGAATTCTGCTCTGTCATCACCCAGCGGCGGACTGGCCTGGGCTTCAGGGTGGGATTCCACCGCGCCCCTTTTGCTGTTTAGGGTACTTAGGATACTTAGTTTAAAAAATTTGCTTCGAAATTTAGTAGAAAATGAACTAAACGTGAAAGGTCATTGATAAATAATGGGAAAATGAAGAAACCGCTTTTTATTATTTTTTTAAATTAGTTTTCGTATCGTATTGGGACCCTTTTTCCACCCACGTCCTTAGGCGCCCAATCCACCGCCTGTTATCGCCTTAATTTAATTGCACACACTCAAGTGCTCAGAGCTCAATTTTAGCGGCTTTGAGTTCAAACTCAAATTAGGAGAATTACTAAAGCGCTATAATAGATTATTACTATTCAATAATAATATTAATATACAATCAAAGCAAAAGTTTTATTGGGAGAACAATATTTGTGCAACCAAACTTGTTGTTTCAGGGACTCAACGAATCAAAATAAATTATACAATTTTTTAAATCTGAAACTTGTTTTAGTGAAAAAAATAATCAACGCAGAATGTTCAATGCAATGAAATGAAATTGTGTTTAAAAAATTCTCAATCTCGACCGAAATCGTGAATTTGTCATTCATCTTTTTATTATTTTTACATTATTCTGTATACGGGGTTTTGAAACATACAAAATTTATGAGCTTGTATTTAAAAAATTCTCCATCTCGACCAAAGTCGTGAGTTTAATAATTTTTAAAATTGCTGCGCCGGAGTATTTTCTAATGAAATTTAGTACCTATACCATAAAATTATATACCTCTGAAAAATGTATGCGTACGAGGTTTTAAAAAATGAAAAATTCATGAATTTGATAATTTTCAAATTTGATGTGTCGGAGTTCTGTGCATCCGTCCGATGTAATTTAGTATAACAATACAACTATATATCTCTGAAAAATGTATCCATACTAAAAAATGTTTTTAATACCCTCCGGCGTTATTAAAAAGTTTCAGTAATGGTTTTTTTTATTTCAACGAATACATTCTCATTATGTATCTCGCGCTTCTCACTCGATTACAGTATGTCCAAAACGCAAAATTTTCTTTACTATGTTTGAAATCTATTATATTAGATGTATGTCATATTAACATCTCTGACATCATCTGGGACTGCTAATTTAGATATTGATAAATAAGGTACACATTTAATTCTTTCTCATTATTTTAACGTTCATTCCTTGCTTTGAATTACTCTTTATTCGCAGCATTTCTGTCTCTCTAATAAAAAGTACCCAACAGTCCACTCTGAAATTTTGATGAGATATTCTCAAAAACTATAACGAATATCTTACTCCTTAAAAAAACGATTTTCAAGAGTCCTATTTTCCGTAAATTCCATTTGTTTAAAACAATTGCTTATTTGTTATATGGAAAAACCAGATAATTTTTTCATCCATCGCCACATGCAAAGTGTAGGTGATCGTTGACTTCACCTGGAAATTTCATTTTTTTATAAGAAATCGTTTACGAAATAGAAAACTTGAAAAAATCTTCAATTTTTTCTAATCCGGACGTTTGAAAAACTATAACTTGAAAATTTTATTATAATGTTGAAATAAAAAAATACGTGTCTATTTTTTTGTATCTATAACACTAAAAAAAATTTGAGGCGGTTTTCATTTTTCAGTTGTAAATACAGGTATGTAATAGAATGACTTATAAGTACCTCAAAAAAATTTTTGCATACTAAAAAATGTTTCTTAATCCTTTTCGAAGTCAATAAGAAATTTCAGTCATTGTCTTCTCATTTTTGCATTATTCTACATACGTGGTTTCGAAATATAAAAAATTTATTAACTCGTATTAAAAAATTCTCAATCTCGACGAAAATCATGAGTTCGATAATTTTCATACCTCCTGCGTCGGAGTTACGTGTATTTTTCCGATGAATTTAGTTCACAATAAACTTAGGCACCTCTGAAAAATGTGGACGTACAAAATTTCAAAAATATTAAAAATTTATGAATTTGTAAAAGATCCCAATCCCTACCAAAGTCATGAGTTTGATAATTTTTTTAATTGCTGCATCTAAATGATGTGCATCTTCCAGGCGAAATTTAGTAGATAATAAAACAATACACCTCTGCGAAATGTATGCTTACTAAAAAGTATGTCTCCATCTCGTCCGGTATTATTAAAAAGTTTTAGTAAACTTTTTATTATTTTTAAATTATTTTATATGCAAGACTTCAAAAATACGAAATATTTATGAACTTGTTTTTACAAAAAAATTCTAATCTCCACCAAAGTCGTGAGTTTGATCATTTTTAACATTGCTTCGTCGGAGTATTTTCTAATGAAATTTAGTACCTATAGAATAAAACTATATACCTCTAAAAAATGTATGCGTACGAGGTTTTGAAAAATAAAAAATTCATGAATTTGATAATTTTTAAATTAGCTGTGTCGGAGTTCTGTGCATCTGTCCGACGTATCTGTCCGATATTCGATAAACGAGGTTTGAAAAATGAAAAAATTTATGAATATACGAGGTGTGACAAGTAATGAGACTGATTTAATTGCCGCGTTTGTGGTAAGCCTGGGGCCCTCAAATTTTTATCTACTTCCCTGGCATC
>JAUMHM010000085.1:5110253-5126903 GCA_032362435.1 Melikaiella ostensackeni | reverse complement strand
TATCCAACTCAAAAAGTGCTTTCGACATATTGGGCTATAACCATCTTAAGTCTGAGATATAATTTAAAAAAAAATAATAATAATGATAATAAATTATTATATTTGAGGCCCGTCATTTTTTTATTCCTCTAAGCTATCAATTTCTCTTTTTCATCAAACAAAAAAATTATTTAATAAATTAATTGATTGAACTAATTCATTTTATTAAAAAAAACTTCTATTTATAAACTTTCTGCTACTTGTACTTGGCTTAATTTTTTGATTTCACAACTTTGATCACCTTCAACATAAATAAATGAAATATTAATAGTCATGTACTCGGCGGAATTTTTTCAACACGTAGTGTTTTTGGTGGGATTCCATTTTTTTCTGTAAGTACGTGAGGATATCGAAAAGAGGACTATGTTTCCGGTACCTACTGTTTTATACAGGTAATTCTCTCCAAAAGATTTGAATAAACGACTGCTAAAATGAAAACCAAGAATGATTTGAGATATTTTTTACAAAATTATTTTTACATGTATGTAATAGAAATGAAGATTCATGAATTCAAATTTATTGTTAAAATCTTTTTCTGGTCGCATTCGGATAGATCAATTTCAAATTATAGGTTTTTAAAGCAACCGAATATGACAAATTTGAAAATTTCAATGTGCTTTTTAATTTCCAAGATTTCACAACGGCTTTGGGTAAAAGTTTTGGGATATCTATAAATTAACACAATCTTTAATTAATAATATTTTCTGAACCTCACTGGTATATTATAGATTGGTATTTTATTTAGTCAGCGATAGTTTTGTATGAAAAAATAAATCGATCGATTAGTTTCGGCTGTTGGTGCTTCTGCATATTTGAAATAGTAATTTTTTGGATAAATTCAAGTCTAACTTCATGGCATGTTAATTTCTCACTTTCTCTTGAAAAAACGGCATACGTACACGTTGTTTACTATGTTTATGCAACGTTTTATCGAAATCGATCGATTGGTTTTGGCTGTTGGTATGTCTGCATGTTAAAAATAGTAATTTCTTTTTATAAATACAAATTTAACTCCATGATATTTTTATGGATCACTTTCTCCTAAAAATCGGCATATGTACACCTTATTTACTATATCTATGCAAAGTTTCATCGAAATCCATCGATTGGTTTTGGCTGCAGGTGCGATTAGAAATCGTTAAAAAATGAGTGAAAATTACTAAAATCACGTTTTTAACTCTTTTCAACGAATCTGACTAATATGTAAAATTGTAACATGAGGTGCGATTGTCGAAGTTTTATAGTCATACAAATAAAATTGTAACCTGCAGGCAACTTTTTTTAAGCGTTTTTTTTTTTGAAAATTCGAATATGGCGTATTCCTTCAATTTTAAATTAATATCTTCCAAACTTACAGAATCTTTGAACTTTGGTGGGTTCTATATACCCACAAAGTTTGGTTACTAAATCTTATAAATTGACTGAGATATTTCACTTTTGATGTTGAAAATCATATATGTTACAGACAATAATTCCCAGTAGCGATCTTTCGCAATTCGTCCTTCATGGCAGATTTTTTTGTTCTTGTATGAGTATTTAGAATCTTTTTCTAATTTTTCTTAGTACTTGGCGGCGCGCCGATTAAGATTAAGATTCGCGGCGATTCGCTACCGCGGATCTTGATTTTTTTAAATTTCGTAGTTAAAATGACATTTTCCTTGGTTGAATTGAGATGTTGAAATATATAAATTCGACACCTTTCTTGAAGGGAATGAATAAAAACGTGGATGGATGGGTCGAAGGCAGTCTGCCAGTGACGACTTTTGCTTTATTCGCAGGAACACCGCTGAATAATTCATACGACGATAGGTGGAATGTTTTGATTATGGTTTGGCCACGTGTGTTCAAATACATGTGCACCTACACAAACTGCAAACGAATTCGTAACGCTCTGACCACGTTCCAATTGGAATTAGATTTGACGAACCATATTATATTGGTCGACGAATGCAATTGCACCTCTAGGAAAGTTTGCTTGGCATCAAAATGACTTCATACTTCAATATCAGATCTCTAGTATTTGACTCATTTGTATTTTACAATGAAAATATAACTCAAAATTATTTAGATTATTTCTTTGGATCATTTTTTTATTTCAAAAATCGATATCATTTCAACATTTATTTATATCTTTAAGAAAAACATTGTCCATTCCTTTAGATTATACAAGTAACAATTTGAAAGAAAGCGTTAAGGACTCTAAGCACTAAAGCATAAAAAGAATTTGTTAATAGATTTCAAAGGATTTTGAAGAGAATCCAAGGAATTTCCAAAAACTTTGAAAAATGTACTGATATTTCCTCAAAAACACATAAAAGCAGTAAATTTATTCTTATTTTAATAGACTTCAATAAATTGTAGATTTCAAAGGATTTTAAAGCTTTTAGGGTATTTTTAAAGATTCAAGGAAATTTCAAGAGCTTTAAAAAAGTCCAGTTGACTTCAAAAAATTTCAAAATTCTTGAAATATTTTATGGTATTTTTATAGATTCTAAGGAGTTTTCAAGAACTTTAAAAAATTTCACGGTATTTTTCAAATCTCTAAGGAATTTTCAACACCTTTAAAAAATGTCGGATTCTAAAATCTTTCAAAGGATTTGGAATAAATTAGGGTATTTTTAAAGATTCCAAGGTATTTTTAATAGATTTCAATACACTGAAGGAATTTAAGGGAACTTTTAATAGATTTAAATGATTTCAGGGTATTTTGGGAAATTTTAAACAATCTTCAAGAACTTCAGAAAATTGCAAGGGATTTTAAAGGATTTTATAGATCTTAGCATATTTTTAAAAAATCCAAGGAATTTTTGACAGCTTTAAAAAATTTCAAAGGATTTCAAAATATTTCAAAGCATTTTGAAGATTTTAGGAAATTTTTTTTATGATTCCAAGGATTTTCAACAAGCATTGATAAATTGAAAATTTTTCAAAGGAATTTTCCATAAATTTAAGAGTTTTTGAAGGTTTTCAAAATTTTTTAAGAACTTAGGGTATGTTTTAAGATTCGAAAGAATTTTCAAGAGCTTGAAAGTTTTTGAAGGGATTTCAAAGGATTTTAAAGATTTTAGGGTATTTTTAAAGATTCCAGGGAATTTTCAATACATGTCAATAAATTAAACGGATTTCTAAGGAATTTTTGAATAAATTTCAAAGGATTTTAAAGAGTTCAGGGTACGTTTAAGGATTGCAAGGATTTTTCAAGTGCGTTACAAAATTTCAAAATATGGCAAAGAATTAAAAATATTTTAGGGCATTTTTAAAGACTTTAAGGAACTTTTATTAGATTTCAAAGAATTTGAAAGATTTCAGGGTATTTGTAAAGATTTCAAGGAATTTTAAATATATTTCAATGAATTGAAGGGATTTCGAAAAAAAATTTTTAATAGATTTCAAAGGATTTTAATGATTTCAGGGTATTTTTGAAGATTCCAAGGAATTTCCAAGAGTTTAAAAAAATGTACTGATATTTCCTCAAAAAGACATAAAGTCAGTGAATTTACTCTCGATGAACGGAAATTTTCATTATAGATCAAATTCCTTTATTTTTTAAATTGTTATAAACAAATTACTGCGTAAAACTAACATTCGCTGCATTTTCGGTGTTTGAATGCATAATTTTTACTTATTTCGTCGTTGAATTGTGTAAAAGTATTAACTAGTCATGTCCGAAAACTAAAAAGAACAATTATTATTCTTATAAATGATTTTTAGAAACAAATTTACTTATATCTTATTTTTGAACATAGAAACTTCTTATTTTCTAAGGGATGATTTCCTTTCATCTCAAGAATAATATCCTGACACAACAGAATGCCATTCAACAATAATTGTTTTTGTTATAAACGATTTTTATAAATAAAATGACCTATTTCGCCTTTTTAAACACAGAAAATTGTTCTTCTTAGTGAAGTAACTTCTGTTCTTCTCTGAAGAACCATTATTTTAACAATTTCACTTATTTCGCAATTTTTAAGGTAAGAACCTTTTTTTCGGCCCTGCCATTTCGTTTCATCACAAGAATAATATCCTGACACAATAGATTGCCCGAAAACAAACACAATTATCATTGTTTATAACAGAAACGATTATTGTTGAACGGCATTCTCATGTCAGTTTTATCCAATAATTTGTTTATAACAATTAGATAAATGAAAGAATTAAACCTCTAATTGAAATTTCTGTTCATCGAGAGTAAATTTACGAATTTTATGTGTTTTTGAGGAAATATGAATTAACAGAGCAATGCAGGTAGTATAAATATATAAAATTATATTTTTTTGTCATTTTTCAGTTTGAATAACAAATAAGTGAAAAAACTAGATAACATTATAAAGTCATTCGCAGCAGTTTTTAGTAAGAAATAGTATTTTTCTGCATGAAGATATGAATATAACGCAATTGGTAATATAATTTGTAAATAAAAATTAGGAATATTTATGTATAGTAACTTTTTTAATTCCAAATAACATTGTAAAGTATTCGAAAATTATTTTTATGAAGAGAAAATATTTAATCACAGAAAAGTTCGATAGATACCTATTTGTTTATAAAATTTGTTTATATCAATAAAATTGTTGCTTAAATCATTTCTTTTTATTATATTTGTGTATGTGCATCGAATATTATTGATTTCTGATGTATTTTGCTTGTTTGCACGAATAGAAAAAATAATACATTGGGAAATCATATTTTTCTTGCATTGTTTATTAACAAAATATTTTGCGCAATATGAAATAAGAAATCGGCCTCGAGAGGTCGATGCGGAATTTTATTTAGAGTATTTTCAAATGAAAAACTTTAAAATCTCTCAAAAAATGCACCCTATAACTCAATTTGTCCGCGATGATACATTTCTGAACCACTGTGCGTTCCCAGGCCTACATATTCAGTCATCATTCTGTCCCACCTATCCCGGCCATTACTACTGCCACAATTCGACGGAGCGCATTCACACACCCAAGAAAGTCCCCTCAATCATCGCCTATCATGTCAACAGAAAACTGGGAATTTCTCTTGTCAAACTGATGTTTCTTCGTACACATCGATTCCAAAATTTGACCCTGCTTTTCCCTGACTTTCGTTTTCTCAAATTGTTCCATATTTTGAAATATTTTCCCGTGGGATGTGGTCACTAGCACATCCAAGATCCAATGATATAAACTAAACCAAAAACGGGATTGCCTTTAAAGAAAAATAATTTCTGATTCCAACGTGGACAAAATCACTGACGTCTGAATCGATATCTGCTACTTGGTCACACGAAAATTATTCGACGCACGCGTCATAGCGACTATCAAACTATCTCTTTCCAATTATCGCTATCGGTGCGATGTTTATAGAACGGCACAGTTTGAAGAGGAAATGCCATTACAAGAGATGAGATTTGGCTCCAGAATTTTGTATTCTGGAAGGATTGGAAACTATTTTTGTGGTTGCACCTTATTTTGCTAGTAAAGATATGTTGTTGATATTGTAATTCATCTCATAAGAAGAAATTGCATCCAAACATTTATAATGATTCACGAGTGCTTTGTAAACTTTACCCTTCTAGTAAACCCTTCTTCAAAGTATGTAATCCTAGTCAAAGTTACAGAAGGCCTGTAATTCTTCGCTACTCAAAATGTTATGTTGGAACAAAACACGCGAGGAACTCTCTTTCGGAAGCTTTGTTTAAATTTTCTCTAATGATGAAGTGGCAACAAAACATCAGCACTGGAAAAACTTACAGCTTAGGTGAGTGTAAGCTGTAAGTCCTTTTTGCTTACTTAACTACAAACAGAAGGTATTCAAACTTTTGGAATCTGATGTCAAACTGATTTCCTGCATCGTTTAAGAAGTTACTTGGAAACTTCTTGCAGATAAAGATTGGGATATTAAAGTCAGAAACCACAACTCTGCCGTGACTTAGAAAAAGACCGTTCTCTTTTTAAGAAGTAAAGCTTTTGTGCAAAATACGGAGAAAAATGGATGTTAAAACCTAGATATTAAGGTGTAAGATAGTACAATCTAACATGCAGATATTAGCTTCCAACATCTAGATCGCTGTTCTGTTTTTGAATACAAAATATGTTTACTTTGAACATCTAGATGTTGCAGGTAAACATCCATTTTTCCCCCTGTAGACTAACGATACCTAAGACTTTCAATCAGCAGCAGTCATTCAGTAAATAGTACCAGTTTTTAGGATAGTGTATTTTTCCATTAGGTACAATGAACTCCCTTTATCTGTTTAGTTTTATTCTCTTTATTTCCTTGAGTCACGAAACCCTTTCTTTCTTCGGCCATTAGACCTTTCGTTTCATCATCTTATCTATCTAGATATAACTTTTCCAAATTTTACTTTGATCTGTTCTAAGTTGCCTCATCCTTGATTTCAACATCCCATAGTATAATTCCACACTTATTACAAGCTTCAACTCTTTTGGTCTGATAAAGAAAGTGGCATAACTGTTTCAAGGTCGAATTCATCTCCAAGTATTGTCTTGCTCAGAAAACGATATCCTGAATGATCAATGGATGTACGAACAAAACCGGAAGACCATATCCGGGTGTGGAGGTTTACTAGGAGTCGATGAGGAAGTCTCCGAGCAACCACCTGCCGCAAGGCGAAAGCTTCGTATTGATTTGGTGACAGATCCGAGCGTAGCGAACGCCGTCAAGACCGGTGGATAGCAACGGCGACCAGGAGACGGAGCTTAGGAACGTGGCCAGCCACCCTGGCTTATATATAGCTTGGAGCGGCCGTCCGAGGTGCTTAAATATAACCGAAATGCAACTCGGATTGTCACCCACGAGCGGAGGTAGAGGATCGTCTCTGAGGAAGGAAAAGGGAGGGCAACAGACGAAGGTATGGGAAATTGGAAATAAGAAAAAAGCAAGGATAGCCGAAGGAATGAAGTAAAAAGGAAATTTGTGGACGAGCAAGGGCAAAATGTGAGAGAAATTCAGAAATGCTGTAAGAAATTCAGAGGTGAAAAAGTCAGAGAAATATGAAATAAATTCAAAGGGTTGAAGAAAAGATTAAAGGAAGTTTAAATAAAGTAGGGTTAATAGTAGGGTAAAAGAAGATAAGAAAAAGTTAAACGGGAGCCAAGGGATGAGAAAGGATAAAAAATTTACTAGTGCTGAGAAGATTTAAGAAGGTGAATCGAATTCAGAAAAGCTAAAATGCGGACACTGAAGTAAAAGGGAGAAAAGGAATTGAAGAGATTGCAACTATATTACGAAAGGTACTTCATTACATGTAAAGAGAATCCGGAAAAAATGAAAGGAACTTCAGTAGAAGAATTAAATGATTGTACGAATAAAATCTTAGGGAGGAGACATCAAATATATATTTTGAATGTTTTATATATCCAATATTTGTGACGACAATTGTTGATCAGTCTAACTAACTATGGTAGTGAGTGATGTGGCTAAATCTATACAATTTTTAAATATTAACCATTTGATTTACAATGAAGCAAATCGTAAATGCAAACGGAAAGGTGAATCGAATTCAGAGTAGCAAAAATGAGAACAGCGAAGTAAAAGGAAAAAAAGAATTGAAGAGATTTCAACTATATCACAAAAGGTACTTCATTACATGTAAAGAGAACCCGGAGGAAAGGAATCTTAGTAGAATAAAGCAGATGATTACACGAATAAAGTCTTAGGAAGAAGACATCGAACACATATTTTCAACATTTTATACATGCGGTATTTGTGAAGACATTTGTTGACCAGTCATAATAATAATGATAGTGAATAATTTCGCTGAAACCATATAATTTTGAAACATCAACCACTTCTTTTACAATGCAGCTCATCGTAAATTTTGAAAAATGTTAAAAGGGTTACTATAATGTTCACCGAACAATTCCAGGCGAAAAAGTTATGCATAGTGGAAAAAATTATGTATAATTTTCATTTGTTTTATGCATTATTTGGATGAAACAAATAAAAATTATACATGATTATTTTCACTATGCATAATTTTTCCGCCTGGGATGTACAATACAGAAATAAATAAGCATCTAATATCACGTATCGCCTAGTGGCAAAAATTTAAATTTTTCCGTGATAGAGATAAGTAGAGCGCAATCGATTTTGAAGAGATTCAAGAATGAATACAAGAACGGTTCTCGATGGATTGATTCCTAAGAATATTAGGTCTTTATAGCATACCTTGGATATCCTGAGAACGTTTTAATAATATCTAATATATTCGAGCCCTTCGTAAAAGAAAAAGGATGATATGAGCTAGAAGAGAGAGTCATAGGAAGGATCCAGTAGATCAGTGGTTGTTGGGAAAGAAGAGAAGATCAAAAAAGTCGTGGTGAATGAAAGGAACTTGGTGATAAGTAACGTTGAGGCAAGAAAAATCAAAAAGAATCGAAAGGAAAATCAAAGGCAGAAAATAGATGATATAATCAGGAAGAGAGAGAGAGAGAGAGCTAAGAGAAGAATCTAGTACATGAGTGTTTGTTGGAGAAAGAAAAAAGATCAAAAACTTAGTTATGAATAAAGGGAACTTGGTGATAAGTAAAGTCGAGGCAAGAAGAACCAGGAAGAATCGAAAGGAAGCTCAAGGGAAGAAAATAGCTGATCAGAAGAGCAGAGGTAGAATCGAAGAAAGGCTATAGAAAGTGAAGAAAAGTTAGAGGAAGGATAAAAGATTAAAACATAAGTGGTAAAGAAAAGCTCTGAAATGAAGGGTATAACATGTCAAGTAATGATAAGGGAAGAGGAATTCAACAGAATCGGAAAGAAGGTCAATGCAAGAAAATGGATGATCATAGAAGCAAAGATAGAGCTAGAGGATGGGGAGACTGGATACCTTTGAAAGGTGCTAAGGGTATTGTTTGGACTTTCATGGTGATTCTTGTGATAATCCTTAGGACGTCTCAAAGATGTTCAATGTACTAGTGTTCAGTAGGTAAAGGGAAGTTCTCGGAAGATCAAAGGATACAAAAAGCTCTACAAGCAAGGTTAGTCCAAAATTTATAGAGGTGAGACAAGAGTAATCAGTGAGAATAGAGACGAAGCTCAAACAAAAAAACAGATAATGTAAACAACGACAGAGTAAGATAGAGGAGATGTTGGAAATCTTCGAGGCGTCCTTACATCGTTAGGACTAATGGTGACCCCCATACGTCTAATGTCCTATTAATGTTCTACAGATGTTCATGTGACATAAGGATATTGGAGCTCAGGTGACTTAAGAATGTCGAATGTCCCTGTCTCCAATCATTAAAGGGGTAGTTAGGGGAAGGTCAGAGGAAGCCAAGAGGAATCAAACAAAAGTCAGAGAGGTCACCCAGAGACCCTAGAACCTAAAGGAATCAAGTGGAGCTTAGGATACAGAATATAAGCCCCAGAGGAGTGGAAATGAAGATACTGAAGGTGGATTTGGATAGTGCAAGAAAAGGTAAAGCATGGTGGTCGGCATGAGTGGTGGCAGTCATGGCCGACAGCGCCGCATCGTCTGCTAGTGTATAGACAGGCAGACAGGGCACTATCGGCAGAAATCTTTGAGCTTGGGTAGATAGGATTGTGGGTCGGGGACTCGCAAATTGTGTGAAAGAGGGAGGCAGGGAGTGAGTGAGAAGGTGTGATGAGGTATAAGTGAAAGAACGAGTGAGAAGCAAAAAGAGGGAGGGAGTGGTAGTAGTGGCTTAGCAAGCGACGATACAGGGACAGGTAGTGGAAGTGATAGAGAGGGGACGTAGGTCGAGTTGATTCGACTCGACACGCGGGTTATTATTAAGCGAGTTCCTTGTGCTTGACTGCGCTGTTCTTTTACTTACTTGCCGAGTTCCTCCTTGAGGTCGTAGTTGTCACTGAACCGCGTGCAAGCTGCTGGGGCAGCCATTCCGGAGAGTAGCACCGCGCTTATTTACGATACACTACCGAATAAGCACGAGCGGGCCACTACTACGGCGCGTTCAAGAAAGCTAGGGGGAAAAGTTCGCAGGTTAAATCCGATCAATAAAAAGCTGGTGGACGTGGCGCCTGTCTGCGGGGCCTGCTACCCTCGCACCGGTGGCTCGGATCCGCGCGAGGATGATTCGCGACGGTGACGAGATTTTCGAACGGGCGTCCGCACTGCTCGCCGGCGGAACGTCGACTGACTCGCGTAGTCGGCGCCGCGCCGCGACGCGCCGCGCAGCCAACCTAGCGCCAATCACCCGAGGGAATATCGTGACGCGTTTAAATTTAGAACTAAGGATGAATCCACCACCGAGGGCTAAATGTCGTTCTTGTCGTCGATATCGGCCTCTTCGCAAGCCTTACTGCAACCGTTCCTATTCCGAAAACAGGTGATACCACCACCGACCTGCAACGGTGGGTTGCTTGACTTGAATAGGCTTCGAGCTTTGGCGAACGGTGAAGAGCGACGCCAAACCCCGACCGTGAAAAGCTCAGGGACGCACGCGCCTGACCGACGACGCACCTTTACTACTTAACCCAGTGCCGTAGCCAGGACACTCGGCTACTGCCCAGATGTACTCGTACTACTCATGAAGTGACAATGCGGGATTTTCTTCCGCATTCAGGGAGCGTTTTCTGGCTTCTGGATCTGCTGGCACTATATAGGTCTGGCGAGATGGGCTTTTGGCAATTCAATTGAACAATTAGTCAAGTAGAACCATTGACGTACGTTATCAGATATACATCAGTTTCTTTAAAGAATATGCTTACTAACCGTGTCACTGTTAGTGGGATAGGTGCAAACGTGATGAAGGCATTATCCTGAGCTGTACATATCAGTGTTACTTGAATTCCAGCTAAGAAACATCTTTTGTTTGCACTAAGGCCAAGAAAACTGGTTTACTGCATCAAATATGCAATAAAAAATTGTGCAAATTAAATCAAGTTATCAAATCGTCTTGAAGGTCTCATGATTAGTACGTACACTTAGGTCTGCATGAATATTTAATTTTTTTGCAGGAACTCGAGAGCCGACCCCTTCTTCCACTTCCTCGCCCAGCCTTGACCCAACTTATATAAAATATTAATCATATACCTCGTCCAACCGCCAACCCTCATCATCCTCTCATGCATCTTCCTCCCAATCCTGCCTATCTAGTCCTCACTTATCTCATTGTTTATTACACTTCCAATCCTGCATTTTCACCTCTGTTCTCCATCCTCCTTTTACACATCCTTGGACATCCTGGATCAGCCAATTACGGCCCATCATCTGTCCTGCCACACCTCATCATTGAACCCCCCAAATATTTAATATTAATAATTGTTTACCTTTCTCACATTATCCTACCCCTAGCAACCGTGACTTGGGTTTGTTTTTGAGTGAGAATATGGGGTTAAAGCAAGAAATGGAATGACGGTCTTAGTAGAAGTGTGATGGGAAAGGTGAGTGGCTAGGGAATAGGAAGAGAGTGGTTGAGTTAAAGGAAAGGTTCTGTGGGAGGGGTGACGGGGGAAATAGTTAGAGAAGGTGAGGGTAGGGGGTTTTTACTGACATCTACATTGGATTTGAAACAATAAATTCAAATAGGGCGGTATAGAAAAAAAATAGGAAGAGTTGAGAGGGTTTGGTAGCAGAGGAGGGGGGAGCATATGAGATATATATAAATTTTAATATTTTTATTTAATTTAATTTTGATGTAAAGTTGTCGGAAACAAAGATGGAAACCCTTGGTTTTACGATCACAAATGATTCAAATTAGACTCTGGAGTCTGAACGAAAAATCAAAAACTAAAAATATCTAAACTGGCTGGTTGAGGAGTAGGGTGGTCCAAAAATTCATTTTTAAATATCACTTTTTGGGGTTTTTGTAATAACTTTTGAGAATTTGGGAAAATGTTACAGAAGAGTTTGAGGACTTTCAGAGCACTTTCCAACGAAGAATTCTAAATATCAATCATATGGGTTTTCCACCCCTAAGACACCCTCTAGGTGCCCCGAAAAGTACCCATAAATCCAAAAATGTTAATTCTGCACGAAATCTACACCTGTGAGCACTTTCTTCTCATTTTTTTTGCCCAAAAGTATTATTATTAGTCTAGTGGAATGTTAATCAATATTTTTAATTAACTTCCAGTCATTTAAACAAATTCTATTTATTTAACAAACCCTCATTATTTTAAACAAATGAAATTTGTTTAAATAATATTTTTCCAGCAAATTTGGGAATTTTCTCTTTTCTACTATAAATATGAGAACAAATGATTGTTAAAAACAATAATTTTTTATATTCTTGCATTGCTTAAACAATTAAGTATTTTTAGTCTACGTTTCCTTTTCTTACATTACATATCTTTATATCTTAGCTTTATTACTTAACAAATTCTTTTTGTTTAAAAAATTTTTTTCAGGAAATTCAGAAATTTTTGTTCTTTAATACGATGAATGTTGATTCATGGTGATAACTGCTCATGTCAGAAGTCAATGCGTTTCATTGTTTATATTTCTGAATTGTTTAAATGATTCATGAATATAAGAAATAAAATTTATGTTTTCAACAATCACTGGTTGTAATATTTATAGCAGAAAAGAGAGAAAATTCTTATACTTCATGAAAAAATATTGTCAAACAAAATTTAGTTTGCTTAAACAAGTGCGGGTTTGTTAAATAATAAGACTGAGGTATCGAAAACGTATAAAATATATTGAAAGACAATCTAGATTATGCTTCTGTAGAAGAAAAACTGACTTTTTGAAAAAAGCAATTGTTTAAACAAATGGTATTTATCTAAATGATTGAAAATTACTCTAAAGTCTTCATAGATGTTCCTCTAGAACAACAATAATTATTTTTGGCAAGAAAAGAACGAGAATAAGTGCTCGAAGGTGTAAAAGTTATTCCAAAAACCCCAAAAAGTAATTTTTCCCATGTATTTTTCATGGGAAATTTCGAGCGCCCGGAAGCACCTGTTAAAATCAAAATTTCTAAAGAACAAAACTATGCAGTTTCTTTTTCTGGAATTGAAACCGAATTGGGGGATCGTTGCCGGCGATTCAAAAAAAGAAAGATATATCGTATTTTATCAACATTTGAACAGCAGTATTTATTTAACCTGTGTCAATTGTGCTTAATTTTGATCAAATTTAAATCAATATTATTCAGTGCATAAAAATGCCAAGTTTAGAATTATTGATACCTATACTCATTTTTTAATCTTTTTGATATTGTTCACCTTCGTACGCTTTCAAGAGAAATTTTTTATTCTTTTATTTCAAATGCTTGTAAATAGAACTTCTTGTTTATTCTTGAAAGTTCAACATTTAATCAGCAAATTTTGCAATTTCAAGGGTTTCCTCTTTGAATTCGTTATTATAATAATTTATAATTTATTACTAAAGACTCATAAAGGATGTTAAAAATATTCAATACCCATGTTATGATAAAAAAGCCATTTCATATATTTTAATTACACATACGATATACTGCCATTACAAGACAAAAAATACGCTCTTAAATAATAAAGATATTTCAGTAAAGGCAACTAAGCAATAACTAAGGTAATAACTAAGCTGTAAAAACAAAACATAAAAAAAACAGTCATTGCAAATATTTTTAAGAGAATTGCGTTGATTGGAATGCAAAAATCGGAGCAGATATATAGATATAATTTCACTAGAAAGTAGATAGAAGAGCAAGTACTTTATACTTGATCGACTTATAACTATAAATGCAGATGAATAAATTATTTCAGGAATTTCATGAGTCACTCCACATATCAACATATTTTAATTTATAAACTATATGAAAGCAGCATGATCATACGAATGTAAAATGTTGAAAAAAATTAAGAATAGAGTACTGGAAATCTTCGATCATCGATCAATTATTTTCAGAATTTAAAAAACGTCGCGCCTGCGCGATTAAAATAAATAAACATTTGAATAAAGATACAACCAATTGATATTCTCTAAAGAGTCTTTGATATACATTTTTTTTTAAATCAATCACTCTATTCATTAATTTTATTATGCGTGAACTTCAATATAATATAATAGTCACATGATTACTTCTAAAACTCAAAATATCTCTTTAATTGCACATTTTTTTGTTTGTGTCTTTTTTTAAAATTATCAAATTATCAGATTAAAGATAATAAAAAAAGATCGAAATATCAAAACTTTGATTTCATTTTTTTAGAAATTCAGTTTTTAAGATCCAAAATTTGGAATCTTTTTAAACTTTCATAGTTTGGGTATTTCAATCTTTTCTAATCTACATGACATCATGGATAGTCACTATTCACTATATAAAAGTGATTTTGCAACACTAAGATTTCAAGGGAAAGCTAATACATTATAAAAATTTGAGCATATAAAATGTTCATATCTTTCGTTGATTCCAACAACATCGTTGTCATTCTCCATCACATTTCTTTTTTTCTATCCACTTCTGCAAATCATTCAGTACATTTACAAATTCATCTGTTTTAAATTTTGGCATTTTTAGCCATCATCTACTTTGAAAGTATTAAATTAGATATCGTTCGCAGATTTCTTCTTATTTGCAGAAATTCTGTCATTCTTCTTTTAAAAAGAAATCGTTCGCGTTCTGACCTTCCTCTCTGTTCAATTTCTTTCATAAAAAGATGTCCATTTTTGGATAAAGGAAATCATTTTCTGTTAATTTCCATCAACAGAATTCAACTTCTCAAGCCTATGAAAAACATAGACCAGACTTTCGAATACTGATTTTAGCTCAGATTTCGTTTTGCTTCAGAAAACGATTTTTTAATATCAAATGACTCTGACTCACTTTTATTTGATATTCCACTTGATCGCGATTTCCACGACGAGTTTCTCGCGTTTACCAACCAGGCTTTCTGCCTTGAAGTTTTCTCCTGAAACTCAAAATTTCGAATTTTTACTCCACTGTGACGGATTTTGCAAGATTTCTGGGACAGTCGATGTTGCAGCCTCGCAATACTGCAATGTGGAAGGACAAAAGCTGCATTGGAATGACTGTCAAAACTCCTTGGAGACAGTCTACAGTTTTTGGAATCTCCAAAGTCCTATCTGCAAAGGATTTTGTTTCTTCGTCTCCTTCTTCACAGATAACGATTGGCCTTCCATCTCGGGCTGTAACTTGCTGCAGGGCATTCATGCATTTCTGGAAAACAAAATTATTCAGATTATAACCGGGTGTTTTTTAAGAACGGGAAAAATGGAAAAATTACAATGAATTTATTTATTCTCCGGGAATTTGTCAAATTTATAATAGAAATCCCTTTCGTATCACTTGGCATGTCGCAAACTTCATGTCATGAAATTATGTAATTTTCAATGATACGCCTTGAAATGCTTTTGAGTTTGAAAAGTGAAATTTGTAATATTTTTAAGCACTAAATCATTCAGTTTACAAAGCGCAATGCTAAAGCCGTTTACTTTTTGAAATTTCCATTTTTCATTCTCACAGGCCTCGAAATTATTTGAGAAATTCAAAATAGTCTAAATCGCAGCAAACGTTTTGAAAAATAGTAGCATAATAGTATCATGCAATTTTTTAAAATATTATATTGAGGGGTTAACTATTTTGAAATTTCATTTCATTTTATTCATTCCCTCAATTTTTCTACAAATCCGTTGGAATCGCTTGAAATCTTTTATATACACCATTGATATCCTGGACACTCTTCAAAATCAATTGAAGTTTTCCGAAATCCTACAAATCTCTTCAAAAACATTTTTAAAATTCCCTGGAATCTTCTAAAATGCCCTAAACTCTTTAAAGTCTCTTGAAATGTATGATATCTTTCAAAAATGATGAAATCTTCGAAATCTTCTGGAATTCCATAATATATAATAAAGACCCTTGAGACCCCTTGAAATACTTGATATTTACTGAAATTCCTTAGAATCTTTTAGAATACCCTAAAAGCTTTGAAATTCCTTGAAATGCGTTGAAATCTAGTGAAATATTTTAAAAACCGTTGAATTTTGCTGAAATTCTCTGAAATCTCTAGAAAACTCTTTAATTTTTTCAAATCCCCTTAAATCTTTGAAAATTCCTTATATTCTTATGGAATCTAACTACGAAATTCTTATAAATTTAAAAAAAAACAAGAATCTAACGATCAAATTTGGACAACTTACTCTTAAATGCCTCCATTTAAATTAAAAATCAAAATATAAAAAAAAAGAAAAGAAAAAGGAAACAACCCCCAAATCCCCTTTCTTCAGTTTTCTCTCGTCTATTTTTTTTTTTTTTCTTAAATCACAATGTTTATGATGGAAAAACGGTGAGTTCTATCTAAAAATGATGGAACGACATTCTTCACACCTTTTGAAAAGGAACAATGTTTTTCAAACTTTTTTTGTAACTCTCGTTGCTTGGCTGATAACTTGAATTTTCGAATTTTGAGTAGCATTTTCGATGTCTAAAAAAACACCGTGAGTTCTGTCAGAAAAAAATTAAAGACGATTTTGTAGGTCTTCTTAAAAACATCACTTTATTTTGTGGACTTTTTTGTGTGTCGCATAGTTTCGCCGGAAAATGGAACTTTTATTTTTTAAGAAGCGTTATCACAATTAAAACAAAAACAATGCTTGTTATGAAAAATTGGTCCCAAGTAAATTTGTAGATCTTTTTAAGATGAACAATTTTTCTTCTTAAAATTTTTTTCGCATCTTGCATAGTTTTT
>JAUMHM010000085.1:5068029-5093577 GCA_032362435.1 Melikaiella ostensackeni | reverse complement strand
TTAATTAGGTGCACTGCTCCGCTTAGGGCCGTTTCGGTCGAGTGACCAACCCTGTAGGCGTGTTGCTCCTTGTGTAATAATCTACTCAACAAGACCTTGTCGCGGATGTATCTATCCACAAGTCTTTCCACCGTTTTTAGTAGGAAAGATGTGAGGCTGATGAGACGGAAATCCTTGGGAGAAGTATAACCGATCCTGTCTGCTTTCGGAATGAAGACCACTCTCGTGCCTCTCTAAGCCGTCGGAAAAATATCCCAGTGTCAGACTAGCCCTAGCAAGTCTCACCAGCGGCCCTATGGTGGACTCCCCAGCCTTCTGTTAGAAGAGCGGGTATATGCCATCCGAACCAGAAAATGTCTATGGTCTGAAAGACTTCAGGGCCCACCTGACCTTGGAAAGGGTAACAATCTTGTGGGCTAGCCGCCGTTTCGGGCCCAGTTGAGCCACAGACGACTTTAGATGTCCTCGAAGTGTCGTTTCCTTTTCCACAGACCTTATGAAGCCCGGGAAATGTGCCTCGATCAGGTGGGCCAGGGTCTCTTCGTCCGACACTGAGTATCCTCCGTCGGGCAATTTTAGGGTGCCGAGAATAGCATCTGGATTTCGAGAGAGCAGCTTGTCCATTCTAGCTGTCTCTGTCCCTTTCTCAAAGTCTGTGAAAAATTTGATCCAGCTTTCTTACTTGGCCTTACGTATTACACACCTGTAATCAATCCTCATCGTCGTGAATGAGGTCTTTCGTTTTGCCAGTACTGGCACGTCTGAACCTATATCTGGTTTTTATTCATTTCAAAATTGTTTAAGTCGAAAAGGTTTCAAATTGAAATCGTATAATTTTGAATAATTTAAATCATTAAATAAACAATTTTTAATACTTCAATGTATAGTTGTTCAATAGAATGGGTCGAAAAAAAATTGGAAGTAAAAACAGCCTAGCAATGAAAAGTTTCATTTTGGTCCCTTAGAACCTGTATAAAATTTGAGACAGATCGATCAATATCCTGAGGTTCAGCGTAGCAAAAATAAGTTTAAAAAATTCGTAATTCCCAGAGTTTTGGAAAATCGTTAATATCAATTTTTTTATGTAATCTACATGATATGCCCAATTTTCAGAAATTTTGTAAGATTTCAATATTTTCAGTTTTTCTACGAAAAAGTCTCATTTGTATAATCCTCAAAAACTAAAATAATGATTAAAAGCAAACTATCCTAAAATGTTGTTGAACATGTAAAAACTATCAAACTCAAAATTTACATAAGAAAATACATAAGAAAATTTTATCAATTAAAATGGCCAGACCCTGAATTAAATCAATATTAACAAATTCGTAATTCTCAGAGTTTAGCAAAAAACCCTAATATTAATTTTTTTTCGTAACCTAAATAATATGCTCTGCAGACTTTCCAAAAAAATTTTTGAGCATATAGAGACTTTATCGCACTCAAAATTTACTTTAAGAAGAAAATGTGAAGCTTTTAGCAGTTAAAATGGCCAGACCTTGAATAAATTTCGGATGTCTTCTCAATTTTTTTTTTTGGTAAATTTTGCATGCAAGAAAGTTCCTAGAGGTTGAACATTTTGTAGGATAATTTGCAAAGTTTTAAAAAATTATTTTAGTTTTTTGGGGTTTATAAAAATGAGATTTTGTCCTAGAAAAACTGAAAATATTGAAATCTTACAAGATTTTTGAAAATTGGGCATATTATGTAGATTACGAAAAAAAATTTATATTAGCGATTTTTGCAAAACTCTGAGAAATACGAATTTTTAAACTCATTTTTGCTCCCAGGAACCTAAGGATATTGATCGATCTATTTCAAATTTTACACAGGTGATAGAGACCCAAAATGAAACTTTTCATTGCTAAGTTATTTTTTATTTATAACTTCTTTTTCATTCGACCCACACTATAACATTCAATATTTAATGCTTTCAATTTAATATTTAAATATGTTGCACTCTTCAACCTGTTAAATTAAGATTTTTCATCTTCAAACGCGTGCAATTTGCTATGATTAAATTTTGAACATTGTACAATTCTGATGGATTTGAAGTTACAATAAAAACTTGTTTACTGTTTTAATGTAAAAGTATTTAGTTTTCAACGGTTTCAATTAAAAAATGGTTAATTACAAACGCCGTTAATTGTCAATTATCCAATTTCGAATGCTCCTAATTTACACGAAACAGAGGAACAAGTTTTTAAAATAGTGTTCTTAGAGAACCAGGATAAAAATAAGGAAAGAAGGGAACAATTTGGGATGCCTGCCTCTCATACTTCTCAGCTCCCAAATTTAGAATTTAGAATGCATCGAAAACTATTGAATTTTTTGTACTTACTTTAACGATGCAACTATTTTACTACTATTTTGAAAAAAATTACTCAATGGTACTATTTTCGCAAATTGCTCGCTAATGCGACTATTTTTTCACTTTGCCTTAAAACATATTTTCAAACTTCTTCCCTAGGTTAACTGAAATAACATATCCACCATCTCAAAAATCAAAACTTCAAAAGGTTTTGTAGATTTCAAAATAATTCAAGGAAATTCAAAGATTTGAAAAATCTTCAAAACATTCAAAGGGATTTCTAAAAATTTCACGAGATTCCAAAGATTTTAGCAGATATCAAGGGCTTTTAAAGAATTTTAACTGATTTCAGGGATTCACAAGGATTTTACAGGGTTTCAAAGCTTCTTGAGTATTTTAAAAGATTCCAAGAGATTTCAGAGAATTTCAAGAGATTTGAAGAAGATTGATCTGATTTCAGAGGATTTCAAAGTCTTCAAAATTTTTGAAGAAATTTTGAGAGATATTACAAATTTCAAGATAATTTACGGGATTTCAAAGTATTTCTAGGAAAGTTTGAGGAGTAAATGAAATGGAATCAAATTTTAAGCGACTTATAGGGATTTCAAGAGATTTCATAGTATTTTATGGGGTTTCAAAGGATTTAGAAAATTTAAACATTTTTAAAATTATTTTTAAAAATATTGAAGATTTCAAGATGTTGTACGAGATGTCAAACGATTTTCGGTATTTCAAAAATTTCAAAGGATTTCAAAATAAATTAAAAGATTCCATAAGATTATAACATAATCAATAACATTTATTGGACGTATGTAATATGAAATATTACTCAATAAAAAAGAAATAAAACAAATATTGATATAATGTGTATAATAGTATAAAAAGTAATAATAACAGTCAAAACTGTTTAAATTAGAACACTTTAAAAAAATAATTAGAAAGAGGAAACTTACATAAGAAATGCTTTGGACCCCCCCCCCCCCCAAGTAAGGGTTCGTAAGATTTTCCAGACCCCCTCCCCCTCCAAAAAGCCTTACGTAATTAATAGACGCTCTCTCACGAGACAATAAAAACCTCTCGATTTTTCTTTGTCATTAAAAAAATATAATTACCTCAAGGAAAATGACACGATTTGTATGCTCAATAACGGCACTCGCATCAGAAGCAAAAAAGTATTCGACTTCTTTATCCTCCAGAGGTTGGAACTCGGAAGTGCTCTCGCTTCTTGGCAGAACCGGAAATTCTGTGGGACGGCCATGAGGACGATGATCTGCGAAAGATTCTTTCTTTGTGAACACTCTCATCATACAATCTTTAAGAGCTAGAATCATCGAGTTCGGACAAATTAAAAACACAGAAATCAAATTTTCAGAAATGAAATATATTTTTTGCTCCTTCTCCCAAGATTTTTCAGTTTAATCATGCCAAAGGATCAGGGGGATCCAGGGATCACAGTCGTTCAGCAGCTTATTTGTAGGGAAAACAGGAGAATTTCTCTTCGAAAAAAAAAAATTTTTTTTTAATAATACTAGCGTCATGAACAAAACTTTATAAATGCAACACTTTGATAAGAAGTCACAAATTTTACTAAAAAATGAAATGACATTTTCTTTATAAATTAAATGTTAGATAAGAATAGAATTATCTCAATTATAGTAAGTGTGAGATATGTTTTTTTCTCTTTCGCAATACTGATGATTTAATCGTGTCAGATTTTTATTTTTATATTTTTTTGGTTAAAAGAACCAATGTATCGCTGGATTCTTTATAAAAATGAATAAGGAAAAATTTCAAAATAAAAATTACAGTGCATTGCACTTATAGATTGTTGACACAATAAGTACTAGGGTGGTTCTTAAAAATCAGAAATTCAATTTTCCAAAACGATGCGCCTCCAATTTTCAAAAAACTGAATAATTGAAATCAATAAAAAAAGTTTTAGTAGTGCCGGGAAGTTTTTAATACTTTTGAAATTTAAATTTTTTTGAAATTTATCTATGAGTGCCAAAGTTGTCAAGACTTTTTTCTTGTGTACTGTTTTAGATAGCAAATAACAATATAGAATTGAAAATGATGAAAAAAAATTCTTGCTGAATACAGGAATTCTTCTTTAAAGAAGAAAAAATTACTTTTTTTGGATTCGGCTAGATTAACATTTATTTTCCAAAAGCTGAAATTTCTGGCATTTATTTAGCTTAAATTAGAGTAACAGTTATTTTGTTTTAATTTTTTTCAATGATTTTCAGACTACTATCAAAAAAGAATTCCTGTATTCAGCAGGAATCGTTTTCATCATTTTCAATTTTGTATTCTTACTTGCTACCATAAACACTAAACAAAAATAAATTTTCATACAATTTTTACACCTACAGAATAAACGTCAACAATTTTAAAATTTCGAAAGTTTTAAAAACTGTTAGCGTCACAAAAACTTTTTTAACAAATTTGAAAAATTCCAGTGAATTTCTGTCACTAAGAGGAAAAAATTGGAAGGGTACCGTTTTAAACAATTAAAGTTTCAATTTTTAAGCGGCACCCTAATAAATACAGAAACATAGTTAATCACGAGTATCGTCAATAATTAGATTCATAATGGACAGACACACAAACATTTCAGAAAAATCCAGAAAATTATTTTTAATATTTTTTTGAACTCTGCGAGTAACACGTTTTTGTGCCCGCATCTACCCTTCTACCGCAATTATTCCACTTCCATAATTTTTTGCAAAATACCTAAAACTCGGATAGGCTGAACCAATTTATTGCTGCATCCTTTAAATCAAATATTTTTGATGTTTTTTAAAAAATAACTTTATAGCCAATCAAACTTTACTGCTATAAACAGGTCTGATATAATCCTAAAGAATTCTATTGAGAATGGCCAGAAATACAAAACTTTAAAAAGTCCAAAAAATAATTTAAAATATTTTTTTCACTGTACATCAAACCTTGCTGCTTGGATAAAATAAATATAAAAAAGCGTGAAATGACAAATGATTTTAGCGTCACAATTAATACAACGTGTTGACATTTTTTATAATTTTCTAAATTAAAAATGGTGGCTATATCGTGAATATTTATAATTTTGTGTTTCAATTTTTTTTGTAAAAATCATCCATGATCATAGCCGCACAAGTATAGACTGTAGCACGCATTTTTGAATATTATAGATTTCTATTTGAAAAATTATTCGCAGCTTTAAAAAGAAAGGAAAAAAATGGTCAGAATTCTCAAATAAAAGGATTATAGAGAAAAATGGGAAAAATGTGAAAAAAAGGGAAAAAGGGGACTGACTGTGATCCCTGTACACTATGCAAAATCCCGCTTACTTGAAGCATTCTGTAACCTTCGATGCTAAAACCTTGAATATTCTCTCATTATCCAAATTTATGAAAAAATAATTCGATTGGAATCTATTTTTATGACATATGTTCGTTATAGTTATCGTCCTCTTCCTGAATAAAAAGTATTAGTAATCAGAGAAGTAAATTTGTAATAAATATTATGAAAGAAGCTGGAAAATGCTTTTTAAACCTTATCACAATAGATAAAAGCAGGTTTCATGGTTTTTTTTTGTTTTCAAAACTTTTTCCACGTACATTAATTTTGAAATTCAAGCCTTCATAACTCAACAATTCTGCATCTGAAACGTTTCAAATTACAATTTCTAATTTCAATTTTCAATATTTGAACACTTTTGATCAATATTTAAAACGAAAGATTTCTGAAAATTGTACATTTTCAAAATAAAAATGTTTGAATTTGTAAAAATTCAAATTAACACATTTAATACTGCAACATTCAAAATTTAACTACACTGGAAACTCCATTTAACGGCCCTCCATGTACCGTCTTCCTGGAATTTCCGCCGACTCGCATTCTTTGATGAGGGGGTCCAAGAGATCGAGAGAGAGGTAGTATGAGCTCAGCGGAGTTCAGCAGTTCCGTAGCCACAAAGCGGGCAGTTCGAACACACGCGTGCATATTTCGCATTTATGTTTAAATACACGCGGGAAATTCTTTTTTCACTAATTAGGCTTCATTATTAAAAAAGGTCCATCCTTTACGATAACAAAAATTGACATTTGTATAAAATACAAATAATTAATATTATGTATTCCTACTGCAAATAGTTCACACAGCCCTGACTGATTACGATATAGAAATTCTCGGAAGAACTTCGCGGCCATCGCAGGCAATACCCGAGACCGCCGTTAAATGGAGGTTCCAGTGTATTTTCAAATCAAACGTTAATAATTGCACAAATTCAAATTATAGAGTGCAAAATTTAATAATTTTAAAATTTGAGCCCACACAAATTTTACAGGGTGGCCGCGAAACTTCGCTTCCGAAATTCCGTGACTCTTCCCTGTAATTTTTCCTTACCAATTTTTCATTTTCCCTGACCATTAATATTTAAAGACTAGAATTCTAATCTCGTGACATTTTCAATAGGAATCTTTTATAAATGGAATAAGACTGATTTTTAAGATTTAATGATTTGTAAATTAAAATTTTTAATTTATTATTCTTGACAGTTATTTAAAGTGACCCTTATAGAAATTTCCCGACTTTCGCAAGTATTTTTTTTAAATCTCAGACTTTTCTATGATTTCCAGGTTTTCCTTGGCCTGCGGCCACCCTGATTTAACAACCCAAAAAATGACAAATTGTTCAATTTCAAAAGCTTTCAATCACAAATTATTTTTTTTTTATTAAAATTTCTCAACTATTAAGTAAGGCTTTTAATTTGAAAATTTCCCATTTTGGCCAACAGAAATCTTTCATTTCTGAACAATTAAACTTGAAATAATTCAATTGAGAACGTTTCTAATTGAACATTTTCTAATTTAAAAAGTTTTTATTTAATCACTTAATTTTGAACGCTTCAAAGTGGAAATTGTTTAATTTCTAGGCTTTGATTCAGAATATTTCACAATTATCACTTGATCAAAATAGTTTCATAAATCAAAGTTTCTGAAATTGAAAAAGTCTTATTTTTTAAATCACTTGCTTTTGAACGATTTAAAATGACAACTTTTCAATTTCTAGTACTTACTTGAGAATGTTTCATAAAGATCACTTTATAAAAATCGTTTCAAAAATCAAAAATTTTCAAATTGAAATAACAAAAATGTTATCAACCTACAAACATAAGACTTTGAAAACATTAAGTTTGAAAGATTCAAAGTTTTAAGTCTTTTTTTTAAAGAAAATTTCTCAATCTTTTACTTCACATTTAGGATTTGACAAAAATCTCTCAGATTTTCACAAAAACCATGAAGATAAATTTATTAATTTCAGAGTGTCAGTAACTCTGCAGCAGTCAGTGGCATTAGAAGAGGCTCAGATGCGTCGCAACCTGACCAAAAGAAAGTTTTAGTTCTCATAAAAACTTCTTAACATTAAAAATAATTAAATATTCGTTAAGATCATTATGAGCCTTACATAATATTAATAAAGAGCACACCATTATTAAATTCCTAAACAAATATAACTTTGTTATTCAATGCTACCCATTAAATTAGTGAATGCTATTCATTTACAGCAGAGAACTTAAAGACTAGTTTTAATTTTATAATCCTACTTTACCAATTTCATATATGTAGTAGCGTCTAAATTTGATGGTATTATATTTAAATCCACCTTTTTAGAAGCGATGTCCCAAAGGAAACTGCGAAGGTTGCATGCACAAAAGCAATACTTAAACGTAGATTATACCTTTAGTCGGATCTTCACGTTCTGGTGAGGTGAGAGGAGAAGAAATGAAAAAAAAAACGAAATTAGTGAACAAACCATGCAAAACTATGACATAACAAAAAATGTATCACAACTATGACTGAATAACATAAAAAACTATCTACTGGTAGCAAACGCAAAACATTTGATAAGGCGCAGGAATAATTCAAGGGATGATAATGAAAAATGATAAATAATATCTTGGAAATATATCGTTCTGTATTTGAAAAAAAATTAATGAGCAATATTGAACAGAATTAGTTTCCAATTAAATCTTTCAGTGATGGTAAAGAGGAAACGGCTATTTAAATCATCCTAGGTACACCACATTTTAATTCCTCTTTCTCAAGCATTACAACACTCAAAAACAAAATTAAAAATTACCAAATTAAATTTAGAAGAAAAATACGAGCATTCAACTACAGAAGTCGGTACAATTTCTGAAAAAAAAAATCCATACGGGGATCATTCTCTGCTTTCGGACCTTTTTCCACTGAAAGAGAAATCATTAGGAAAACAAAATAATAAGAAAGAAAAAGACCAGATAGAGCGAAAGCAAAACAGAAAGCAAGGTTTTCAAGACAAAAAATAGAGATTGTAAAAGGTGAAAAGGCAAAATCAATCATTAGATTAAAATTTAAGTTGATAACCGATTGCTGAAAAAAATAAGATACCACTTGACATTTTTCACCTTCTTTGCCAACTTGTCCCAATTAATATAAATAAAAGGCCTCGGACTCACGACAATATTGACACTTTTTAACACTTTTCTTTAACGATGTAACTATTTTGATACTATTAAGAAAAAATGACACTTTGCCTCCAAACATATTTTCGACCTTCTCCGCTGATTGGCTAAAATAACATAACTGCCATTTCAAACATCAAAATTTCAAAAGATTTCAAGATTTTGAAGATTTCAAAAAATTTCAAAGGATTTCAAAAGTTTCAAAACTCTTGAAGAAATTTGAGAGATATTACGAATTTAAAGATAATTCACCAGATTTCAAAGTATGTGAAGGAATTTGTAGGAATTTTACCAGACCTACGAGATTTTATAGGATCTCCAAGGACTTTGAAGATTAAAAAAATTTCAATAGATTCAAAGGGATTTGAAAGATTTAAGGATATTTTACAAGATTTCAAGACTTTAAAAATGTCAAAGGATTTTAAAGGGTATCAAAGATATCAGAGAATTTTAAAAATTTCAAGGGATTTTAGGGAATTTTAAAGAATTTCGAGAGAACTTTAGGGAGTGAATGAAATGGAGTTAAATTTTAAGGGACTTCCAGAGTTTTCTAAGGATTTTATGGGGTCTCTAAAAAATGTAAGCATTTTTAAAGGAATTTCAAAAGATATGAAAGATTTAAAGATATTGTACGGGATGTGAATAGATTTTTAGGGATTTCACGAGATTTAAGGGATTTCAAAAATTTGAAAGTATTTTAAAGAATACGAGTGTAGCGTATTTTGACATTTTCGTAGGATTATAGAAAATTTCAAAAGATTTTAAAATTTCTACGGAATTTTGAATAATTTGGTAAGATTTCAGAAGATTAAAAAAATTTTAAGGGATTTCACAATATTTGAAGTACTTATAGGATTTCAAACGAAATTAAAAGATTCCATGAGATTATAAGGAATTTCTATAGATTTCAAGGGATCTCAACAGCATTCGAACGTTTTTAATAGATTTTAGTGGATTTCAACGGATTTTAAAGATTTCAAGGATTTCAAAGCTCTTAGGGTATTTTGAAAGATTTGAAGGAATTTTAAAAAATATCAAAGATTTCAGGAGATTTTAAAGGGTTTTATTTGATTCTGTGGAATATTACGAGATTTCAAAGATTTCATCATTTTTTAAGGAATTTTGGAAGATATTTTAGATTTCAAGATGTTTTGCAGGATTTTATTCGATTTTTGTGTGATTACTAGGGACTTCACGAGATTGAATGGATTTTATCAATTTCAAGGGAATTTAAAGGATTTTAAAGAGTTTAGGGTATTTTAAAAAAATTCCAAGGAATTTAAGGAGATTTCAAAATTTTAAGGGTTTTCAAAGGATTTCGTAAGATTTCAAAAAATTTTATAAAATCTTAAATAGGTATCCAGGATATCAATGATATTTAAAAGATGTAAGGGATTCATAGGTTTTCAAAAGAAATTAAAAGATTCTACAAGAAAAAATTTTTAAAAAAAATTAAATCCAGATTAAATCAAAATTTAAATTTCTCTATAACTTCCAAAATTCAAATTAAACTACGAAATTCTTGGAAATTAAGTAAAGAATAATAATCTAGCGATCTAATTTAGACAAAACACTCTTTAATGTATCCATTCAAATTGAAAAAACCAAAATATAATAAGAGGAAAGAAAAAGAAAGCAACCTCTAAATCCCGTTCCTTCTTTTTTCTCACATCTTTTCTTATTGTCTTTTTTTTAAAGCACAATCAAAAAACATTTACAAAAAATCTACCACTGAGCACCGAGACGTTGGTCAGATTCTCTGTAAATGTTTTCATATAGTGATTTTTAAAAAATTCAAGGGATTTAAAAAGGTCGATGAATTTTCCAGCAATTTCAAAGGATCTCAAAAGATTTCAGGTGTTCTTAAAGGACTTTAACGGATTTCAAAGCTTTTAGTGTATTTTAAAAGATTCGGAAGGATTTTACGCAATTTCATGGAAGATTTATATTGTGTATTAGATTTCAAAAATAGTTAACCCCTCGATTTAATTCTCACAAAATCGCATGACACTATTTTGCCACTATTTTACAAAGTTTATGCTACTATTGACACTATTTTGAATTTCTCAAATAAGTCCGAGGCCTGAGATTGTAAAAGGTGAAAAGGCAAAATCAATCATTAGATTAAAATTTAAGTTACTCACAAAATTTACTCAAAATTACTCACAAAAA
Organism: Melikaiella ostensackeni; assembly: GCA_032362435.1. Classification (NCBI taxonomy): domain Eukaryota; kingdom Metazoa; phylum Arthropoda; class Insecta; order Hymenoptera; family Cynipidae; genus Melikaiella; species Melikaiella ostensackeni. Next base: position 5,082,607 of record JAUMHM010000085.1, on the reverse strand, counting down.
GATAAGATATATCGCTTGACATTTCTTACCTTCTTTGCCAGACTTATCCCGTTTAATATAAATAATGAAAAACTGAGGGCAATTTCAAGTCGAGAAAACAGAAAAGACAGAGGAAGGAAAACGAAAATTAAATTTTAAGGTCGCCTGGTGGTTTTGTTTTTTCTAGATGAAGTTTTTATTGCAGAAAGCGAAACCACCACGCGACCTTAAAATTTAATTTTCCTTTTCCTTTCTCCGTCTTTTCTGTCTCCTCGACTTAAAATTGACCTCAGTTTTTCATTATTTATACTAAGCGGGACAAGTCTGGTAAAGAAGGTGAGAAATGTCAAGCGAATATATCTTATTTTTTTGTGAGTAGTCGGTTCCCAACTAAAAGATTAATCTATTGACTGATTTTGCCTTTTCACCTTTTACTTTTTACGTCTGGTGGTTTCGTTTTTTCAAGATGAAGAAGTTTTTATTGCAGAAAGCGAATGAAGGTAAATTTATTAATAGTGTATACCTTTCGGCGTGCGTGGAAGGTCATCTGTTCAGGCGAAAAGTTGGAGAACGAACCGGAAGTTGTTCATGCAAAAGAAACATTCATGTAGTATCCATATCAACCACGAAAAGTTTTTTAAAATCCTGAAAGTAGTAATTCTAACTATTCATGCTAAAAATGCACTAGCAAATAAAATCCAAAAAGCACAAATTTAAATCAGGAATTTCGAGCTCTTCTTCGACCAGTAAATTCCATTCTATTTTAAAATGTTTCATCTTGCAAAAATGGTAGCTTACGTAATGAAGATAAGAATAGAATTTCAATCTTCAAAATCTGGAGTTGAGGTTGAAATTATAGAGTGGAAACTATTTTTACCGGGGAAGCAAAGTGCCATTTATGAATTCCTTATTCTTGAAAATTCGCTGCTGTAATGAGGAAGTTCAAACTCTCCAGCCACAAAGTTATCTTCAGCAGAATTAATGAATTTCGAGAAAAAAAATTGAATCACAAGCTTTTCTAAGCAAAACTATTCAAAACTGATTGAATTCTACTTAATTTTTAAGTCTCGTGACATGGATACCAACTCAGAAATTTTCATGAAGCTGCATGCTTATTCAAAGAGTGTTCTGACGATAGACGAGTGCATGCGGAAAAATATGATTAAACCCCATATAAAATAAATTATCATCCACATAGAGTCATATATATTTGTCATGATTGAGAAAGAGAGGATAAGAGCGATCGGTGGAACATTAATTTCTTTTAGAAAGCTTGTTAGGGGAATGGAAGTGAGTAGATAGGCAAGGGCGTTTCTATATCAAGATTCCTACCTTACCGACTTCCAGGCCATTCTACAGCTGAAGTGGTTCATGTCCGTGCTGAGTTTCTAGAATGTTCTCGAAGGGTCCTGATGAAGACATTAAATTATATTGCGCAATTGTGAGAATCGAATTTTGCGTAAAGAACTTCAAGGTTACTTATCATTTCAAATTTGCATTTCGCGTAAACATTTTCAAGGTTATATTTTAATTTGTCCTTGCATTTTCTACTGCGTAATATAGTGTGCAGAAAATAAGGATGATTTATTGCGTTCTGTTTGAATAATTGCGACTAATTTAATATAAAAACTATGCTTTCAAATTGAATTAGTCGCCATTATTTAGACAGAAAGCAATAAGTCATCTTTGTTTTCTGTAAACTATATTACGCAGCAAATCAAAATATAACCTTGAAAATGTTTACGTGAAATGCATAATTGAAGTGATAAACGACCTTTAAGTTGCTTGCGCAAAATTCGATTCTCACAATTGCGCAATATAATTTAATGTCGTCATCATGACCCTTCGAGAACATTCTAGAAACTTAGCACGAACATGAACCACTTCAGCTGTAGAATGGTCTCGAAATCGGTAAGGTAGGAATCTTGATGTAGAAACGCCCCTGTCTATCTACTGAAGTATTAATAAAATTAATAAGGGTGAAGTAAGTGTTAAGTAATAAGAGAAAGACATAAATTTGTTAGAGGAGCGTAATATTTACTATTTCGCATTCCAAAAGGCGTTCAAATCCGACCTTAGGGTGTTTTTGTACCCTTATATTTTTCTTCTAAGTTCCTGTATAAAAGCAATTTTTTCGTATTCTAAATCTCTCGAACTGTCTTGAAGTTTCCGACTGAAAAAATTAATCCTCGCTATTTTTTTCGAAGATTGTGCTTACCTTTTCCATAAAGAATAGGAACGTGGTCGGTGGCCAATCGGGTTTTTGTTTTTATTCCAACGAGCAACGGAGATCCTCGTCTAGTTGAAACACATTCATCTGGGAAATATTTGCTTTTGAAGCAGAGGGCGAAGGCACCTTCCTGAAATTCAATTTTTCAGTCAATTTCAATTCAGTCAATTTCTAAAGTTTTTTTCAGTCAATTTCAGTCAATTTTTAAAGATAAAGTTACTACAGTCACTTTTTTGAAGAAAAATATTACTTTAGTCACTTTTCTTTCAATAAATTAACGCAGAAAACCCAAAGGTTAATCACTACTCATTCTTTTGATTTTCACCGAACTCTTTTGCATTTCTTTAAATTCTTTTGAATTGCTTTGATTTTTTTATTCTTTAGAATTTCCCTGAAATCCACTGAATTAATTGGAATTTTTTGGGTTTTGAAAATTTAGTTCCATTTACTTGAATTATTTCAAATTCACCTTGAATTATTTTTAATTCATTTTGAATCCGTATGAGTTTCATCGAATTCGACTGAAAACCCTTGAATTCTTCTAAATTAACTCCAATTTTACTGAAATCAATGAAATATTTTGGATTTTTAAAATTTTTCGCAATTTAATTGATTTCATCCTGAATGCTTATTAATAGTTTATCCCGAATTCTTTCAAATTCTTTCGAATTTTTTGGCATTCAATTGAATTTTTTATTTTACACTGAATTTTTTTAATTCACTTGAATTCTTCTACATTTACTCAATTCTACTTAATTCAAGAATTTTTTTTTAAACTTATCTTGAATTCTTTGCCATTTCATCAAATTCTTTTGAATTTTCTTGAATTTTTCTAAATTCACTATAAACTTACTGAATTCAATGAATTTTTAAAATTTTGTATTGTTTTCAATTCACTTGAATTTTTTTTAATTCACCTTGAATTTTTATGATTTTTATTTAATTTTTCTCATTTTCTCTAAATTGACTCGAATTTTATTTAATCTATTGTTTTTTTTCAATTCACTTAAAATCTGTTCACTCCCATTTTACTCAATTCAATGGAAATTTCTTGATTTTTAAATTTTGTTTAATACACTCAAATTCTTATAAATTTCATCGAAGTCTCTAGAATCCTTCTAAATTCACTCCAATTCTACTGAAATCAATGGAATTTTTCGGATTAAAAAATTTTTTTCCAATTCATTTCAATTCTTTGAATTAAACTTGAATTGTTCTAGATTCATTCTAAATTCTTATGAATTTATCATAAATTCGTTAAGATTCACCTGGAATTCTTATAATTTTCGTCGAATTCTTTTGAATTCCTTTGAATTTAAAAGAATATCAGTCACATTATTAATGCACATTAGTCACTTTTAGTTACATTTTCGGTTTAAATAGGTCACTTTTTTCAAGTAAATTAGTCTGTGGCAGCTCTGAAAATAGCCTGCAAAAATGAATAATTTTCAACTTTAAGCTTTCAAGGAATTGGAAACGCTTAAGATTGAACAATTTCCAAGACCGTACAAATTTTGAAATTTTAAAGTAGAATTTTCCAAGAATCGTTTTATTGCTTTCTAGGTTAAATAATTCTATTAATTGAATGCATAATGCTGTGGACAATTTCAAGTGGAAGTTTGAAAAATTATGCAATTTCTAATTTGAAGGTGTTCGAAATTGAACAATTTCAATTTGAAATGATGGATTTTAAATTGGAATATGAATATTTCTGACTCCTTCAGAAATTTATCATGAATCTTATCTCAACTTTTTTATTTCTATTTTGAGTCAAATTAAACCTTGAAAATAAGTGAAAACGTCAGTTGCTTAAAATTAAAAATTAAAGCTAGCTACAACACTTTTTGTCTAACATGGAGGTGATCAGAGTTGGGATTTTTTTTAATCTCATAAATTCCCTACTAAGATTTCATTGGATGACTATTAATTTGTTAAAGCATTATTCGCCAGTGGCTGTCCGTTATCGAAAAATGGCTTTTTTTAAATTTTTTTTATGGATTGAAATGTTTATTTCTTAAATTCTCATGTGTCATTACGTAAATATGAAATTTTTAACACTTGTTTTTAGTACAAACTTCAACTGTTGAAAACTGAAAAAAATTGACAATTCATTTTTTAATTTTCTTCGCTTTTCAATAATTGAAAATTCAATTGTTTAAAAATTCAATTTTCTTTCATTTTTAATAGTTAAATTTTGAACAGTGGAAAATTCAAGAAAACAAAGAATTCTATGTTGAAATCAGTGTTAAAATTGTTATATTCACCTAATTTTACATGGAAATTAAATACATAAACATTTCAATCCATAAAAAGCATTTTGAAAAAAGTCGATTTTTTTCGAAAACTGAACGCCGTTTTTCCTTAAATTATCAACAGTTAACCATTAGTTTTGGTGGTTAAAGATTCATCCTTTTAGTTGAATTTCGTCTTTTTGGTTTGAAAATTCATCTCTTTTTGTTAAAAATCTTATTATTTGTTTGAGAATATAATTATTTTGTTGAAAATTCAACAATTTTATTAAAAAGTCGTCCCTTATGGTTGGAAATGCGCCTGTTTGGTTGAAAGTTCAACTTTTTTGTTAAAAAATCGTATTTTTGCGTTGAAAATTGAACTATTTTGGTAAAAATTTCTTCTAATCATCCATTTTTGTTAAAAATGCAACTTTTTGGATAAACATTAACTGTTTTAATGAGAATTCGACTATTTCGTTGAAAATTTGTCTTCTTTGGTTGAATTCAACTATTTTTGATTCAAAATTAAAATCTTTTTTTGCTTGAAAATTCAACTACTTGGATGAAAGTTGAGCTACTTTGTAAAAATTTTCTTTTTTTTTGGTTCAAAATTGAGCTTTTTTAGTTGAAATTTTTACTATTTGGTTGCAAATTAATGTATTCTGTTGAAAATTCGTCTTTTCTGTTAGAAAATTTATCTTCTTGGTTGAAAATCCTCTTTAGTTGAAAATACACGTATTTTGTTAAAAATTCGTCTTTTCTAGTAGAAAAATGTTATAATAACATAATTCTACATGAAAATTTAATAAACAAGCATTTCAATCCATAAAAAACAATTTTGAAAAAAAAATATTTTTCAAGAACGGGTCGCCGTTTTTTTATTGAATTTTCAACAGTCAACCATTCATTTTGTTGGTTATATATTCATCATTTTGGTTCAATTTCGTCTTTTTGGTTTGAAAATAATCTCTATTGGATAAAACTCTTATTAATTGGTTGAGAATTTAATTACTTTGTTGAAAATTTAACAATTTTGATAAAAAGTCATTCTTTTTGGGTTGAAAGTTCAACTGTTTTGTTGATAATTCGTCTTTCTGGGTTGAAAATTCAACTACTTGGTTGAAAGTTGAACTACTTTGTTAGAAATTCATTTTTTTGGTAGAAAATTTATCTTTTTTAGTTGAAAATTCAACTATTTGGTTGCAAATTCATGTATTTTATTGAAAATTCGTCTTTTCTGGTGGAAAATTATGCTCCTTGGTTGATAATTCTTCTTTTTGGTTGAAAATTCATATATTTTGATGAAAATTTATGTATTTTGTTGAAAATTCGTCTTTTCTGGTAGAAAAATGTCAAAACTACATAATTTTATATGAGAATCGAATGAATAAATACTTTAAATAATAAAAAAAGAATTTTGAAAAAAGTGAAATTTTTCGAAAACGGATCGCCATTGGCAAATAATTTTTTGGGAAATTAATATTCATCCAATGGTCTCGCAGTAGGGAATTTATGAGATTTAAGAAAAAATTCCAACTCTGATCACCTTCTTGTAAATCAATCGAAATTGTGGAAAAGCGAAAACAATGAACATTTTCCATTTTAAGAAAAATGGGTTCTGTTTTAATATATTGGATAGGATAAAAGTCAATAAATGGAATGAGAATTATACTTCAGATTCTGTTAATCATACGGTAAAATTATATATGGAATGCATTTTTTGAAAAAATAGAAACAGGAAGACTTACTAGTTGTTGAACGACTTGTTCGACTAGTTCGCGGAAAGAGTAGGTCGGGTGTTGAACCCAAAGATGATGAATTAACTTTGCAATTATTTCCGTGTCAGTTTCGCTTTCAAAAACGTAGCCTCTTTGTTCCAGGAGAGTTTTCACTTCCTTATAATTTGTAATAATACCTGCATCATGAAATATAAATATAAAAATAAATCTAGTATATAAATTAATATTTTTTCACTTATCGATAAGTTTATCAAAATTTATGTTTATCTTTCAAATATTTTCTTTTGACCGGTTATTTAATAATGAAACTTGGTAAAGGGCTCCAACTTTTATTACTTCAGGGCTCGGAGTGTGCGACTTTTTCAAGAAAAATTCGACTAATCGACTTTTTGCCATTTTCTCAAAGGTTCGTTATACTTAATTTCAATTTCAATCAAATTGAAGCTTTTAAAAATGAAATTCAAAACTAGAAAAAATTGTACCATTTTAATTGAGATTATTGGAAATGAATAATTTCTCATTGAAGCTTTATAATTCGATAATTTAAAATTATTAGCGTTTGAAATTGATCAATTTCTAATTGCGTGAATCCGTGTTCAAAGTTTTGATTTTTTCAAATTTCAAGCCTCAATAGTTGGACATTTTTAGACGAATATGTTTTAAATCAATTAATTTAAAATTCAATTATTTAAAAATGAATAATTTCATATTTGAATTATACTGTCTCAAATGTAAAGCCTTAATTGTTGAGTAATTTCAAGTTTAAAGTGTTCAAAATGAATATTTCTTCAGTTCAAAATAAGTGTATATTATAAATATAGCTCACTTGGAAATAATCTAAGTTGACAAGTTTAACAGTTTAGAAATAGATAATTTAAACCCAGATTTGCAATCCTTCAAGCGGAATTGTGGACTTTTATCGAAATTCCGTGCGACTTTTTTTGTAATTTTACGCGACTTTTTTTAAGCCTCCTAGTCAATCCGAGCCCTGTTATTTATTAATTCCTATCTTTTTGAAACTCAGGATTGCAAATTTCAGGATTTAAAATTTATTATAATTGAAGAAACAAGATCTTTACAAAATCAACTAATTTTATATTCCGTTTATGGATAATATTAATTGATTGATAGAAAAAGAAATAAAATTCGATTTCATAATTTGAATCATATGAAGAGAAACTTATCAGACTAATGAAATAAAAAATTGTAATTTACCATTGTGAACAACAACAAATCCATGTTCTTCATCAGATCGCTGGGGATGAGAATTGACTTCAGATGGAACACCATGAGTGGCCCAACGGGTATGAGCAATTCCAACGTGACTTTCTATTTGCGACTCAAAATCAAGATTGGTGCCTATAATCGCAAAAATTAATATAAAAATTAATTGATTTGATTAATTATTCAGAAATATTTAAAAACAAAAAGATGAAAAGTTCAGGGATCACAGTCCGTCCCCTTTTTTACCTAATCTCCTTTATTTTCCCCCTTTTTTCACCCTTAAAATACCTAAAATCGAGAATTCTGACCTTTTTCCCATTTTTTTCACAAAATTTTGATTCTTTTATCAAGAATCATAAACAGAAATTCAAGGCATTAGAAAAAAAGACAAGATTTATTTGCTAATACCATATTGTTGATTTGAAGAAAATCGATAGCGAAGAAATGGCTCATGAGAAATAAATCAATTCTACAGCTGAAAACCTAAAACATCTTATACTCTTAAAAGTTGACTTTTTGAAATTGGAATATTTCAAAAATGCCTTCCTTCAAGAAACATTAAGAAAGTTGTAAATATTAGGTAAACAAGTTAGCAAACATCATATTCTGAAAAAATTTTATTTTCATAATTTTGTTATTTTTGTTGTTAATAATTTTTTTTAAATTCTATTTTTTACACTATAATCTTTTTTTAGCTGACATTAAAAAAGGTTTTAAACATCTTTTTGTGTAGAGCTGACCAAGACCCGACCCTCAACGGGAAGGAAACAAGGTCTATATCTTAATGTCTCTGTTTCGTAAATTTCAAAAAAAAAATTTTTCAACATAAACTCAAAAAAAACCTCGTTTGAAGGCTTTTTGTGCAATTGCAGTTGCATAAAATTACTTTGTTTGAGTTCATGTTTTTTTAAAAAAAAATTCAAATCTATTTGTGTTCTTGCAACTTCTTTTTTTCGAGCTTACTTAGAAAAATAGTACTTTGAATAATTCAGGGTTCTAGACTGAAAAGAATACACTAGAAAAAAATCGATACGAACAATGAATCAAGATCTATCCTTGTCTTTGTAAAATCATTTGAATCTTTGAAATCTCTTTAGATCTTTGTGAAATCCTTGAAATTTTTGGAATCATTGAAATCTTTGAAAAATTGAAACCTTTGTAAAATATTTGAAATATTTGTGAAGTCATTGAAATCTTTGAAGCCTTTATAGATCTTTGTGAAATCTTTTGAAATCTTTGAAATATTTGGGAAATCTCTGTGAAATCTTTGAAATAATTGAAATCGTTGTGAAATATTTGAAATCTTTAAAATCTTTCTAGACCTTTGTGGAATCTCTGTGAAATTTTTGAAATCATTGTGAAATCATTTGAAATCTTCAAAATCTTTGTGAAATCTTTGAAGTCATTGAAATCTTTAAAATCATTGTGAAATCTTCACTAAATCTTTCTGAAATATTTGAAATCTTTCATATCTTTTGAAATCTTTTTGAAATATTTGAAATCTTTGAGATTCTTAAGATCATTGCGAAATCGCTGTGAAATACTTGAAATATTTGTGAAATCATTGAAATCTTTGAAATATTTTGAAATGTTTGTGAAATCTTTGTGAATTGTTTCGGAATGTTTGAAATGTTTGTGAAATCCTTAAAATCTTTGCAGCAATTGAAATCTTTGTGAAATCATTAGAAATCTTTATTATCTTTAAAACCGTTGTGAAACCTTCATGAAATCATTTAAAATCTTTGAAACCTTTAAAATTTCTGTTTGGTCTTTGTGAAATCATTGAAATCTTTTGAAATTTTTTGAAATCTCTCGAAATCTTTGCAAAATCCTTTTGAAATATTTGAAATCTTTGAAATTTTTGAAGTCGTTGCGAAATCTCTGTGAGACATTTGAAATATTTCTGAAATCATTGAAATCTTTGAAATCTTTGTGATCCCTTAAATCTTCAATTTCTTAAAAATCATTGTCAAATCTTTTTGAAATACTTTAAATCTTTGAGATTTTCAAAATCATTGCGAAATCTCTGAAAAATATTTGATATATTTGTGAAATCATTTAAATCTTTGAAATATTTTGAAATGTTTGTAAAATCTTTGTGAATTTTTTCGGAATCTTCGAAATATTTGTGAAATCTTTCTGAGATCTTTGAAATCTTTGCGAAATTTTCTAAAATATTTTCAAATATTTTGAAATCCTTGTAGTCTTGAAATCTGGTTTGCACTCAAAAGTCGAATGGTCAACTCCTTGAAATATGAGCACTTCATATTTCTATTACTAGGGTTTCTCTTTTTTCACTTTTTGATCTTCTTAAATTTTTTGCTGATGTATTTTTGTCCGTAGAAAGTGCGAAGGTGTTTAAAATTTTTTTCAAAACTAGCTAAAAAAAATTTGACATACAAATAGCATATAGTGGTTTTCAATAATAAATGGAATTCCCTTTCAATCTCCTTTTCTAGGGAAAAATCCCCCTTTTCACTTAAAACTGACCGACTGAACCACTGTGATCTCTGAAAGTTGAGTATTTCTAAAAAGTTTTTAGAAAAGTTGATCGCTAATTATCAAAAAATTAATGAGAAGAAGATTTAATTATCTTACGGTGAAAAATTTCCTCTTCAAGAGTCACGACTTTTCCCTGCTTCTTGATAATGGAAATGTCCTTACAGCCAGGGGTGTCAAGGGCAACACCTGAAAAGTAAAAGAGGAAGACAAATTGAAGAATTTCTATCCAAAGATAACGACTCCTTTCTCTTTCGCTTGGGTTCAGTAAAACGACATTCCCCTCAAATAAAATACGTAAAACGAGAAATTCTGCGAATCCTCAAGAATGCAAATAGAATATGGCGTCAGTAGAAAAAAGTCCCAGGTCGCCTTGTTTATATGCATTCCTTGCCAAAATCCACGAGTCATCAAACCCTCATTCGCAGGACACTCCCCCAGAATCCTTTTTACAAAAAAAATATACAGAGTAAAAAGAGCCTCAAGGCTGACTCCAATCCGATTCCAAATTCTCTCCTTGATTTTCCTGAAAATTCTGTTCTTTTTTTTTCACAAATCACTTTTGAGTCACTTTTTTAAGATAAAGCCACTATAGACACTTTTTGAAATAAAAATATCACTTTAGTCACGTTTCTTTCAATAAATTGGAAAAAAACTTAAGGGTTAATCACTATTAAATTCAGTTCTATATCTATTTATGAATTTTCTTGAATTCTCCCGAATTCTTCTAGATTCACTTCAATTTTACTGAAATTAATAGAATATTTAGGATTTTTAAAATTTTTTGCAATTCATTTGAATGCATTTTAAATTCACACTGAATTCTTTTAAATTCTCTTGAATTCTTTGGGATTCTATTGAATTTTTCTAATTTACCCTGAACTCTTTCAAATTCACTTGAATTTTTCTAAATTCACTCAATTCTACTATATTCAATGGATTTTTTTACTTTTTTTATATTTTTTTTAATTCACCCTGAAGTCTTTTAAACTCACCTCAAATTCTTCGTCATTTTATCAATTTCCTTTGAATCTCTTTGAAATCCACTGTATTCGATGAATCTTGTTTAAATTTGCAATTTTTTTTCAATGCACACTGAAGACTTTCAAATTCATCTTTTTACTAAAAAAATGTACACAGTAAAAAGAGCCTCAAGGCTGAATTCAATCCGTTTCAAAATTCTCTCCTTGTTTTTTCGAGAATCTTATTGATTTTCCTGAAAAATCTAATCTTTTTTTTCTTGAATTACTTTTAAGGCACTTTTTGAACAAAAATATCACTTTAGTCACTTTTTTTCAATAAATTATAACAGAGAAACCAAAAAAATCCAGAGAACACAAGGTTTAATCACTATTGAATTCAGGTCTATACCTATTTCTGAATTTTCTTGAATTCTTTTTGAATTCTTCTGAATTCCTGTGAAATCGACTGAATTCAATGGATCTTGTTTGAATTTTCAATTTTTTTTTTAATTCGACTTGTTTACATGCATTCTTTGCAAAAAGTCACGAGTCATCAAACCCTCATTCGCAGGGCATTCCCCCAGAATCCTTTTTACCAAAATAATATACATTTTCCTGAAAAATGTATTCTTTTTTTCTCAAATCACTTCAAAAATTCACTTTTTTAAGAAAAAGTCACTATAGACACTTTTTAAATCAAAAATATCACTTAAGTCACTTCTTTCAACAAATTAAGAAAGAGAACCTAAGGTTTGATCACTATTGAATTCAGGTCGATACCTATTTCTGAATTTTTTTGAATTCCGTCGAATTCCTTTGAATTCTTTTGAATTCTTTTAATTCTTTTGAATTCCCATAAAATTCACTGAATTCGATGGATCTAAAGACATTTCAATTCACACTGAATTCGTGTAAATTTCATCAGATTTCCATACACTCCCATTTATCTAAATTCAATTGGACTTGATTGGATTTCAAAAATTTTCTGCCATTCACTTGAATTATTCTAAATTCTCCCTGAATTCTATTAAATTCATCTTACAGTCATATGAATTAAATCAAATTCTCTTGACTTCCCTTGAATTCTTCTAGATTCACTCTAATGTTACTAAAAATAATGTAATATTTTGTATTTTTTTATTTTTTTGCAATTCATTTGAATTCCTTATGAATTCACCCCGAATTTTTCTAATTTGCCCTAAATTCTTTTGAATTCGCTTGAATTCACCTATATTAACTCAATTCCACTCAATTCAATGGATTTTTAAATATTTTTCTTAGTTCTTTTAAATTCACTTTGAAGTTTTTCAAACTCACCTTGAATTCTGTGGAAATTCATCACATTTTTTTGAATGTCCTTGATTTTTTCTAAATTTACTTCAATTTTAATGAATTCAATCATTTTTTTAATTTTGAATTGTTTTCCATTCACTTGAATTTTAAAAAAATCGTTAATGACTATATGCAACTATATGTGACTTTTGCAAAAACACCTTTGACGTAATTTACTGCAGACAATGCACCTTTCATGAAGGATCCTTTCACTTAAAGTATACTGGCTTCAATCTTTGAAGTTTACAATGAATTCATTACAAATGTATTATAATAAATAAGTCAAATATTTGCTTTACGTGGTAGTAAATTTGCAGTGAATTGTTTATGGATAATAAAATTTCCATTTTAGGTCTTCATTTTTAAACGTACATTTTCAATTCGAAGAATTTTAAAATGCAGTTTTAAAAACTTGAACAATTAAAATCGTTTGAAATATAAAACTTTTCATATGAAAATTGTTGATAAAAAACGTTTCAAGTTCATCAACTGTAGATATAAATTAGTAATAATTTCAACAGTTGAAATATAGTTCGGGTATTAAAAATTGAACAATAATTCATTTTAAAAGATAATTCTGAATCTGTTCAAAATTAAACACTTTATATATTTTAACGTTAAAAATTAAACTGTTTCAATTCGAAAGCCTTGGTAGTTGAACAAATGTAAACGTCCGATTGAAACTTTATAAACTATTGTCAATTTTGAAATAATCTTAAATTAATAGATTCATAATTAAACGCTTTTATTTAATTTCAAATCCTGTTCAAATATTGTTTCAATTTAAATTATTCCATTTTTGACCCATTCAATTTGAAATTTTTTAAATAAAATAGTACATTGTGCTCCGGTGCGGAAAAACACGAGTTTTGCACCACACGTATTAAGTTGAGCTCCGAGGCGAAGCCGAGGAGTTGTCAACTTCATACGTGGTGCAAACAAGTGTTTTTTCGCGAGGTGCACACGATATTTTGATTGCCAACGGGAGAAAACTCGCGTTTTCGCTCCGGCGGCAGACAAAGGTTATTTTTTCAACACTCAGAAATATTTGACTGTTTATTTAAAACAAGCAAATATAAATCAAATAATCAAATCTAAACAATTCAAAAGTGAATTGTTTCAAAAAGAAAGCCTTGAATTAACTTTGAACGTTAGAATTTTAATTGTTTCATTTTTCTAAATTTTTAATCTGTAAGTGAAATTTTGGAATTTTGATGTATAAATAACAGTTGAACAGTTATTCATATCAAACGACTTCAAATTACCATAATTTAACTTATAGTTTAAAAAGTGTTCAGTTTTAAACCAAGTTCAAAATCGTTCAATTTTTTATGTTTATAACTGAAAATTGCTTCAAAATGATATAATTTTCATCATTTATAAATTTATTGACTCATTCTTTAATTTAGAGCATAGAAAATGATAGTATGGATTTATATTTTTTAAACGCAAACATTTCATCTGTTTATATGCATTCCTTGCAAAAATCCACGAGTCATTAAACCCTTATTCACAGGACATTCCCCCAGAATCCTTTTTACGAAAAAAATATACGCAGTAGAAAGAGCCTTAAGGCTGAATCCAATCTGATTCCGAATATTCTCCTTGCTTTTTCGGGTGTCTTATTAATTTTCCTGAAAAATATATTCTTTTTTTCCTCAAATCACTTTTGAGATACACTTTCTTGAGAAAAATTCACTCTAGACACTTTTTAGCACAAAAGTACCACTTTAGTCACTTTTCTTTCAATAAATTAAAAAAGAGAGCCCAAGGGTTAATCACTATTGAATTCAGGTCTATACCTATTTATGAATTTTCTTGAATTCTTTTAAATTCCCCTGAAATTCACTGAATTCGATGGAGTTTGTTTGAATTTTCAGTTTTCTTAATTCACCTTGAATTCTTGTGAATTTTATTAGATTTTGATTCACTCCCATTTATCTAAATTCAATAAAATTTTTTTTGGATTTAAAAAAAATTTCCATTTACTTTAATTATTTTTAATTCTTCCAAATTCACCTTTATTTCGTATGAATTTCATCGAATTCTTTTTAATTCCCTAGAAATCCTCTGAATTCGATGGATCTTGTTTGAATTTGCAATTTTTTAAATTCGCCCAGAAGACTTTCAAATTCAATGTGAATTCTTATGAATTTTATCAAATCAATATTCACTCCCATTCACTTGAATTCAATTAATTTTTTTTTAGTTTTACGAACTTTGTCCCATATACTTGAATTATTTTTAATTCATCCTGGATTCTTTTAAATTCATCTTGAATTCTTCTAAATTATCTTCAATTTTACTAAAAACAATGGAATTTTTTTTTTTTTTTAATTTTTTTGGTATTGATTTGATTTAATTTTTAATTAAACCTGAATT
>JAUMHM010000085.1:5056842-5068019 GCA_032362435.1 Melikaiella ostensackeni | reverse complement strand
CTGAATTCCTATAAATAATTAATCCTGAAGTCTTTCAAATTCTTCTTAATTCTTTGGAATTCTCTTGAAGTTTTTAATTTACCCTGATTTCTTTCGAATTCACTTGGATTTTATTGTTTCTCATGCCTTTTTTATATGCATTCCTTGCAAAAAATCACGAGTCATCAAACCCTTGTTCGCAGGGCTTTCTCCCAGAATCCTTTTTACCAAAAAAATGTACACAGTAAAAAAAGCCTCAGGGCTGAATTGAATCTAATTCCAAATTCTCTTCTTGCTTTTTCGGGGGTCTTATTGACTTTCCTGAAAAATCTAATCTTTTTTTTCTCAAATTAATTCTGAGTCACTTTGAAAAAAAATCTCTTTAGTCACTTTTCTTTTAATAAATTAAAACAGACAACTCAAGGGTTATTCACTACTGAATTCAGGTCTATACCTATTTCTGAATTTTTTTGAATTCTTTCGAATTTGTTTGCATTCTTTGGATTCTTTTTAATTCTATTGATTCGATGGATCTGAAGACTTTTAAATTAACTTTAAATTCTTGTAAATTTTATCAGATTTTTTCATTTGAATTCATTTTGAATGCACCCTGAATTTTTCTAATTTACCCTGAACTCTTTCGAATTCACTTGAGTTCTTCTAAATTCACTCAATTCTACTCTATTCAATGGATTTGAAAATATTTCTCTTAGTTTTTTTTAAATTCACCCTGAAGTTTTTCAAACTCACCCTGAATTCTGTGGAATTTCATCACATTTTTTTGAATTCCCTTGAATTTTCCTAAATTCACTCCAATCTTAATGAAGTCAATTAATTTTTTAAATTTTGAATTATTTTACATTCACTTAAATTTTTAAAAAAATCGTTAATGACTACATGCAACTATATGTTACTTTTGCAAGAATACTTCTGAGGTAATTTACTGCAGACAATGCACCTTTCATGAAGAATCCTTTCACTAAAAGTATATTGGCTTCAATCTTTGAAGTTTACAATGAATTCATTACAAATTTATTATAATAAATAAGTCAAATATTTGCTTTACGTGATAATAAATTTGCAGTGAATTGTTTATGGATAATAAAATTTATATTTAAAATGAAGTGAAACACTATCAGCAAATACTGACACAAGACTACACAAATTTTCAGAATATTTTGGAATTTTTAAATAGGGGAGAAAGAATTTTTTTAAAGCCTTTTATAAGTTTTAAGACAGTTAAATTTGCCCGAACTTTTTTTTAAATTCAATACTTTAATCGTTGCTTTATAATTGAATGGTTTTTGAGGCAAAGTTTTTAGCTTAGAGTCCTTTCCATTTATTTCAATTTTAATTCACAACTCCTTTATTATTCTTAAACACACTTTTAATCTTAATAAAAAGAATTCCGTAACTTAACACGATTTTTAAAAAATAAGTTTGATTTTAACATTTTTTAAGTATTAGGTTCAATTGTTAACTTTTTTAATTATAAAATCATTCAGTTTACAATGCATCATTCGAAAATCTTTTTATTACAAATTTTTCCATTTTAGTTTTTTATTTTCAAGCGTACATTTTCAATTTAAAGAATTTTAAATTGCAGTTTCAAAAACTTAAACAATTACAAAACAATTAAAAACGTTTGAAATGAAGTTTTTTAAACTCAACCTGAATTCTGTGAATGTTCATCAAATTTTTTTTAATTCCCTTGAATTTTTCTAAATTTACTTCAATCCTAATGAATTCAATGAATTTTTTATTTTGAATTGTTTTCGTTTCACTTTTAAAAAAAATCGTTAATGTCTATATGCAAGTTTATGTGACTTTTACAAGAACACTTTTGAGGTAATTTACTGCAGACAATGCATCTTTCATGAAAGGTTCTCTCTCTAAAAGTATACTGGCTTCAATCTTTGAACTTTACAATGAATTCATTACAAATTAATTATAATAAATAAGTAAAATATTTGCTTTACGTGATGATAAATTTGCAGTGAATTTTTTATGGATAATAAAATTTCTATTTTAGGTCTTCATTTTTAAACGTACATTTTCAATTTAAAGAATTTTAAAATGCAGTTTTCAAAACATAAACAATTCAAATCGTTTGAAATAGAAAACTTTTCACATGAAAATTTTTAATAAAGAATGTTTTAAGTTGATCAACTGTAAATATAAATTATTAATAATTTTAACAATTGAACTAAAGTTCGGGTATTAAAAATTGAACAATAATTCATTTTACAAGACAATTCTGAATCTGTCAAAAATTAAACAATTTACAAATTTTAAGATTAAAAATTCAATTGCTTTAATTCGAAAGCCTTGGTAGTTGAACAAATGTAAACTTTCGATGGTAACTTTATACAATATTTCCAATTTTCAAATAATCTCAAATAAATAGGTTCATAATTAAACGCTTTTATTTAATTTTGAATCCTGTTTAAATATTGTTTCAGTCTAAAATTTTCCATTTTTAACCCATTCCATTTGAAATTTTTTAATTAAAAAGAAAGACATTTTTTCAGCATTTAGCAATATTTGACTGTTTATTTAAAATAAGCGAATATAAATGAAATACTCAAAACTAAACAATTTAAAAGTGAATAGTTTCAAAAAGAAAGTCTTGAATTAACTTTGAACTTAGAATTTTAATTGTTTCATTTTTCTAAATTTTTAATCTGTAAGTGAAATTATTGAATTTTGATGTACAAATAACAACTGAACAGTTACTCATTTCAAACGAATTAAAATTACAACAATTTAACTTCTAGTTCAAAAAGTGTTCAGTTTTAAACCAAGTTTAAAATCGTTCAATTTTTAATGTTTTTTGAAATTTTTTTTTGAAAAAATTTTTTGAAATTGCTTCAAAATGATACAATTTTCAAAATTTAGAAATTTATTGATTTATTCTTTAATTTAGAGCTTTGAGGATAATAGTATAGATTCATATTTTTTAACCGCAAATCTTTCAACTGTTCTATTTATAGAAATTTCAAATTTCAAATTTTGTAGTTTAATGGTATATAATTTAAAATTGTTCAATTGAATAGTGTTGACAGCTTCCATTGTATACATGTCAATTATTGAGCGTTTGAATTAAAAAAATGTTTAAGCTTCAATTTTAAAAGTTTAAAATGCAAAGGAGTTCCACTTTGAGTGCTTCAATTTGGATTTCAGTTTTGATTTCATTATTTCAATTGAAAAATTTTCAGCTTTGAGAGTTCAAACTATTTTATTTCATTCACCTTGAAAAATTTTGTGTGACTTAATTTTTTTTTTTTAATTATTAATTAGCAATTCTTATTTTACGGTATTTGAAATGTAATATGCTCGGAAGATATTTCAGGGTCAAATGCTTTGCAGAAAAATCGTTTCATATTTCATAAAATTATCGTTAATTATGCATGGTTATTAAAAAGAAAAATCTTTACCAGCTGAGTCATATCCTCGGTATTCCATCCGTTTTAATCCTCCGACAAGAAGTTCCAGGATCTCCCTCCTGGTCTTTGGGGTCAAGTAGTTCAAATAAGCGAAAATTCCTATAACAAAAATAAATTTAAAAAGTTAGAAACCTGTATATAGGATGGGTCCAAAAAACAAAATTATGGAAATTGAAATAAGAACTATGTGGAAAAGTAGTGTATTAGGACCCTGAAAAAGTATAATAATTAATTTGGGGTTGGAATGACGAAAGAATTTTTTCAAGATGTTTGAGGTTTTTCTACTGGTTTATACATTAGAAAAAAATTTGGTAAATCTGGGAAATCATAAACGTAAACACAGTAGATTTTTGAAAAACTGAGGTTTGGGTTTTTAAAAATTATTTTGTTTTTTAACTAGGGCTAAAAGGTATTTCTAACATCTGGGGGCTTTTTACTAATAAACATACACAAGGAAAAAATTGATAAGTCTATGTTACCAAAAAACAAAAAGATAGTTAGTTTTCAAAAAAATCATTTTCGTATTTTTCCAAGTTATCTTTTTTCAGCTGGCTTTAAGGGGTCATTCTACTATCTCGGCAAAAAAAGGTGATTTTCAGGAATTTTTTTCTCAATAACTACTTTATATAATTAAATAAAATTTTCAGCGTTTATTTATGCAGTCTCAAAGTTTACAAAAAAATTTACATAAAATTATTATTTAGTTTAGCTATTATTTAACAATAAACAAAGTGTCTAAAAAAAGGCATGTCCACTGCGCGCACGATTTCTCAAAAAGTTTTCAACCGATAACTTTCAAATTTTTCACATTTATTCTAACGAAAAATATGTACAAAGTGACGAAGCGGATTTTTTTAATTTTGCAAAATAACAAAATGACGGCAGTTTAAACAAAAAATTTCCAAAAATCGTGTTTTTCTTGCTCTTTTTTTGTTAATTTAACTATGATAAAATTAAAAATTTTAAAAACCGCTTCGTCACTTTGTAGATATTTATGTTTAGAATAAACGCAGAAAATTTGAAAGTAATCGGTGGAAACCTTTTTGAGAAATCGTGTGCGCAGTGGACATGCCTTTTTTCAGACACTTTGTTTATTATCAAATAATACCTAAACTAAATCATAATTTTATGTAAAAAAAATTTGTGTAAACTTTGAGACTGCATAAATAAACGCTGAATATTTTATTTAATTATATAAAGTAGTTTTTGAGAGAAAAAATTCTTGAAAATCACCTTTTTTTGCCGAGATAGAATGACCCCTTAGAAATTCTACATTCGTGGGCTTGATACTGGTCAAAATGTAGTAGAAAAAAATTGGCAAGTCTACGGAATCGAAAGAAGAAAGGTAGCAAGATTTAACAATATTTTTTTATTTTTTTACATTTCTTTTCTAGTGCATTTTTACCAGTAAAAAGGCCTCGGAAGTGAAAAAGATTTTATGAAGGCAGCTGGAAAAGGTTATTTGGAATTTTTTATCGTCAAGTTGAAAAAAATATAATTTAAAAAAACACCAATCTCGGTTTTTTTTAAATTTACTATGTTTACATTAATGAATTCCCACGACTTAATAAATTTTTTTCTAATGTATTTCTACCTACCACAGTGTGTAACAATTGAATTTCAGTCAATTTAAGATTAAAAAATGACACACAGCCATCCACGAGACTTTCTAGTAGAAATAAAATTACTACAAACTCGTTTCTTATTATCTATATCATGACTTCTCAAATGAAGCTCTATTATTATCTTCCGTCTGATAGTTTTGCGCCTTATCGCCGCGTTTATTAAATAATTATAAAAATATTGTTTTTAAGGCACTGACTAGCGTTACGGAATTTTCCGTAAGACTAACCCGGTTAAGTATAGCGCTACGGCTAGAGTTATGGAAAATTCCGTAACTTTAGCCCCGAACGAGCTAGAAAGGGGTTGGTCTTACGGAAAATTCCGTAAGGGTAGACAGTTCGTATTTTTAATAATAAAATATTACAGGTAGAAACTTTTTTTCCAATTTCATATTTTTATTTTGAAAACTTTTTTGTAATCATACTTTATATTCAAAAGGCTGTCTATTTTAGTAGAATCTTCTTTACATTTTTATTTTTGGTTCCTACTTTTAGATACAAATCACAGGCAAAGAAAGTTTCTTTATAAATCAATCATGATAAATAATAATGCGGATCTTATAAAGTTCACTCATGTTGGACCAGTATGGTAAATGAAGGACCTTCGTGACATTTGAAAGACTTTCAGTTTCACTCGACTTCTCACTTTTATCATTTCAAGGTTTAAATCGAGACACATGTTCATCTGTATCTAATTATTTCCGTGGGATTTTACAGTTATTTAAGAAAAATTATACGCCTTCTTCCGAAATTTTTATCCAATATTAAAATCTTAAAAAGTCATCCAAAAATTTTAACGTAAATAAGTTCAAACCATCTGCTTCTTCATCACAACTTCTCGATTAAAGTCCTAATCTTAATTTTAGTTTATTCTTCATGACTTGAATTGAGAATCGTTATCTATCTGATATTATTTTCTGTCTTACAGATTAAATACTAAAGAGTCTTCAATTTTTAATATTCAAAATTGAAGAATTTATCATTGTAAATCTTCAATATTGAACTATATATTAGAAAAAAAAACGTTCTAAGTTACATCATTTTAAACTGTAGATATTTTAAATTAATGAATTTTTAGTTGAAAACCATAAAATTTGATAAATCTGAAATTGAAAATCTATAAAATTGAATAAATATCAATTGTACATCTTCAAAATTAAATAATTTTCAATTTTAAATCTTCAATATTGATCTACTCCAAAAAAAAGGATTCAAAATAACAACATTCTGAGAATGCAAACATTCCACATCAAGTGAATCTTCAATTGTTAATCTTGAAAATTGAATAATTTTCAATTTTAAATCCTCAAAATTGAACTATTCCGAAGAAAGCATTCAAAATTACATTATGTTAAACTATAAACATTCCAGATTAATGAATTTTCAATTATAAATTTTTAAAAGTTGAATAATTTTCAATTTTAAACCTCAAAATTGAACTCTATCAAAAAAAAACATTCAAAATTGCATGATTTTCTACTTTACACATTAAATATTGAAGATTCTTCAATTGCAAATATTCCAAATTGAACTAAATATTCGAAATTAATTAATCTTCCATTGTAAATCTTCAAAATTTAAGAATTTTCAATTTCAAATGTATAAAATTGAATAAATTTCAATTTTACATCTTCAAAATTGAATAATTTTCAATTGGAAATCTATAAAATGAAATAACTTTCAATTTTTAATCTTTCAAATAATAAATAATAAAAAATTCAACAATTTTTTATTTTAAATCTTCAAAATTATGTTGCAAACTATAAACATTCCAATTTCATGAATCTTCATTTGTAAATCGAAAAAATTTAAGAATTTTCAATTAAAAATCAATAAAATTGAATAAATTTCATTATACATCTTCAAAATTGATTAGTTTCCAATTTCAAAACTTCAGAATTCAACTATTCCAAACATAAAATTTAAAATTAAATCATTTTAAACTGTAAACATTCCAATTTATTACATCTTCAACTGAAAAAAAATGAAAATTCTAAGAATTGAATAATTTTCAATTACAAATTTATAAAATGAAATAACTTTTAATTTTTAATCTTCAATATTGAATAATTTGAAATTTTAAATCTTCAAAATTACATCATTGCAAACTATAAACATTCCAAATTAATAAATCTTCAATTGTAGATCTAAAAAATTGAAAAATTTTAAATTTATAAAAATAAATAAATTACAATTTTAAATCTTCAAAATTGAACTATACCAAAAAAGACATTCAAAATGACATCATTTTTTATTTGACACATTATATATTGAAGTCTTCAATTGCAAATAATCAGAATTTAAGAATTTTCCATTGTAAATCTTCAATACTGAACTACATTTTCCAAACAAACGTTAAAAATTATATTATTTTAAACTGTGCACATTCTAAATTAATGAATCTTCAAATGAAAATCATAAAAATTGAATATATTCCAATATTACTTCTTCAACATTAAATAATTTTCAATGTTGAATCTTCAAAAATGAACTATTCCAAAAAAAGCACTCAAAGTTACATCATTTTAAAAATGTAAACAATCCAATTTAATAAATCTTAAACTGGAAGTTATAAAAATTAATGAATTTTAAATTACAAATCCATAAATAAAACTGAATAGATCTCCATTTTATATCTTAAAAATTGAAAAATTATCAATTCTAAATCATCAAAATTGAACTATTACAAAAAAAAACATTCTAAATTACATAATTTCGAACTATAAGCATTCCAAGTTAATGAATCTTACCCTGTAAAACTTAAAAAATTAGTCATTTTCAATTTCAAATCTTCAAAATTGAACTATACAAACAAATACTTTAAAAATTGCATCATTTTCTATTTTACACATTAAATATTGAAGAGTCTTCAATAAAATTGCAAATATTCCAAATTGAAGAATTTTTTATTGTAAATCTTAAAGTTTGAAGAATCGTCAGTTGCAAATCTTTAAGATAGATTCAAGATACTTTAAATTTAAGCATAATTTTAATCTGATAATTAGGCAATTAAAACAAGAAACATGTTGTAAGCGCGCGTGGCACCCTATTTTTGCGAGTCCTTTTTAATCTCATAAGCTAAATTCAACTTTTTATAGAAGATTCCATTCTAATTGGGTTTCAAATTTAAATTTTTGAGTTGACCAAGAATCGAACTTTAAAGAACGGAAGCAAAGTTTATTCATCTACCGGTAATGAAAAATTTGACTCCAGACAAACACGTCATGGAATCTTTGATGCAAAAATAATAGTTGGCTTAGTAAGAACTTTCTAATCAACCTAGGAACGTGCTTTCTGCTGGATCCATTTGAGTTATACCATTAATATTGATAAAGAAGTGAATTAATATTTACCTTCACTATTTTGGGAGACCTATTTTAAATTTTAAATTTAAAAATCAGTTTAACTAAAATTAAAAAAGGGCGTTCAAATTTAGGTTACTACCAAATTTGAAATATAAATATCCTATTATATTTCCATATCTCTCTAAATAATAAATTTCAAAATACGTACCTACCACCCATCATTAAAAGACGTACTAGTAGAAAATCTAATAATTTTCTAACGAAC
The DNA here is from genome assembly GCA_032362435.1 of Melikaiella ostensackeni. NCBI lineage: Eukaryota > Metazoa > Arthropoda > Insecta > Hymenoptera > Cynipidae > Melikaiella > Melikaiella ostensackeni. The sequence goes on along the minus strand of JAUMHM010000085.1, from coordinate 5,059,402 downwards.
TTCTCATGGATCTATCAACTTTCAGACTAGTCTATTTTGTATAGAGAAAATTTCTAGATAGTAGAACAACGATAAACTAATTCCGGTTGTATTTTTCTAAAGAATTGATGAAGACTCTTCTTGTCATATCTCTATATTTTTTCTGACATTCTTAATTCTGATAATGCAGAATTAAGTCAGGATTAGTTTTCTAAGGTTATAGTTATCTAGGTAAGTCTTATAGATAATCCTTATTATCGGTATATGAAAATTTGAACAAAACAGTTTATATGCAATGGTATTCGAAAAAGATTCGTAATTTTGAAAATATTATCAACTTCTTAACATCTGTGGACAAATAGCAAGCTAATGATAATATTACGTAAATTTCAACTTCAAATGAAAAAAGAACCGGTCTGAAATGTTGACTGATTGCGAAGCAGTTACGAAATTGGGAAGATTCTCTGAAAAGAATCTTCAATAGAGTGACAAATTTTGGACCAAAGTATAACATGTATTTTGTTATTTTACTTAACAAGAATTGATAATTGCCATCTGTCACTAACAATTAACCTGGTAATACTTCCTCATCAGATAACGTCATCCAATAAGTCAGTATGTTATACCATACTTTATTGACATCCAGAAATATTATTCATATTTAAAAAATGCAATAGGAAGTATAAACAAGAAAAGATTTAAACTTTTTAAAAACTTTATCACCTTCGTAAATAGACTAAAAAATCAAGTTGAAGCTGATTTAAAAGTCTGAATAACTTTCTTCTAACAATGTGATTTGTGACTTCGTGTGACTTTTACAAGAGTGAATTTCATGTATTTATGCTCTCTTGTCTCGTTCGAAGTTGAATAACCTGATTACAGTAAAATTTTCACAATGTCATGATCTTATTTACAACTACCTTTCCTGGATTATTATTTCAAGATAGATTTTTTATGTTAATTTATCGATTTGCAGAGATTGAGACAAAAAAGGACCATACAATTAAAGAAATTCAGAATTTGAGTAAAATTTAGATGTTATTGATAACAATTTTATTTATTTTTTATTTAAAGTATTTTCCACGGTAATGGAAAATAGTAAATTATTTCATACTTGTGTATTTTGCTTTTCTGCAAAGCAAAAAAAGTTACTGGAATGCTATTGATATAGTAAAGGCTAAAAGGCATAAACGTGCTGCTACAAGTATTCAAATGCGAGATATTATTAATTACAAAATTTTATAAAATTCGTGTTTATTCGATTATGGTATTTCTTTATGTATTTTAAAGCGTTGATTCTGAAACTAACCTTCTTTTTTTGTTGCATCAATATTTTCGGAGATATTCAAGATTTAATGTTTAATATCACATAAAAAATGAAAAAATCATATTGCTGTAAATATATACATTTTCTTATCAACAAAATGAAACAATACATCACAAATATCAGAAATTTGATGAAATAATACATTACAAATATTATCCATGGGACAAGAAAGCATGGAACATATAAATGTTTGTTTTCAAAATGAATATTCGAACGAGTCTCCTAAATTTTCAGAGAAGAAATCTAGGTGAGAGTGCAAATAGTGTAACTTCAAGGACATTCTACAGCCAAGTTTCCTGTACGTCTTCATTAAGTCTTGCATATGTTTTTTATAATTTTGGACTTTCTGCTTCCCAAAAATTCAGTTATGACAAGGCGCAATGCTTGCCAAGCACTTTTTTTCTGAAAAAGACGTTTTTTCTTCTATCTCCTTGCATTCCGACATTTTCTTTACCTGCGGTCCAACAAATATTCCATCTTTGACTTTGTCTGTAGACAGTTTAGGGGACATAGAACGTATATGTTGGAAAGTATCACTTGCAGTACTTAATGCTTTTACAAACTATTTTATAAGTTCCAGCTTTATGTGAAGTGGTGGAAACAAAACTTTTTCCCGGGAGACAAGAGGATTGTAAAGCACGTTCTCTGCACCAGGAATCAATTCGTTTCTCGGTGGCCATTGTTTCCTGAAATAATGTTGGGTATCAGCTCTACTATCCCACAAGCAAAGAAAACATGAATATTTCTTGAAAGAAAGATGAAAAAGTTAGATGCTTTTTTCTGTATACAGAAATCTTACAACTTGGATCCAATAAATTTAATTCCTTAAGCCGCGATACCAACATTTCCGCTTTGCTCTTAGTCAGACCTAAGTCCTTCACTAAATCATCTAGTTCATTATGGTCAGGGAAGTGTGGAGAACTATCGAAGTCTGGAGAATTGTCAAAATCTGAAGAATTTCCGAAGTCTGGAGAGTTGTCGAAGTCTGGTTCATCATCATTAAATTCTTCCGTATTCGAGACATCAAAAGGTGAACTGTTATATGTCATATCTGAGTACGGTGAAATAGGAATGACCAGTTCTTCCTTATGAGGTACTGGAGCAGTAGATGATGGTATGTCAGGATAAACAATCTTGTTTCTATCAGTAGGCTTCCTGTACTTAGATATATTTACCATAAAAAAATAGGAATCATCATGATGGTTTGTTGGCTCCCTCCAAGTTCGTGGAATTGCAAACGGCATACCCTTCCGG
>JAUMHM010000085.1:5028760-5056742 GCA_032362435.1 Melikaiella ostensackeni | reverse complement strand
ATATATTGGTTGCAGATTTTCCTGATAAAATTTCGGATGGAACAGTTATTGATGAATTCGTTGCAGATTCTTCTGATGACACCTCGGATGAAACAGTTATTGATATATTGGTTGCAGATTTTCCTGATAAAATTTCGGATGGAACAGTTATTGATGAATTCGTTGCAGATTCTTCTGATGACACCTCGGATGAAACAGTTATTGATATATTGGTTGCAGATTTTCCTGATAAAATTTCGGATGGAACAGTTATTGATGAATTCGTTGCAGATTCTTCTGATGACACCTCGGATGAAACAGTTATTGATATATTGGTTGCAGATTTTCCTGATAAAATTTCGGATGGAACAGTTATTGATGAATTCGTTGCAGATTCTTCTGATAACACCTCGGATGAAACAGTTATTGATAAATTGGTTGCAGATTTTTCTGATAAAATTTCGGATGGAACAGTTATTGATGAATTCGTTGCAGATTCCTCTGATGACACCTCGGATGAAACAGTTATTGATGAATTGGTTGCAGATTTTTCTGATAAAACTTCGGATGAAACAATTATTGATAAATTGGTTGCAGATTTCTCACTTTCACACTGTGAAAGACAATGAGAGAAGACAATGAGAAGAAAGTTTAAGGCTTTGGTACTTTTTTTTAAATTCTTTTTTCCTTAGATTTTTTTCTTTTGCACTTCTTCGTTTGTGTGCGTCACTTTCATGTCCACTCATTCCAGACACTGTAGAGCTGTGTGCTTTGTAGATAATTCGTCTTTTGGGTTTGAAACTTTAACAATTTGGTTGAAATTGTTTTCCTTTCTTGACTGAAAAATCTTTCTTGGTTAAAAATTGAACTACTTTGTTAAATTTTGTCTTTTAGGTTTCAAACCTTACCTTTTTTGGTAGAAATTTCTTCTAAACATATGTTTTGTTAAAAAAATCAACTTTTTGGTTGAAAATTAATCTGATCTGGTTGAAGATTCAACTATAATTTCAAATCCTCTTAAATACGGTTTTTTAGCTTAAAGTATTTTTTACACTACATTTTTATTTAAAAAAATTAATCTTCGGCAGATCTAAAAAGGCTACTTTTTGAATTCTTTTTTTATTTTTGATGATACTTTTTTCTCCAGAAAGATACTTTTTTGATACTTTTTTTAGTTCCACAGAGCACTTTGAAGACTGCATAATTATAGGAACATTCTGAAGTATGTATGTATTATTACATGACATCTTTGCAAGTTTTTCGAAAGATTCAAACAAAACTTTTAGATCATGGTAAGCCACGATTAAGTTCAAACCAAATGTTCTTGCATATCCCTAAAATTTGAAAAAATTCCCTAAAATACCTAAAATCGAGTATTCTGACTCTTTTTTAATTCTTTTCCCAAAATTTCGATTTTTTAATAATTTTTTTTTTATTTCTACCTTTTACACTATAATATTTTTTTGCTGACATTAAAAAAGGTTTTGAACATCTATTTGTCTTATCAAAATATTTCTTTCTAACTTACTTAGAAAAATACTTTCAACAATTCAGGTATCTATACTAAAAAGAATACACTAGAAATAAATTGATATGAATGAGGAATCAAAATTTACCTTCCTACTGATAAAAAAGCATTTTAAAACATTTCAAATATGACAAGAGGTTGACGAGCATTTTTGAAACTATATTCTACGTATTATCAATTTTGTTATTTATTTCGGTAACTATATGTTAAATATACTCGATACGATTAATAAATGATTTGCAAGAACCTTTGGGTTGAACTTAATCGTGGCTCACTGTGAGATATTTTAAAATACATTCTTCGTATAAAATTGAAGCTTCTGAAACAGATTTTAAGTACAAGTTTTTAATCTTTCTATATGTAACAACTTAATTTGCAATTAAAATATCCTCTAGTCGATTCTTGATTCCAGCTCTTCCCCGTCGTCAAAGATCTTTTATAGAAAATATTTAAAACCACAAATAATTCAGAATAAAAAATATTATCTTAATTTAAATAAATTTTCCATAAATTAAAAAAAAAACACTAAAATTCTTTAATATTATCTAACAAAAATGTATAGGTACCGTACTAAATTATGCGACCAAACTTAACTCCTACTTTTTATAATTAAATCTATTGGACGTTACATAAGGTTATTAAATAAAATACCATTGTTATTATATAAAATTGTTTAATTTATGAGGAAAACTTATACGTTAGTAATACCAAAGAAACAGAATATTCTTATACAACATTTATAATATAAAGAGAACATTTTATAACATCCATTGCATTAAATAACAAATGATAAAAAATTCATAACTCTTGCAGTAAACATTGCTACACTCACTTGCTCGTCAAGACATATTCATTAAAATCGCGACAAGATTTTCGCAAAAGGGGACAAAACAATCTCGACTACCTAGTCAAGCAAGTGCAACAAAATTCACAATTATTGTACATTAAAAATAATAAATATATACACGTAAAGTATCTATAAAAAAGTCAGTACTGCCGAAAAAAGTTGGTATGATTGTCGATTTCTGCGAGGTGTTTCCTTCTTTATAGTTCTATTATTATGCTTCATAAAAACTCGTTAGATGAACATCAAAATAACTTCAAATTTAATTGTACTTGTAAAATGGTTAATTTCTGTAACTGCAGAAGCAAATTCTTAACGACAATGATAGTCAAAATCTAACTTAATTCTGAATCGTTTCAATCCTGCAAAAAGTAAACCAGAATCATGTAATCAATCAAGAGAACGAGTAAAAATCCTCTAAGCACCCACAAACAGAGGCAACCCTCGAAACCAACTTTTTCTTCACAAGCATCAAATAAATAAATATAAGGAAAGATACCACGAGGAAATAATACCCGACGTGCATTCCTGTCTCGAGTTATTCGAAGATAAATAAAAGCTTTTTGTACACAGCGAACTTGGTCTAATTAATAAAATGCCTATCTTCTCGTACGGAACCAAAATGTTTTGAAGCAGCGGACCAAAACCAGTCAATAGTCCATTTTATATTTTCCTCTCACTCGAAATCACTCTCCCACATTAAGCTGTCTACGATCGTGCAATATTAAAATTATAATTAAATTTGTGCAGTAATATACATTTAATCATTATCACTAATATATATAATTCTAGTAATCTCGTGATAGATGAACTCGAAATTTCAAAAACTTTCCTTTTAATGTGATAGCGATTGATACAGCGAGCCGACACATTAAAGCCTATTTATATAGACAATTTGTTTTTATTTATTCACGATTTGCACACAACCGATTTCCTTACAAATAAACTACAACAACACCTTGGCGCCAAACAAAATTTTGAATTTCTCGACGACAGTGCAAGATTGTTGCCTTATCTATTTTAATCATATGTAAGTAGCTAAACTACTTTCTTTCCTTCCTTCGTATAAAAATAATGCGCAATGTGAAATTATCCAACATTGCTTTGTACATTCGCCCGTGCTCTAATGTAACAAAGTTGAACTTAATGCAATAAAGTTGAACTTAATGCATCTAACTCATTGCCAAATTATTACAACTGTACCTGTGTACAAAAGTTATTACTAAGGGGCGATCCATAAATTACGTAACGCAATTTTCCGACTTTTCCTGTAGTTTTTTGCCATTTAAGACTAGACTCCCCCCTCCCGTTTATTTACGTAATTTACGAATGGCCCCTACGGAGTAATTAAACACACTTAGGGGCGATTTAAATATTACGCATTTAACAATTTTTGAATTTTTACATTCTAACTTTTCTTCGAAACCCGTAAAGATAAACATTATTTATAAGCAATATGATCATTCAATTACTACAATGTAAATTTAAATTTAATCTGTGAAGGCCGGCAGTGAATTTTTCTCACTGGTTGCTCTCCGATGATTTTGAGAAGTTCTGGAACCTTCTTCTTATTCTTCTTCTTGTTCGTAGACTTCTTGCTGTTCAGCAAATGGTCATAACTAAACAATTTCATTCAGGAACCGAATGACCAATCAGAAAAGTTCACCGGCTATCTATAGTTTCTTTTAATCTCGATGTAGAACTGAAATTTTTCAGCATTACGTGATACTTGAATCACCCCTTATAAACTTCATCATTACAATCTCATTTTGCCTACAAAAACAAACAAAAAAAAAAAGAAAAATCGAACTTATCTATTCCAACAAAAACTTAGCCTCTAATTTTTCAATTGTGATCTCAAAATTTCTAATTTAATATTATCTTCAATTTATAGACCAATCCTAAAATACTGGAATTACGAACAGTTTCTGAAACATCTTCGCTGATCGCAAAAACCGTTTTAAAAAGCTATCAACTGTTTTCGAAAATATGCTTTTGGTTCGCATAAGATCAACGAACATGCTATCTCACACACATTTGGAATTCCTAACTAAGAAGTAACTACACGCCCTACGTAACTTTGAATACGCAAAGAATATTATGCTACCTACTAGTATGCTAATATCTTTATCAATTTCAGTTCTACAATACTAGAGACTAAATCATGTCAATTCTTATCATGTTATATATGCTTTATATATATATATATACAATATCTTACCGAATTCAAGATTCTTAATTCTAGATATTTAGTCTCTTAATCGTCAATGATAAGTTACCTCTTAGCAAGATCGTATTTACAGATTCATACATAAATAATTAAATCATATGTAGTATAGTGAAAGAGTGTTGATTTAATTGCAAATACACACAGACCTTGAATTTCACTGGATATTCAACCGGAGTCTTCAATTCATTCTTCAATTAATTTATCAATTTCTTCGATTTTAAATCACATTACGATCATGAGTTCCAATTTTTTTTTAGACTCCAAACCCTGTATATCATTTATTTTATTATTATCATCGAAGTCTGTGAAAAAAAAACGACTTGCCACTCGAAAATTAAGATTACTTTTACCACTATTTAAATATACACGAATCAAACACAGACACTTTCCCTTAACACTTCCCAAATAATGTATTTTTCTCCTAATTTTTTATAATAAGTCAAGTTATTTCCTCATTATAATTTTTCGAATCTAATTCCCTCTTTCCTAGCTTTCTTCCTCCCTAACAGACCGCATCAAGTAGGATGAAAGATGGATTCATTTCATATGAATCCAATCGATTTCGAGCGTTTGTGAGACGCCGATGTGTCCCTAATTATTCGATAGTTTAGCGCTCATAATTTAACGAGTTGATCGTTAACAGCTAAATGAACCTCAAAGTCAATTTTTGTCTTCGATGGCGGGATTCGCAGCCCAGACTTGACTCGACTCTTGGCTTTCTGCGTAGCTTTCCGCGCCGTCAGAGAAATCGCCGTCTACACCTGAGACAATCGATTTTGGAGAACTATCTTTTTTTTAAAAAAACGACCTCACACATCGATTCCTTGCTCTACTCACAGGTCATTTCTTCCTCCTCGGATAAAGAATAGCTCACGCTGTCCGAACTGTCGGAGGCTGCTGATACCGAACACCGATCGTAATCTTCAAAGCTAGGATAGACCTCTGCCCCTGGAAAGATGTATCTTCCGGGTGCTAATTGAAAGTAGGAATTATCTGTAATGAAAAGATATTATCATTATAGTAGCATCAACTTTGAAAAATAGTAACAAAATAGTGTCATGCAATTTTTTAAAATATTAAATCGAGGGGTTAACTAGGTGAAGAGAGTAGGAAAAGCTCCATATTTCCAAAAAGTGAAAGGTAACAAAATTTGGAAGCTTTAATCAAGAACCTACCAGGCAATCTTGTGGTAAGACTTTCCCTAGCCTTTGGTTGCCAATTGTTTGCCATCCTATCGACCTCATGAACCTTCGACTGATCTCGATCCCTCTCCTGCGGCGTCTCGATTCTTCTTTGCGTACAATCGTTGCTATTACAACTATCTCCCAAACCAGAATCCATAGCAGAATCAATAGAGGCATGTCTGGGTTTCATTCCCACCGAATCCGAACCTGAATCAGATTCTCCTTCCACTAAATCAGTCTTCTGACTAACTCTCGTACTTTCTTCTTTGTCCGAATCTATTGAAGTCTCTTTCTCAGGCAAATCTCCCCTCGAAATCACATGATACTCTTCTAGTTGCAAAGTTGCTTTATTTTCTTTCAAACTAGATTCCTCAGGCACAATATGTCCCGGTGATTTTTTATTAACGGATTCCTGAGACGAAAATACAGCCGATTCATTATCGAAACGAATTCTCTTCGGGCTGCTTTCAACACTCGAATCTCCTAATCTCCTCTTCGGACTTTCGCCCAAAAGTGTAAAAGTTCCTTCTGTATTTTCCATGTGACCTGCGTGGAAGGGAGAAATGCAGATTTCCGAATTCTCTGCGATACGTTTCGGCGTCGTGTTGATTATTAAACTGTCCTGGCTTTCTGAGGAAACGTTTTGTGCCTTCAAATTAGGTTCACTAATCTCTTGAGTGAATTCTGGATTCGTGATTGTGTCCTGACTTTGTTCCCAAGAATCTTCGGAACTTACTTGTGGAGGCAGGAGTTGTGTGACTTCTTTCAAGGCGTTTTCTTGCCAACATACGTCTTTGTAAGAACCGTCTAGTCTGAAAAAGAAATGAGATTCGATTGTTATTGCAACTGTTAAATATCTTCAAGAAGTTTGATTAAAAATTTGAATCGAAATTTTCATTAGAATTTATCATTCGATACTTACAGATGACAGAGATGATTTATGATGACATCGCCGTCGCCTAAGAGTTCAATATCGAACTTCAAGTGCGGAAGCGATTCTCTGTTGATGAGAACTTGCGGAATATGAGCAGGAATTGAAGATGGAATCAAAGCTACAGGTCGGACCTTGAGCGACGATCCGATTACTATTAAGAGATCACAATTGTCCTTGTCCTTGGACATCGCATCGTGGAAAGCGTCGGGAAGACCTTCCCCGAAAAAGACAATATCTGGTTTCATGATTCCCTGGGATACTAAATCTGTAATCAAAAGAATCTAATATTAGTTTCTACTCTAGAACCTTCTCAAATCAATAAAATTTAAAAAGATATCAATTTTCTTGATAGACTGCGATGGCAAGAAAGTTATTTTTTAAATCAAAATCAACGTGTTAAGGCAAAAACATTATGATAGATGCGAGAAACCGATGGACTAAAACGACACCCAAAACTCGAGACTTCGTACATTTACCTTTCTTTTATTAATGGAGTTTAAGCTGAAGCTAAACTGTAAATTTAAAAGCGAGGCTCTATTCCAAGGGATTTTATTCTCTTAATATCCACTGAATCACGATAAGTACAGAAAGAGGCTAATAGCAAAATCAATCAAAGTTCCTATCTCCATAAAACCAAATTTTCTTTAGCAACCAAAAACAAGCAATGCAATCACCTCTGTAGGATTCGTTGGGGTGAACTTCGGTGATTGAAGGCAAAGCGTTTGCCTTGCATTTCGGACAGATTGGTATCTTCTGTGCGAAAACATCTTCTCTGATGTCATCCGCTTTACATTGGTATTTACAACGTGTGCACGATGCAGTTGCAAAAGAACCTGGAAGAGGGAAAGATAAATTAATGTCTTGCTTTCTTTTTGAAAAGTGCAGATCAAATTCTCATTCTTAAGTTTCTTACCGTGGCACTCAATCACATTTTCGATCCCAGCCACCTGTTCCAAAGTGTCGATGTTCTGGGAATAATTTCGCAGAAGTTTCTTCTGTTTTTCTAGCATTTTTATAAATTTATGACATGGACTTGGTTTGAATTGTCCGGGGTAAATTTCACGTGCAAACTTGAAAAAAGGTCTAGGGTCTTGTGCAAAATAATTGATGTCAAACATAGCCTGGAATAAAAAAGTAACACTTTTTTAATACAGAATTGCATGAAACATAAGCCTGAAATTTTGAAAAGACTAATCGGATATTATCAAACATTCGCGAATTTAGACTTACTTGTGGATCGGGTAAATCGGGAAAGTCTTGTGCGAGCCGGGAATAAATTCCGTCTTTGCTCCTAAAATCAGGAATTCCACAACTGACACTGACACCAGCTCCAGTTAATACTATGACCTTTTTACTAGAAACTATCAGCCTAACTACGTCTGATATTGTGTTAATATGCCTAAGTTTCTGCCGCCTCGGTGGTTCCGACATCATGTTTACGATAACCTGGAAACGGTTTCAAATCAGTACTCGATGATCTCCATACAATTAATGATTAACAATTTTTTTTTTTCAAGATATAATCGCACCTTCCATAAGGTAAGGTCATCGACTTGTTCTGGAATAGGCGTGGCCTCCATGAAAAGATTTTGGATAAGTTCTCTGGGATCCGCTCCCATCAACATCTGTTTCTGGACCCACGTAGAAGCGCTTTTCCAGTGATGATTGGATTCTCCTTCTCCAGACAGGTCGGAGAGTCCAGATAGATCCGAAAGGTAAGATACGGTGGAGGATACTTCGTCTTTTTCATCCGTATCGAGCCTAAAAGGATGTTTCAACGATGCTTCTTAGAAAAACAGAATTGAGGGTATTTGCAAATTTTTTTAATTAGATAACAAACTTTCGAAACTTACGGGCAACCGGTATCGTCACTTGTTGAGTCTGTGCGGGTTGGGGTTGATGAAAGATTTGTTGCTTCTGACCCACCGGATGCTGATTTTAATCCATCGCTTAATTCATTAAATCCACTATCACCGCCCTGTGCTTCTGTTAAAAATATAAATAATTTTGTGAGATTCTAAATTTCATACATTTTAAAAATGTGGCAGACTTCACATACTAAAATGCCCTCGAAAGAGGGAAAATACGGTGACTTTTCACGAAAATAGGAGAATACAGACCTCACAGACCGGTCCCTATATCCCCTATATTCACCTGTATTTCCTAAAGTACTCTACATTCAGCTGTGTTTCCTAAAGTGCCCTACTTTTAAGATTTGGTCCCTATATTGCCTTACTTTCAGTCAATAGTCTAAATTTTTTTGAATTTTTAATAAAATCGTGGCGTCCAAGCCTCCCACTCTTTCGGTGTTATAAATATCTTAGAATCTCTTCTTTCATACTTACATTTGAAATTATGAAATTGAAAGCTTCTAGACTTAAATAATTTTGAACTTAAAATTCAAAAAATGTTACTAAAAAAAGTTGTTTGGTCTCAATTTGAATAGTTTTAAATTGCACAATTTCAAAGTTAAAGCCTTAAAGCTTAAAAAATTTTATACTCAAATATCAACAGACGATTTCAAATTTAAATTGTTCAAAAGTGGTACCACTTCAAATTGGGTCTTAATGTTTTGGTAATTTGAAGCTTGAAACGGCCAAAACTTAGTAATTTGAAGTTGAAAGCGTTTTAAACTAAAAGTTTTTCAAATTAAACAATTTTGAATTGAAAACATTAAGAATTAAATAGTTTGAGACCGATATATATTCGACCTTGATAAGCAAGTTTAAATGGAAGATATTACAACTTTAGCAATTTCAAATTGAGACTCAAAACTAAAATTCCTAATAAAATGGACACAGAATTAGTGAGGATTTTAAAATGAATGCAAAAATAAATGAATCACTTACTTTTCTACTTACTTTCGAAACGTAGTTCACAAGTCTTTTTTTACAACGATCAATCAATTTTATTGCTTTTACAACCATTTTTTCATTTTCACTACTCAAATTGTGGTGGCAGATAGTCATAGAGATTTATAGCCCAATACAGGAAATTGGAAATCTTTCTCCCACCCCGGGATTTTAAATTTTATAAAACCTATAAAAATACTTACAAGGAAATGAAAAAAATAATTTCAGAGTCAAATATTCATTTCTCCTTGGTTAATAATGAATTTTTTTTAACCGGAAATTTAACTATTCCAGTTATTTTACTTATTATTTTAGTTGAAAATTCATCTTTTTTGGTTAAAAATTATATTATTTGGTTAAAAATTTAATTATTTTGTTCGAAATTGAACGATTTTGAAAGAAAATCATTCCATTCGGTTAAAAATTCAACTGTTTTGTTGAAAATTAGTTTTTTGGTTGAATTAAACTGTTTTTTATTTCAAATTAAATTTTGTTTGGTTGAATTATATGAACTATTAGACTTTCAGTTAAGAATTCATCTTTTTTCGTTGAAAATTCATACATTTTGTTCAAAATTCGTCTTTTTTTGGTAAAAACTTAATTTTATTAGTTTAAAACTCATCTCTTTGGTTTCAAATTGCACTATTTTGTTTAAAATTATTCTTATGTAACTGAAAATTCATGTATTTTGTTAAAAATTCATCTCTTTGGTTTCAAATTAAACAATCTTGTTGAAAATTCGTCTTTTTTTGGTTGAAATTTCATTTATCACATTTTTCATTGAGAATTCATCTTTTTGGATGAACATTTCATTATTTAAATGAAAATCAACTTTTTTATTGAAAACTTGCCTTTTTGGCTTGAAATTTTAACAATCTAGTTGATTTTATTTCTCTGATGACTGAAAATTTAACTATTTTCATGAAAACTATTTTTTTGGTTGAATATAACTGTTTTTGATTTAAAATGATATATTTTTCGGTTGAAACATAGGAACTATTACATTTTTCGTTGAGGATTTATTTTTTTTTGGTTAAAAATGAATTCTTCAATTAAAAATTCAACTATCCCATTTTTGGTTGAAAATTTTTTTGTTAAGAAGTAATCTTTTTTCGTTCAAAATTATTTTTTTCATTTGAAAAAAAATTCATGTATTTTATTGAAAATTCGTATTTTCCATTAGAAAATTAAAATTTGTGGTTAAGAATGCAAGTGTTTGGTTGAAAGTTAATCCGTTTTGGTTGATGACTCAACTACTTTGTAGAAAACTATTCTTTTTTGGTTGAATTCAACTGTTTTTGATATAAAATCAAAATCTGTTTAGATTGAAATATGAACTATTAAATTTTACGTTGAGAATTCATCTTTTGTGGTTGAAAATTCAACTACTTGGTTGAAAGGTGGATTATTTTGTTGGAAATTATATATTTTTTTATCAAAGATTAATCTCTGGTTGAAAATTCAAATATTTTGTTAAAAATTTGCGTTTTTTGGTAAAAAATTAATCTTTTTGGTTGGATTGTTTTTATTTAAAAATTCAACTATTCGGTTGAAAATTCATGTATTTAATTGAAATTTCTTTTTTTTTGGTAGAAAATTAATCTTCTTGGCTGAAAATTTAACTCTTTGGTTGAACGTTCATGTGATTTATTGAAAATTCGTCTCTTTTATCAAAAAATGAGACGTTTTGGTCAAAAATGCAGCTTTTTGGTTGAAAATAAATGCGTTTTGGTTGAGGATTCAACTATTTTGTTTAAAATTCATCTTTTTTGATTGAATTCAACTGTTTTTCATATAGAATTAGAATCTGTTTTGGTTAAAATATGAACTATTACATTTTACGTTGAGAATTAATCTTTTTCGGTTGATAATTCAACTACTTGGTTGCAAGTTGAATTATTTTGTTGGAAATTTAATTTTTTTTTGGTTGAAGATTAATCTCTGATTGAAAATTTAATTATTTCGTTAAAAATTTGCCTTTTTTGGTTAAAAATTAATCATTTTGGTTGGATTTTTTTTAGTTAAAAATTCAACTTTCGGTTGATAATTTATGTATTTAATTGCAAATTCGTCTTTTTTGCTAGAAAATTAATCTTTTCGGCTGAAAATTTAAATCTTTTGTTGAACATTCATGTGTTTTATTGAAAATTTCTTCTTTTTGTTAGAAAATTAATCTTTTTAGTTAAAAATGCAGCTATTTGTTTGAAAATAAATGTGTTTTGATTGAAATATGAATTATTACATTTGACGTTGAGAGTTCATATTTTTCAGTTGAAAATTTAATTACTTGCTTAAAAGTTAAACTACTTTGTTAGAAATTCTATTTTTTTGGTTGAAGATTAATCTCTGGTTGAAAATTTACCTATTTTCTTGAAAAGTCGTCTGTCTTGTTAGAAAATTAATTTTCTTGGTTGGAAATTTATAATTTTAGTTGAAAATTCATCTATTTGGTTATAAATTCAATAATTTGGTTCAAAATTCAACGATTTGGTTAAAAAGTCATTCTTCTTGTTGAAAATTCAACTGTTTTGTTGAAAATTTGTCTTTTTCAGTTGAAAATTCATATTTTTGGGTTGCATATTCAACTATTTTAGCAGAAAATTAATTTTCATGATTAAATAGGCAACTGTTTGGTTGAAAATTGATATGTTTTATTTGAGGATTTATCTATTTTATTCAGCATTCATTATTGTAGGTGGAAATTGATGTCTTTGGTTGGAAATTTAAATATTTAATTGAATATTCTTTCTTTTCCTGGTTGAAGATTCATTTTTTTTCAACTAAAAATTCAACTATTCATGTATTTTGTTGAAAATTTGTCTTTTTTAGTACAAAAATAATCTTTTTGGTTAAAAATTTATCTTTTTTAGTTAAAAATTCAACTATTCGGTTGAAGATTCATGTATTATATTGAAAATTTATCTTTTTTGGTAGAGAAATAATCCTGTTGGCTGAAAATTCAACTACTTGGTTGAAAGTTGGATTCTTTTGTTGGAAATTATATTTTTTTGGTTGAAGATTATTCTCTGGCTGAAAACTTGATTATTTTTTCAAAAATTTGCCTTTTTTGGTAAAAAATTAATCTTTTTAGTTGGATTTTTTTTATTTAAAAATTCAACTATTCGATTAAAGATTCGTGTATTATATTGAAAATTTATCTTTTTTGGTAGAGAATTAATCCTGTTGGCTGAAAATTCAACTATTTGGTTGAATGTTTATGTGTTTTATTGAAAATTCATCTTTTTCATTAGAAAATTCAAATTTATGGATAAAAATGCAAGTGTTTGGTAGAAAGTTAATTTGTTTTGGTTGATGACTCAACTACTTTGTTGAGAATTCGTCTTTTGTGGTTGAATTTAACTGATTTTTATATAAAATTAAAATCTGTATTGGTTGAAATATGAATTATTACATTTTACGTTGAGAACTCATTTTTCAGTTGAAAATTGAACTGCTTGGTTGAAAGTTGGATTATTTTGTTGGAAATTATATTTTTTTTGGTTGAAGATTATTCTCTGGTTAAAAACTTAATTATTTTGTTAAAAATTTGCGTTTTTTGGTAAAAAATTAATCTTTTTGGTTGGATTGTTTTTATTTAAAAATTCAACTATTCGGTTGAAAATTCATGTATTTAATTGAAATTTCTTTTTTTCTTGGTAGAAAATTAATCTTCTTGGCTGAAAATTTAACTCTTTGGTTGAATGTTCATGAGATTCATTAGAAATTCGTCTCTTTTATTAAAAAATGAGTCGTTTTGGTAAAAAATCCAGCTGTTTGGTTGAAAATAAATGCGTTTTGGTTGAGGATTCAACTATTTTGTTAAAAATTCATGTTTTTTGGTTGAATTCAACTGTTTTTAATATAAAATTAAAATCTGTTTTGGTTGAAACATGAAATATTACATTTAACGTTGAGAATTAATCTTTTTCGGTTGATAATTCAACTACTTGGTTGCAAGTTGAATTACTTTGTTGGAAATACAATTTTTTTTGGTTGTAGATTAATCTCTGATTGAAAATTTAATTATTTCGTTAAAAATTTGCCTCCTTTAGTTAAAAATTAATCTTTTTGGTTGGATTTTTTTTTAGTTAAAAATTCAAATTTCGGTTGATAATTCATGTATTTAATTAAAAATTCGTCTTTTTTGGTAGAAAATTAATCTTTGCGGCTGAAAATTTAAATCTTTTGTTGAACATTCATGTGTTTTATTGAAAATTTCTTCTTTTTGTTAGAAAATCAACCTTTTGGGTTAAAAGTGCAGCAGTTTGGTTGAAAATAAATTTGTTTCGGTTGAAATATAAATTTTTACATTTGACATTGAGAATTCATCTTCTTTGGTTGAAAATTCAATTACTTGCTTGAAAGTTGCACTACTTTGTTAGAAATTCTATTTTTTTGTAGTTGAAGATTAATCTCTGGTTGAAAATTTATAATTTTGGTTGAAAATTCATCTGCTTGTTCATAAATTCAATAATTTGGTTGAAAATTCAAGAATTTGTTTGAAAAGTCATCCTTTTTGTTGAAAATTCAACTTTTTTGTTGAAAATTCGTCTTTTTCAGTTGAAAATTCATATTTTTGGTTTGAATATTCAACTATTTTAGCAGAAAATTAATTTCTGATGATTAAAAAGGTAACTGTTTGGTTGAAAATCTATCTGCTTTGGTTGATTGAAAATACAACTGTTTCGTTGAAAATTAATCTTTTTTGGTTGAGGATTTAACTATTTTGTTGAAAATTCGTCTCTTTTGTCGGAATTTCGTCTTTTTATTTTGAAAATTCCTGACATTAGGACAATTTAAAGTTAGCTGAAATAGTATAAAAAGTGCTAAAATTAAAGTCAAATGTTTTTCTTTTATTAGAAATAATGAAAAGAAAACTCAATTTTCTATTAATTAAAAATAAATGAAAAGGTGTCTGTCCTTCCTTTATTTTCCTTCATCGAGCTATCTATGACTGTGGAGATTAACTTTTGGTCAATTAAATTTTTAATTTCATCAGCCTGCAATAAGCACATATTAAAACGAAAGAATTTATAAACATTAGGAAGCCACGTACTTTATTATTATAAATTCTTGGTTTTCCAACATTTTTCCTGGTCATTAAAATCTAATAATTTTCAGTTCAAAGATTCAGTTTCTCATAATTAAGAATCAGAAGCTTCGTAATAAGTAGAATAATAATTATAATTTAAAGGCCTTCAAAACTAGTAAAATTAGCGAAATTAAGGTAAAAAATATTTTAATCAATCCTCTATTAGTGGACTGATAAAAATATCGAGTATTCCCCTTTTATAGAGAACAAAGATTAATTAACTCTGACTTATCTATTCTTCGACGGGTCGATGAAACTCGTTGTAAATCACAGAATGATATATCGAGTTTTAATAGCTCGCGATAATTAGTTTAATGATTGCAGTTTTGTTCTGGTAAATAATTCAAGTCTCGTCCGGAACTCAAGAATTTGTTCGATTAAATCTGCACACCTGGAATACGCGGATGTGGAGATGGCACATCCTACCTCCATCATAGATTCATTAATTTTATGCTTCGGTTTTACTTTAATTGGATTAATAATTACTCGAAAATGGTATTTTTAAATATGAAATTACCCGATCCACAATTAGTGGTTTTAATTAATGCAATGACCTTAAAACATATAATTTAAAAAATGTTAAGTCTGTAAATAAAGGAACTATAATTCCAAATTTTAAAGACGGAAAAGAAAAAAAAACTATCGCAGTAAATCCTGAGATATCAAAAGTGGTGCAGCGAAATTCAATCTTCCATTTAATATAAAAATGATCTAATCTAATGAATCAAAAAATCTACTAGACAACTTCACGATCTTAGCAACCGATAGTTGCGTTGTTTTTTTTTCAAACACACGGAAAGAAGAAGAAGATTAATTTATTACCAAACAAGACGAATTTTCAACAAAATACATGAATTTTCAACCAAATAGTTGAATTCAACTAAAAAATACGATTTTTCACCAAAGGAGTTGTATTTTCAACCGAGAAAGATGACTTTTCAATTTAAATTATGAATCTTCAACCACAAAAATGAATTTTCAACAAACTAGTTCCCCTTTCAACCAAGCGAAATGAGTTTTCAACCAAGAAAGATTTTTGAGTCAATAAAGGAAAAAAAAGTTCATGCAAGTTGTTGAATTTTCAAACGAAAAAGATAAATTCTTAACGAAAAATGTAACAGTTGATATTTCAACAAAAAATATTTCAATTTTAAATATAAAATAATTAAATTCAATCAAGAAAGACGAATTTTCAACAAAAATCTTCAACTAAAACAGATTAATTTCCAATCAAAAAGGTTGACTTTTTAACAAAATAATTAAATTCTAAACCAATTAATTGAACATTCAACTGCAAAAGCTGAATTTTCAACAAAATATAAAAATTTTCATCCAAAAATATTAATTGTCTGCCAAAAAGACGGATTTCCAACAAAATAGTTGTATCCTCAACCAAAACCAAATAATTTTCAACCAAACAGTAGCATGTTTGACCAAGAAGATTAATTTTACACCAGAAAGACGAATTTTCAACAGAATCAATAAATTTTCAACCAAATACAAAGCTGAATTTTCGTCCAAGAAAAATAATTTTCTACTGAAAGGACAAATTTTCAGCCAAATGCCTTAATTTTGAACCAAAAAGGCGAGTTTTCAAGAAAAGACATGGATTTTAAACCACGTAGATGAATTTTTGACTCAACTATAAACAAGTAATTTTCAACTAAAAATTTGCATTTTTGGCCAAAAAGATTATTTTCAATCAAATATTTATATTTTCAGCCAAGCAGTTGAATTTTCAGCTAAAACGATTTATTTTCTTCCCAAAAAGAGGAATTTTCAACCAAGTAGTTGGATTTTTAACCCAGAAGATAATACTTCTCCCAAAAAAAGGAATTTTCAAGAAAATACATTAATTTTCCACCAAATAGTTCAATTTTCAATCAGGAAGATTATACGTTTACCAAAAAAGATGAATTTTCAACAAAATACATGAATTTTCGATTAAATGGTGGGATTTATCTAATAAAAAAGATAAATTTCCAACGAGAAATGAATTTTCAACAAAATAATTAAATTATTAAGCAAAGAAATGAAATTTTCAACAAAATAATTAAATTATTAAGCAAAGAAATGAAATTTTTACTAAAATTATAAATCTGAGACTAAAAAAATGATTTTCTAATAAAGTAGTTCAACTTTCAACCAAGTAATTGAATTTTCAACCGAAAGAGATAAATTCTAAACGAAAAATGTAATAGTTGATATTTCAACTAAAAACTATTCTAATTTTGAAACAAAAACAGTTGAATTTGAACAAAAAATACGAATTTTGAACAAAATTGTTGAGTCCTTAACCGAAACATATTAATTTTATACCAAACACTTGCATTTTCGACTAAAAAAAATAAAATTTTTATCAGAAGAGATGAATTTTCAAACTAAAAAGACGAAATTTGAACAAAATTGTCGATTTTTACACCAAAAAAATTTTTTCAGTTGAGAAAGAAAAAATAATTCAATCAAATTGTATAATTTTTAAGCAAAAAAGACGAATTTTCAAACAAAGCAGTTGAATTTTCATCCAAAAAGGATGACTTTTCAAAAAATTGCCGAATCTTCAACAAAATAATTAAATTTTCAAGCAAAAAAGATACACGCTCATAAAAAAATATAATGGTAGACTTTTCAAACAAAAAGGATTAACTTAACCAAAAAAGTAGTTGGATTTTCTTATTGTTTTTTTTTTAAATTCAGTTTGCATTTAAATTGAAAACAAAAAAACAAAAAAGGAAAAAACCCAAAAAAATTTTAAAATATATATAAATTTAAGAAAAAAAAGTTGCATTTAATTTGAAAACGAGAAAAAGAGGTAAAGAGGAGAATAAGGGAAAGATTGTGAAGCCTGTGATAAATCAATAGGAATTTTGATCATTTATAGTCCAAACAATCATAGTGTAAATAAATATTGGAGTTCATTTTTAACACTTTATAAATATTATGTAAAAACTGGAAATTTTCTCATTTTTATTTAATTAACAGAATTTATATGACCGAATTGATTTTAAATCGAGCAGGCAGTCCATGCTGGAGTCGCAGAAACATTTGCCACTTAAATGTGTTATTTTTCAAAACGATTTGATAAAAAGAAAATTTTTGACAAAATTATGAGTATTTAAATTTTTAAAAATTGAAAACGCGGTTTACCAGAAAATGGTCAAAATTTCTGTTGAAGGTGTGGTATTGTTTAAGCTAATACAGGTATTCATCTTTTTTTTTTGATTCCGATAGAATTTATCGTCCTCCTTCGAAGATATTCACAGTCAATTTTCTCAAAAACTCCAGCGTTTTTTTTTCTTTTGATTTTTTCTATATTTGTCCTAATGTAAAGAGTATATTTCATGAATTCGGTCCTGTGCCCGCGCCTTGGAGAGAAGAAAGAATTTTTTTTGTCTGAAAATCGAAAATTCTCGTCTTTTGTCAAAAGGACGCCGGATACAAAAAAAGTCAAAGGAACAAATTCGCTTGGCTAAACAAGCTCGAGAAAAATGTCTCTTGACACTTTTTGCTATCTCGCGTTATTTTCGAGATTTTTACGAAAAACTTTATGAAATTCTTTAGAATCAATTTTTCTCTCAGCAATACAATTTTATGGTGTCAGGAAAAACAGAACAAAAAACAAACAAATTTAAGAGTTTTAACAACGTGTTGCTAGAAGAATAATGAAGTAAGTTAGAAATAAAAGAGAGTATCGATTATTTTTAAAATATCGACTTCTGAGGTAGAAGTTTGATGTAAAAGTTGATGAACCTATCGAATTACATTTTTCTTTCTTCTTTATGACACCATCAAATTATACTGTTGAGAAAAAATAAATTTCAAAGGATTTTATACATATTTTCGCAAGAATCTTGAAAATAAAGCGAGACCGTAAAAAGTGTCAAAAAACATTTTTCCAGAACTTTTTTAGCCAAAAAAGTCTGTTCCTTTGACTTTTTTCGTATCTTGCGTCCGAAACAAGAAAAAAAAATCATGAGAAAAAGAACTCTGGAGTTTTTGAGTGAATTGACTTTGAATATTTTCAGAAAAACCGACGAAAATATCATAGTTTTAACCAAAAATTTGAACTTTTTTTTGAAAAATTGCGTTTTCAATGTTTAGAATTCAAATACTCATGATTTTTACAAATAAAATTTTCGTCAAATCGGGAAGATACGTGTCGTCTTATTCCTTTTGAAAAACAACATATTTAAGTGTCAAATGATTCTGCGACTTGAGCATGGACTAAGTGCCGCATTCAAAATGAATTCGGCCATATGAATGCTCGTTTCCTAAGTTTATAGAATCTGAGGAAGATTTTTTCCAGGGGGGGGGGCAGATCAAATCTCACGGTATCTTACATGGGGTGAGGGGGGTGACAATTTCAGAAAAACACCTTACGTAATTTGAGGATGACCACTAAAGTGCTATAAGGTACTATAAGATGAACAATGACATTTGATACATTTATCAAGTGTCAATGTTCACTTGACAATTATAATTTTGATATCAAATCTGGATCATTTTAAGCAACTAAGTATCCGTCTGATGCAAATCACTTTGATCCAACTTTAAGATGAAAGTAAAACCCATGGACTTCATGTGATGGTTTCAATTAGGAAATAAACAAGTGATACAACCTACATATTTGTCTGAAAACTTTAATTCTGATAGAAAGATAGGCTATTTTAGTTATTTTATGGGAAAATTATCTTGATTTGTTATTCACGAGTAATAAGTTTCATCAGAAATTTCATAATAATAACACTTGTTTACAAATTTTTGGTTCATCGCGTGTGTACCTGAAAGAAAAAGTGTTTTTTAGACTAATTTTGGGTCGCTGAAAAAGAAAATAATACTCATTCATTTTTCCAAAGAAGCATTTTCGAGATATTTGCAAAAAACATGTTTTGTGGCTCTTTTTTCAGTTACTGGAAGAAATCTCCAGAACTGTTGATCCGACTAACATGAACTATATATCATTCGAAAGGTATGTTCTTCTTTCCGAAGATAGACTGTTTGTGTCAATCAGATTAAATATTATTGGGTTATGGGGGATGAAATTCGAAAAAAAACAACTGAAAGTAAGTTATTTTCGAATAAGGTCGGAAAATCCACTTTTTTTTTTACTTTCATCGCCTGTAACCCAAAAAATGTTAATCCGATTGACACAGACAGTATACAGTTGGAAAGTGAAAGATCATACCTTCCGAACGTAACACAGTTTATGTTCATTATATCAATCGTTATCAAGATTTATGCTAGTAACTGAAAAGACACGTTTTTTTCAAATATCTCGAAAACGCTTATTTGGAAAAATAATTGCATGTCATTTTTTTTTTCAGCGACCCACAGTTAGTCTGGAAACCCCTTTTCCTCCTGGTACATTTTTCGTGTAAACTAGTGTAACTAATAATACATATTCTCAAATTAGCATTTCACGATATAAATAAGGAACCATGCATAAATTACGTTACACATTTTCTTCCCAATTCTCAACCCCTTCCCACACCATTTAACAAGTCGTAATAAAATCGTTTGACCCCCCAACCTATGTTACATAAATTTTTCAAATATTTGCAGCCATGTTTTATTAAATACAATTTAGTTACTTACTACCTGAGACGACTGAATTAACAAATAATAAGAAATTATTTAAGTAAACAGAAAGAAAATTAAAAGAACATGAAACATATACAACACAGAAACTATGCATTCCTCGAAAGTTGAAAAGTATAAAAAGCCGTGTCATCTAGTAGAAAAATTTCCATGGAAAACTTCATTTTTCACCATTTTTTAAAATTAATAGTACATATCTCCAATTATATATTTAGTTTTGAGTTATAATTAAATAAACTTGAATTAATATCCTGTAAATAAATTACGTTGTTGCTATATTGGAAATGTGTAATATTTTTTATCAACTTGGCGCTACTTGATGCAACACTGAAATTGCAACAAAAGTTTTGGAAAATTCGGAGATCAGAAATTATGGACTTGACATCAGAAATTTTCAAATCACAGGTTAGAAATTTTCGAAAATTTGTAATATGTCCTATGTATCCCATTCTAAAATCACCCCTAAATGCTTACATTAAAATTTTGCTTTTTTTTTAATTTCAAAAGCTTTAATATTATTTTTGTAACTTCTGGCTCTTCAAATTTGTAATTCGTCAATTTTCAAGACCTGTAGGTGTAAATTTTTTCATTTTGAACCTATTGTTCAATTTTGAACAATGAATTTTAATATTTTCGAAATTTTTGTATTTCAGTTAGGAATAATCAAATTTGTATTGCTTCCATAAAAAAAACGTATAATTTAAAACAAAAATTCTCACTGAACTCTTTAATATTAGCATTTTTTACTTTGAAAGTCTCAATTTTTAATTTTTTAAATTTTAGGACAGTTTCATTTTCTACGCATTTAAAAAAATAAATTTCCAAAACATATTGTTGTATATCAAACGATTCCAGTTTTAAGTACTTTTTTTCATCTTCATATTAAAATTGTGCAATTGCTAATACTGAAATCAAGTATTTCATTTTATCAGCTATTTAGAAACAATTAGAAATTGTTGAATTTTTCATTTCTTTTATTTAAAACTGTTTAATTTTAAAAGCTTACGAGATTGTAATTGATAATTATTCACTTTTCGGGCTCTATATTTTTTTTGTCCATTGTAAGGCATACAACTTTTATTTTTTGGATATCAAATTTTAATTTAAATTTAAATATAATTGTTGTATTCTGAAGGCCTCTATGTAAGTAAAATTATGCGGTTTTCGAACAATTAATTCTTCAACTATTCTTTAACGAATTTATGTGCGATTTCCATTGTTTCAATTTTATGCGCTCAGAATTTGAAATTTTTAAGCATTAATCGATTCCAAATTGAAATTGTTTCTCTTTAATAGCTGAAATTTGAAATTGTATAATCCTTAGACTTCAAAATTTGTTCTTGGTCAGTTTTCAGCATTAAAAATTTAAGATTGTTCAGTGTTTCCGTTTCAAAAATATATTTTTTAAATTATGTACGATTTCCAATGTTTCAATTTTTGCGCTAAAAATTTGAAACTTTTTAGCATTAATTGTTTCCAAATTGAAATTGTTTCTATTTAAAAGATGAAATTCTAAATTGTATCATTTTCAGGCTTCTAAATTTGCTCTCATTCTTTTAACATTTAAAATTTAAGATTGTTTAATTTTTCCATTTTCAAAGATCTATTTTCTAAATTCTTCAACTTCTTTGGTTACAATTAGAAAGTATTCCTTTCTTAATTCTTTTTCATATATTTTTACAATTTTTTACAGAACTTTGAATAATAACTCTTCCAAAATTGAATTTTTAAATTCTTAACGTTTACCATTTGAAATTATTCAATTTTTACTTCTTTGAAATTGATTAACTTTTAACAATCTGTTTTAAAAATCTTTATTTTCTTATGTTTGCTATCAAAATTGAAAAGTTTAAAATAAAATTTAACTTTTCTGGACTCTAAGTTTCAACAATTTTGAAACTTTGAGCGCTTAAATCAAGAAATTTTTCGATATTGAATGCTTCCAAATTGAAATGATTATTTCTTAGTTTCAAAAAATGAATTTTTGAATGTTTCAATTTTTTCGGCTTTATCCCTTCTATATTTTTCAGTCTTTTGCTGTTTTAAGAGTTAGAACATGTCTTTCTTTGATTGTTTTTACACAAAATTGTTGTAATTGATGCTGCGTTACAGTATTAGCTCGAATTGTAAAAATACTTACCATCTTGATTATTATAATTTTGAAATTTACCCCTAGAATGCTTTGCCATATGACATATGATGTAAGATTTTGGACTTTCTTGCTGCAAACATCTTGTTTTGATATTGAATTTTGTTAAGAATTATCATTGATATTCAACTCTTATAAGGCAACCCTTAAATTATGTGTAATCCACCCCTTTAATATTAGCAATGAATAAAAAATATTAATATTACATTTCTATGAGTATTGAATTCAAATATTTCGTTTGAACAATCCATAATAATGAAAATAATTTTTCGTTAACGATGACACTTTTTTTTATATTAATAAACCCTTGTTATGCCAAAAATACCCCTCAAAAATCTTACATGTTTTGTTTAGCAAGTAATGTTGATGATGATACATATAACAGAAGTGTTTACAGAATCTTTATTTATGGTCGAAAACGTACATATATCCATTGAAAATTGCACACACACACTCATATACCCTCACACACATCATCCCTTCAACCCTTATTGCTTAAGGCTTTCGACTCACAATCTTTTACGAAATCAGAAATAAATGTGTGATATGATCAATGTATTACAGCATTTATGAGACTGCATATAAAATTCCACCGCGATGTGAACGTAGTGGGAGAACATAAATAATTAAGATGCAATTAATTTTTTTTTCATAATGAAAGATTGGTTGAAAAGAAATAATATTATTCTATTTTCAGGGCACGAAGTTTTCGCAGAAGTGAAATTCTTCAAAGAGTGTTTTAGACACAACCTTTTCTTGCACCATGAACATGTTATTACTGCAACATCACCGCCAATATCAGAAGAAGGTTCCATATCTTTGTTGAGACAAAATTCTACAGGATTATTTAAATGTGGAGGTCTATTTTCTGTATATCCGCTTTTATACCAAGAATATTTGAATACGTTAATAAATCTAAGTGAAGACGATTATGTGTGAGAGACTGTAACCTTATAATGTTGTTTCTAATATGCAAGTTAATATCAGACCTTAAAATAATAGTAGTGACAGAGATTTTTGGTACAAAATTTTTCCAAATCCTAAAGCCAAACACATTCAAGGGCTGAATTCTCCCAGTTGTGCCTTTTCGAATGGTTTTTAGTAAAAGGTTTCGACCTTCTGGTATTGCTGTTGGCACGGTTCGCTCACACTGGCCACTCCATGAATCCAATAATAAGACAGGATTTTCTCCTTCGTTATAAAAACATACATCCTGAAACTACATTTGCAGCAATTCTAGAGGAAGCTTACCGGATTTAGAGGCTTACATATAAATATTTTTTGCCTTAAGAAGTTCTTCTTTTATTCTTGGTTCAAATGATCCAAATGGTTCTTTCAAAACTACAAAAAGGGGTGAAAGTAATCTTTTGGCAGATATGGTTGGCTGAACTGTATAGCTGCGTGGTGGAAGAAACCGATTAAACAACATTTTGCACAGTTTTTGTTTCTTGAAAGCTTAAAGTTCTTTCACTGTGCAATTCCAAATTAAAGCCACTTTGATTGGAATTGAAGGTGTTTCTTTCACCATACCTCAGAATTTCTGGATTTACATTGTTTTTAAAAGCATCACATTGTTGTTCTATATCTCGAGTTTCATGTAGAGATGACACAGAAATAAATTTTGTGATTTCTCGCGAAACAACGTTATGCTGTTTCTTGAATTGCCATACCCACCAACGTACTGCTTTAAACCATGGCATGTCCAACTCATGCTTCTTTTGTGAAGCCCATCTTCGAACATCTATATCGTGAACTGTCATCTTCGAATCAATAGCCTCCTTCAAATTGTCGAAAGTTTATTTTGTAACTTTGTGTAGTTTATCTTCTCTTTCACCACCACTGTCAATTTGTTCTTGGCATCTTCGTAATTGTTGTTCTGAATGAATCTTCTTAAACTTTTGATGAACGGTAATAAAAGGTAAATGTTTCTTCTTTCCAGAGTCCCAAAAGTCAACAGCTTCTTTTTTATAGTCGAAATTGACTCTCTGCTCTTGATATCAACAACCAGGTACTTCACGATAACCGTTTTCCTCTTCTTCTTCGTCTTTAATCGTTTGTATGTCAATTTCACTATCCTCATCAGCAAATTGTAAGTGAACTAAATTTTCAATTATAAATGAGGAATCAAACATACACTTCCTTACAATGGTGTGTAATTTTCAATGGATGTATGTATGCATCTGACCATAAATAAATATTCTTCAAACAGTTCTGTTATACGTATCATCATCAACATTGCTTGCTAAACAAAACATGACGAAAAAATCGGCGCCGGACACCAACCTAACCCCGTTTGTTAGTAAATAGTTCTATTTACTATAATAATCAAAAATTGTGAAGAAGCATCGTTCTTATGGATGTTTTTCTACAGAACGATGAAAAAAAAATCAAACTACTGATATAATTTTACCGATATCGAAATCTTTGTAACGTCATTACAATCTTTTATTACAATTACTAAACTTATACTGTAATTTTGAATAGATGGAATTCATAGAGGGTTGATTTGCTAAAAATATTATGTAATAGTATCGATTTACCCCCTCTCCATGTAATAGATAGTCACTTTTTTCCGAACCCCCTCCCCCAAAAAAGCTGTTATGTAATTTATGGATGGCCCCTAAGGGCCGAAGGGATTTTGTCTTTTTTAACATTCATTTGACACGTGTCTATTAGAGTTACCCTCTTGTCCTTGACGCAGACATATATCAATCTACTCAGAGGTATCTTTCCGACGTTCTGGTCATTTTTTTCGGCATTATTCATTTTCGGTTGTTAAAAATTTGCATACTGGTACTTTTGCCCGTAAGTGATAACAGAAGAAATTTTGTAACCGGTTCTCATAAATTGAATGTATGTGGGAGCTTCAAATGGGTAATTTCCGAAGCCTTTTTGCTATGTGTCTAACATGATTTTTAGAATTCGCGGCGTTTTTTATAAGATTGTCCTTGATTTCATAATTTTGTAGCGGTATGCTCTGAAACTACAATGTTTGAGCTAAAATTGTAGGTACTTAATGAATTTCCAGCGCAAACCCTTCTTAACAATAAGAGCGTTAAAACTTTGTCTTCAGGTTTTCCTCAAAATGGAATAACATTGCATCATCTTGATTCAACATGCTTTAGAGGATGTAAATAAAGCTTTATTATCCATAAAATTATGGTTCGGACCTTCATATTTATTTTCCACCCTTATTAATTTATATATGTGAAAACGTTTTTTTGTAATGCATAATTGAGATCATTATTTTGTCGCAAGTAAAAATTCCGATTCCTCTCTGGAGCCTCGTTTCCTAGAGAACAACAAAATAATTTTAAATACTATGACAATAATACATAATGAAAAGTGTTTGTATATTGAAAGCTATTACAAGAAAATTGGTTAACTTAATCGCGTTTTTATAACATTAGAAAATGTATGCACTTGGTCATCTCCGAAGCCTCGCTTTCTAGAGAACAACAAAATAATTTTGAATACTATGGCGATAATACATAATAAAAAGTGTTCGTATACTGAAAGATGTTGCAAGAAAATTGTTCAACTTTATTGCGTTATTTATAACATTAGAAAACGTATGCGCTTGATCATCTCCGAAGCCTTTTTTCGCTGCGACTCAAAGATTTTATTTTGTTTGCAGTTACAGTATTATTCAACCACAATATGGATGAATATTTTGTTTTAATCTAGTAAGAGATTATTCTTATTACTTAAATATGCATATATGTCTTAAATAAATGACTTGAATATAAAAAATAAAATAAAAAATGCCCCCATAAACACTCATCTTGGCATTACTCTATAGTGTCAAAATTCGAAATTTTACGAATATGATTCTTTGTCTGAAAGAAAATTGTCTAAATAAAGGCGCTATTGATTATAATGAATGCAGGTATTAATAATGAAAAATTGTCACAATTTGAAAGTTTTGTGAACAAATTATAAGATTATAAACCATTTCTTAACCTATTAGATTCCATGGGCAGATCAGTTTTGACATAATAGAAAAGTTTATGTTGGAATGAGAACATTTCATTAACAGATGATTTTTCATGGAAAATCATTTCGAATTTCGGTTGTTCAATCATTTTTTTTACAATCTGTTTGAAAATGTGAATTGCTGAAAAATTAATAGCACCATTCGATTCTACGCGAAAAATTACATACATAACAATTATTATTAATTAAGTAAAAATAGATTTTGAAATTTTCGGAAATTCTGTTTTCAATGATTTAAAGTAATTTAGGACACTATTTATCAATATATATGTATTAGGAATATGTGAAAATAAGTTTCTTCACTCGAAGAAATAAATTTTAAAAATATGAGGATAACAAGGGGTTAATTAGTCACATTTTTGGTGTACAGTAGATTGCGAGATTGCAAGATTGCATGGGACTGCAAATGATTGCATAAGATTGCAAAAAATTTCATGGATTATAAGATTATTATATTATTATATTATATTATATTGTATTGTATTATATTACTATTCCATGCATTATATAAAATCATTAAATAGAAAATGAATACAGGATAATCAGCATTGTAATGAATAATAGAAAAATATTGAAGGAATTAATGCAAAAAGTGGAGAAACTACAAAGGAAAGTTTTATTTTAGACACTCATCATCTCAGATTCTGTGATTCTGAAGAAATAATCGTTACACAGTAAAAATATGTGAATTCCCTTGTTATCTTCAAAATCGCTTGAAATTTCATTGAAATTAATAAAAATCCTTTGGAGTCTCTTAAAATTCCATCATACTTATGGAAATATTTTTAAATCCATTAAAATTTTTAAAATCTGTTAAAATCTGTAGAAATCCTTCAAAACCTTTAAACCCCTTTTGTATTTCTTTGAAATCTTTGAAATAGTAAGAAATCTGTAAAAATCATTTACTATCCCTTGAAAATAAAATAAGTTAAATTTATTCGAAAAATTTCTCTAGAAATCCCTTCAAATTTATAAAATACCCTAAAAAATTTGAAATCCTTGGAGGTCCTATAAATTCCCTTAAATTTGTCTAATTCATTTATATTTCTAAAAACGTTATTATGATTAAAACAAAAACTAGACGTCCTATATAAAAATAGTTTGAAGTAAATTTGTAGGTCTTTTTGGCATGAACAAATTCTCCTTCTGAATACTTTTTTGTATCTTGCATAGTTTTTCTGGAAAATGGAATTTTCAATTTTTAATAAAATTTTTTACGATTAAAATAAGAACTAGACCGGAAAATTTAATTTTTAATTTTTCAAAAAGCATTTTCGATGGATAAAACCAGAACCGTTTGTCAAAAATGGCTGGTTAATGAACTCGTTCTTTCATTTCAGACCTTAAAAAAAGTGTGGCAAAGCTCAATCGAATCTGATCAGTCTTTCGAAAGTTATCTTGTCTACAGTGCCTAGGTCCTAAATTCCTGAAATGCTTCGGAAATCCTACAAAATTCTTTGACATCCCTTGAAATGTTTTGAACCTCTCAGAATATTATAGAATCTTATGAACTAATTTGAAATCTGGAAAATCCTTTGAAATTTTTTTGATTCCTTCGTATCCCTTGAAATTCTTGAGATTCGTGAACATACTTCG